>CM020024.1:14645537-15178409 GCA_009769605.1 Bucorvus abyssinicus | reverse complement strand
CTCTAAAAGAAGTAAGCTTTATGAACCATAATTACAGCTCATTTTTAATAGCATACTAAATTCACTATAATCATCAGAATTTTTGCCTAAGTCTGAAAACCACATTTTTCATCAGGATTCAAGAAGTTTCACATAAAACACTTCCGAGTAGCTGCGATTGGGCTGACACAGGCAAGCAGAGCATTCGGCCTCCACCTCTAAAGCAGAGGCACAATTTTAGAAGGATGCAGAAGCATCCTTCTTATTTTCTCAACCTTATTTTACTGCTGAAGGACTTGGACCTTTCTTCTGGTTGTTTTCTTCTCCCAAGCCAAGAAGGTGATGAATATGAAGAATAAAAGAAACTGTTTGCAAGGCTTAGCTTCAAAAGAGTTCATCTTTCATGTGAGCAAAAAATCATTCAAACCCTGCCTCTCCATTTCTGCTCTGGCGAGCCTGGGACATGCTATCATTTTAACAACAATTAGTCAAATCCAGCAAAAGTAACAGTTAAGCTTTACCTAATTTCAATCCAATCTCACAGTCAATGCAGAAAAGAACTATCTCCTGACAACACAAAGTCTCTCCCAGGTTTCCACGCCCAGCACAGAGCCTGAAGCCAGCACAAAGAAGTGCAACCCAGACAAATAACCAGCATATATCCCAGGAGGTCTGTTAAACACAAACAGGCAAACCAGTTTTCTGCCCCTATTTCGGTCGCTGCTGGTCCCTGCCTTCCCCGCAGCCAAAGGAGCTGTTTGCCCAGCAAATGTGCTCTCAGCTCCTTTCCTCTGCAGAGGCATGTGCACGCATGCAGGTGCTTTACAACTAGCAAAGGATCCTTCAAGTGAATAAGCACTGTCAATGGTGCTTGAAAGCGTTAGCAGTGGTGGCTGGAAGCTCATTTGCTTCAGATAACTGTGAAGGTGTGCTTAAATGTGGTTCAGAAACAGCAGGACAAAAACTCATAATACAAACTAGGGGGAGAAATAGTACGATGTAGGAGAGACAATGAAAGACTCCAACATATGCAGATGAAAACCCAGAGAGGCAAAGTGCGTCCAAAACACACAGTCCTGCCCTGCACTTCCTCTCCCCCATGGGAAACAGTTTAGTTGCACTCCTTCCTTTGGTCTGAAAAGCGTAGATACAGCACAGAGCATTTTCATCCTCGCCGCATCCCACTGCTTCTGCTGTCACCTCTATTCCTCTGTCATCGACCTGAACCTGATACCATGCAGAATTCACTGCAGCAATTACAGCAGTTACTTACTGTTGTACCTCACTCTGAAAGCTGCATTCATCATCAAGAGCTGAGAAGTTTCAGAGACAAATGTTCCCGTACATCAGCAATCAGCTTGGCAGAGGCAAATAAACCATTTGGTTTGTTTCCATGCTTTTAGACTAAAGATCCTGTTAATGAGAATGCAGAAGCACCGCTGCAATTTTTCTCAGTGTTGTTCTCTTGCTAAAGGGTTTGGGCCTTTCTTCTGTGGTTTCTGCTCACTCGCTTCCCAGAGGAAAGAGGAAGACGAGGGTAAAGATTCCACATATTCCCTATGTGATGGTGGCCCTCCCAATAGACAGCTAGAGGGGTTGGTGGCAGCAGCTTCCAGACACTGTGGCCCACACACAGCTGCCAAGCTAGACAGCTTCCTGTAGAGCTCTCTGTGCTCAGACCATCTAATCTGTAAGAGAAAATTACAGAGTCAAAATTGTCCTGGGGATTGTTGCCTGTCTTCACTGGTGCACCATGAACCAGAGCCTGGAAAAAGTCATCCAAAGGATAAAACAAAAAAGCCTGAAGGGCTGGTGATCACACGTCTAAGCACAGCTTCTTGTATTTGATACGAGGACTTCGGCAAACAAATCAAGCCTTTTGTTTTTCATTTCTCAGGACTTAAGCAGACTTAGACATGGGCTATCAGGCCAGGGTGATGAGCCAGACAGCTAGCTGAGAAGGTGGGAGGTAGAAGACAGTGGAATCACTGGGTGCACCAGGATATGGACATACAGAGGATGAGCAACTGTCAGGAAGATCAGGAACGATTCACTCGCTCCTGCAGGGAGAGGACACAGGAACCAAATGTGATGATGGAGACAGTGGGATGCTTCCCTGTGTTTTCCATCAGCATATCCTGGAGGCCCTCTTCATTTGCACTGCATCACTCTGTTTCTCCCAGTGGTTTGAAGTATATGTTTCTATTCAGAATTATTCTTTTCTGGCACATTTCTCATCTGAAATTTTCTCTGTCCTACATGGCATAGCTTTCCTTCCTTTCAGAAGCGCTTCTCAATTTTTTCTCCAGCTTTGTTCCCTGTCTGTTCCTGCATTAATTTATCTTATTGGCTGGCCACTATGTAAAATATTGTGGGAACAGGATGTTCCTTTGATACATAATTAAGGATAGAGTGTGAACAGCTGGTCTTCTGACATTTTCACAGGAAAAAAAAGGGGGGGAAATCTCCTCACTGTCTATTTGGATGAAAATTGCACTGGACAGAAGCCAGGTGGTGCAGTGACCCCAAGCATCCCCCAAAACCTTAATTCTTCTCAGGCTAGGATGAGGAACATTCTCAAAGTCAGCTTCACAGCTGGTATTTTCACAGTTCACTCAAAATTAAGACACGCAAATCAGAGGAATGAGCGAGGACAGAAATTGGTCTGCTTTGGTAAGGAGTCTTGCAGTGAAAAAGGACATGCAGTTGTGGATCCACTGCAGAGACCTGGCTCTTGTGGGGTTTTAGCTCCGTCTCCAACCAAACCTGTATCCTCCAGGGGTACCTGGTCTGGAGAGAGGAAGGTGTACATGCACAGAAAATTTCCTATGAGCATGTCTTCGAGAAAAGTGTGTGGATTGTGATGAACAACCAGCTGAACAGGAGCTCTCAGGACTAGGCAAAAACCCTTTGGATCTACAAATGGAAAAGAAGGCTGAAAAATTGGACCTGCCCGGAGAAGGGACACCTAAAATAAACAGCTATTTTTAGCCTAATTGCAGTCAAACAGAAAATAAAGATATACAAATGTACTGCAAAGAGAAGCTAAGCACTGTAACATGTTACTAGTGTTGATGGCAGCTGCTCCAGGACCATAATTTTTAAAGAAATCAAGTATCTTTCTCAGTGCTGCTGAATTCTTCAAACAATGATTCATCTAGGGTTGCCCTCCAGCCTGTGCTGAGCAGCGCGACAGGCAAGACGATCACAACGATCCTTTTAGTCTTTGTACTCTACCACACACCCTTAATGAACGTGTTCTATAAGGCTGCCTGGCATCAGGCTGTGTCTGGTGGATGTCTCCTTATAGTGTGCACAAGATGTGTGTGCTTTTCAGTGGGTGGGATCTGAATCAGAAACAATCTGCCTCAAACTTTATAGGGTTGAGGAACAGTCTGAAATCCCATGCATATGTGAGCATGGAAAACACGGGAAAACACGGGAAAACACAGGAGGCACAAGGGCCGTGGACTGAAAAACACTACTCAGATGCTTCTTCAAGTGGAGCACTGAGGGCTGCTCCAAGTACTGTGGTTGGCACTGGAGCCAGCCTGGTATCTTGGATCCTTGCAGACTGAAGCCTTGCTGCAGGTCACCATCACTGCTTTGCACAAACATCATGTGAGCAACCTGCTCTACTGAACAAATGTCAGAAAGCAATCACTAAAGGCTGAGAGGTAAAACAGGCTTTATTCTTTCTCAGAGCATTCACACTCTTCACTGTGTTTCCCCTGATTTGTGACTATTTCATACACAATATGTTAAACATTAACAATATGTTAAGGGATATCAGGAACCAGAGATGCTTCCGTCTGTCTTTGTAGAAAAGGTACTAATCATGAGGGACACGAGCAATTGTCATCATCCATTCTGCTCTTGGAAGTTCACCCATTGTGAAAATGTCAGAGTAGGCTGATTTTATGCTGCATATGTATTTGACCTACCCCTTTCGCTCAGATGCACTCGAAACTGTTCAGCTGATCCTAAGTAAATCTTGCAGTGAGCACTAAATACCCAATGTTAGTGATTTATGTTTTACTGCCCTATATATGATTATAACTGTAGAACACTGTTCAATAGGTTAAGCACTCTCTTTGCTTAATTAATATTTGCCACAGCCAGTAACCTGCAGGAATCTTGGTGAAAAAAAAACCCTAGAAATATGCAGCCTGAAAGCTTCATGGAGCTAAGAAGGTATTTACACTTCCTTTACACCCTGCATTAATTTTCCATCATATTCTGAGATGCATACAGTGAGTGTTTTACTTTGGATCAGTTGGAGAAATGTGCAGAATTTGAACATTACCAAAAACTCACTGCTTCTGTCACCTACAAATATCTGGATGCTTAGTCATAAATACACACACACCACACGGAGTCATTCCCTAAGTGCAACCCTTCATCCTTCTCCTCCATTTTGCCTGCCTGTGATGCCAGTTGGTCATGCCATGTCTAGCCACATGCATGCAAAACTGTGGCATCAGGCTTTAGTTTCAGGGATGAAGAGCAGAGGGATTTTTCCCTATAGCTAAACACACACCTGGGCTTCCTTTAACTTAATTTTCACAAATATTGTGGGTTACATGCTGCAGGCAGCTGATAACAGCACTGTGTTTCACTGCCAGGATGCCCCAGCACCATGAGCAGTGGACCCATTCCTGAAGCATGGAATCTCTGTCAGGTTTCGGTAAGTGTCAATGATTGTAACAGGTCCAGTGAGACACCTACTGCACCGTCAGATGTCTCACCGAACAAGCAACACCAAGCCTTTTGGGCTGGTCTGAGCTAGTGGATTATGCACAGACACCTATTTCAGTGTGCTGCAGGATTTATCAGCATCTTGCTGTGGTCCAGCCCCACCAGCCAGGCTGCCCCTGTGCTAATAAACCTGCTCTGTGCTCATGCAGATGGGGCTCCATTGGCAGGGAGAGCTGATCCATGCCAACACCCTCACATCAAACAGTAGCATACTGCCTGCCTCTCAATAGAAGCAGGACAATTTTCATGTGGTAGCCCCCGAATAGGCACTTGAATTGTGAACTTACAGGCCTCTTATCTTCCAGGAGACTCGCAAACACTATTTTTAGGGTTTTTTTTATTCTTCAAGGTTGTGGCGTTTTGGCACAGTGGAAGTGGAAACTTCAGTGGAAGTTGTAATGGCATCTTTGTTACACCATGCAGTAGAATATACCTTGCCCGCTTCCTTTTATTTATTTTCATGGTGAAATTCATAGCATTTTCTTTCTCTCAGGCACTATTTCTGGCAACCTTTAACTCTTCTTCCACCACATTTCCAGTCATCCAGCAAATCCTACTGCTTTCTTTTCTCATTTATTCTTGCTTAGTTGTGGCTTGAATGAATGCTTTGTGGTTGGCCCTTAGGGGAATATCAGTTTTCTCTCTTTCTTCCAGGAAGAGGATGGGAACTGAATGGCATGGGAGGAAGAAGAGAGACAGAGATGTTCCTTTTTGCAGGCAGGGAGGTCACAGTGACATTATGAGATTTCCCTGTTGTTTTACAGCGTCCTTGGACAGACATTTCTTGCACATCCACAAATCTTCACCAGCTGATGTCTCTTCCTGCACTCTGCCTGGGTTGTTTCAAGCAGATATCACAGCGTCATCATAAAAAAGACATTGGTGACTTTAAACTACAGCCATCTGACTGGGGATGGCAAAACCTATTGCCATCTCTGCAAGTTCCTTTAACCTGGGCTGCTGTGCCTGTTCCCTCTGCCTGCCATGGCCTGTCTACAGTGCTGTAGCTAGAGCTGTATTTCCCTCCCCCTTCCTGCCCTCCATGGCTTTTTTCATTGTTTGATATATCGATACCAACCTCATATCCCATTGTCCCTCCTTTCTGTATCCCAGGGTGTCCTGTCTCTAGTCAGACCTCTAAGCATCTGTGGCAGGTTGAAGAAAAAAACCCTGCTTGAAGGCTTACTAATTGAATTATTCCCTTCCAGGTTACGATTTGCCCATCTTATGGGATGAGAAAGTTTCTCGAGAGGGTACTGCCCCTTTAAGAAGCTGCGGGCTCAGGCGGCTCGGGGACTTACGGGGCTACTCGGGACTTCCGGGGCTAGTCGGGACTTGCAGGGCTGCTTCCCGGACGGCTTCGGGGGTTTTTCTCGGCTTGTTCGCAGTTTCTTGGCTCTCCGGACATTACCGGCTCCGCTCTGCGGGAGTCACTGCAGGACCTCAGCTTCGCTCCAGGGAAAAGGCTTTTCTCCAAACCCTGCGGCTTCGCTCCGGGGACCTTGCAGGCTGCCGGAGTGGACCGTGCGCCGGGGCAGCCCCCGCCACGCCGCCTGGGACAGACGGCTCGCCTGGAGGCTTTTCTGCTGCCGTAAGGCTTTACCCTCTTTGTCTGCTGCTTTGATATTTTCTCTGCTTCTACAGACTGTACAACGAGGATCCGGTAGGGACAGCGCTTTCTGCACATTACAGCCCGGCGTTCATAATAGCCGCGGGTTCCCTTTGTTCGCTCCACGAAAGCGCACACGTGGCCGGTGCCATTTCCAGACTGCACGTGGTACCGTCCCCCTTGTCTCTGTTCTCGTGTTTAAAAACCCTCACCTTTCCATCCTGCACAGACTCTCAGATTTTGCATTGGTTTTTCCCTGTTATATATATATTGTTCTAGTTTTAATAAAAGTTTGTTTCAGTTTTCCAAACGTTCAGAGGTCTCACAAAATCTTTTATTTTTCCTTTTCGTATCTCTGCTTTTGAACCCTTTTCTCTCCCGGAGGAGAGGGGTTCGGGGATAGGGAAGGGCTCGTCCCCGTGATCGGCTTGCCTCAGCCGACCGGCGACAGCATCTTGATTTTTTCCCTTGCCCCCTTTGTTACTTCCCTGTAATGCCTGATTTTCTATTCTCTCAAGATGTGAATCTTTTTTTTCTTTTTCCCTACCTGTGCCTGGAGCATTTTTTACTCACAGAAGACCATCTCCTTCCTTCTCCCTTGCCCTTCTTCAGCTTGGTTCTGGTGATCGCAGTAGTAAAGCCCACACTGGTCCCTTGCCTCTCCAGTCGTTCTGCATCTTTTCATCCTACTTAGGTGGCACCTCTGCATTTCAAATGCATTGATTTCCTCCACAGCTTGTTTTCCAATAGATCCCAGTCTTCAGTCAGCCAACATGCTTTTCTATAAATGCTTGGTGCTACTTCTGAACAGTTTCTTTACATCAACTTTATTATGACAAATTTCTTAAGAGGATTTCCTTTAAGAAAATATTTAAAACTTGGGTTTTAACATGTGTGCTCCTGGGCCATTGCTCACACAATTTACCTTAATGAAGTTGCTGGACTTCAGGAGATTGGATTTCTCAGCAGGCCATCAGGTTTTCTTTCCCTTTCATATTTCTACCGAATTGATATTGTTATCTGTGCAAACCCATAAAGGACATTAACAAAACCTCCTAGGGTAATTCTTCTGCAACAAGATCCTTCTTGCTGTGAGAGCAGTTTATTGTACCCCAGCACCTCTCTCTGGTCACTGTAAAATGCATGCATTACAAAGATCCTCTAAGAACAAGAATATTTGTTTTCAAACTTCATACCAAGCACTCTTTATTCTGTGGTTCTTGTTGTTCTTTGTTCCTGTGAGTGACCGTGAGCCTTCACCTACCACTAACTGCTACGGGCATGTTGTGAAAACACATCAGTATGTCCCTAGCAAGGCTGGAAGCAGGAGGTGGTATTTAACCCTGTACTTTCTAACAAGTCCAGAACTCTAGCTACAAAAACAACATCACGTCAGGGAAAATGCAGGGGTAGAGCAAGTGGAAAACTATGATTCTTGGGAAATAAATTACACTATAAGAAAGAAAAAAAGAACTCTATTACTTGAAGTGCTTTGAACTTCCACATTGGTTTACTCTGTCTTTCTGTTGTCCTGAGTGTTATGAGGAAGGGGTTTCTTGCAGCAAGGTTTGATTCCTGTGCAAGCACCACTTGTGGAGAAAAAGATAGATATCAGGTGACACCTTGGACCCAGGCCAAGAGGAACATGAGTGGCTGGTCCATGGAGCCCATTAGCCTGCCTGAGCGCTGTCAAGAATAGATGCAAACAAAGCAGGGGAGGATGCAGTGAAACCTGAGCCCAAGTCTGCAACTCGGAGATTTTCTGATGTTTTGTGCTGGTGCATGGAATAAGGTAAATTTACCTTATGCAAACAATGAGAATTATTTTAATGAGTAAGTTTCCAGCAACTGGTCCCGATGAATCTAGAGGCACAATTAAATCTCATATACAATCTAAAAAATACGACATTAATGCTGTTCTGTACTAGTTAGTGACTTCTTTCCTATTGAAACCTATATAATCCCTCTCTGTGTTGCACATACTGTGAAGCTGTAATTCTAGTAATGTCCTGTGGCCCCATAAGGAATCACAGTCCTGGCCTTTGCACAAACACAATCAGAAGATAATACTTTCCACCTATCAGTCTACACAATAGCTCTTTCACTGAAACAGTACACCATATAGCAGGAAATAAAGCAAGTACCACTTCTCCTGAATCAGCTTTATTTTACTGCAGCTCCTGAAAGGCTGGAGCACCACCCCCAGAACAATGCTGTTCCCCTTGGATATGGCTTCAGGCAGTTTTAAGTGGACGTTCACTAGAAACGGAGCTTCAGGAGCCCAAATGGAACATGTCCTGTTGGAGAAGGATGCCAAGGAGTGATCTCCAGGAACTGGGCTGCCCTGCACCTTGGCACTGCTCAGCCACTGAGCTCCATGCAGGGTGATCTCCATGGAGGTGATGGCAGGTACCACCACGGCTGTTTGCAGCACTTGGGACGATGGAGGATTGCAATGTCTGTGAGCTTGTGGAAATCAGACATCCCTTTGATAAGGATTAATTCAGACAACACAGCTGCACCAAAGGATCTCAGTCATTAACATCGTATGCCATCTTCTGTAGTTTACTGTTAAAATCTTAAGGGTTTATTTATTGATGAATTTAAGATGCTTTAATCCTTCATCTCCTTTAAAAAAGACTTGTAATCCACTAAGAGACTGGTTTTCTCTTGGAGCACCTGGAAACACTGGCTGCCATGTGTCCCAGATGGCAAGTGATGCTCTATAGCATTAGCTGACAAGGACGGATGGGAATTCTAGAAAAAATAAAATCACCAGAATATTAAACATAGTAAGAGGAAGGGCTATGAAGACTGACATTTTTTACTATTCTGTAGGGCTTACCCAGAAATATCACAAAAACCACTGAGTGAAGATGGGAACTTGTATCCCATGGAAAATCCATGGCAAGTTCTTACCTTCCCTCTACTGACAGGAAAGGGGACCAGGGTGTCTAGCACAAACCCAGCAGTGGCATCAGACGAGGAAGCAATGAGAAAGCCTTGGCCCCAGGTTTCCTGTAAGCCTCTCATTGGTTATTTTTCCCCTCCATTTCCCTTCAGCTGGCCTCCTGTTTGCTCTTCAGTTAGACCTGAGGTGGCCTGTCATTTCCAGGTGGTAATGTCAAAAAAATGTATTCTACTTAATCACACTTCTAAAAGCACCTCGTCATTTTGCTGGAATGCATACACTCGGGATGTCTCACTGTTGGAGCTAATCAGCTACAAATGGCTCAGGCCAGCTGCTCGGTGCTCATAACTACCTAACATTTATTCCGTCTAATTCCCAAATTGAAAGCAACTTTGCAGTTAGTGCAGATCTCTACTAGTTCATTTATAACAGAATAGCTCATCAAAGTGCTAATAGAAGAAGTCTTTGATTACTGGTATTCATGGAGATTGAGACTCCAGTTAAAATAATTAATTCTTTGTCCACTACAGACAAAATGAAATGGTGCTAGAGATTGGAAATGCCTGGAAGAATATTTTCACTAAAAACTGAACACAGCCATTTACCAATTTAATTATAGTGACATCATTTGCATTGCTGCAGTTAAAGAGCTATTGGTATTTCTGGTATAAATAGGCTGCCATTTATCATTACTTCTCAGTGTGTATTTGTGGTGAGATAGAACATGACAGGATGTATTAGCCTGTTTTTAAAATGTTTTTTAAAATTTTAATTTAATACATGTTCAGTGTAAGTACAAATTTAAACCCAGCTCTGAGATGAATTAAATGTCCCTACTGTGGAGCTTGTGTTGTATTAGAAAATCCTTTTAGCATTATCCAAATGAGTTTCGTGCCCTGAAAAGCATTTTCTGAGTTTTCAGGGTTTTTTCCTACTCTTTATATTAGGATGAAGCCTGGACCCTGCCACAGTTATTAACAACAACAAATACCAACAGAAAAATAAGCCTTGCCTTAAACTAGTTTGGGAATGCTAGCATTTGATGCCCACCTTTTGACAGATTCAGGTAAAAAACTTATCTTCTGCACCCATAGTGCATGGTTCACCAAGGTATTTGGGGCTCATTTCTCACAGCTTCTTGTGGTGGTGCATCCCTATGTTACCCTAGATGACTTCCTCAGGGATCCTCTAAGATCTCCCCTCTAGATTTGCACAGGAATTTTGCCTGTGAACTGAGAAATTATCCCGGTCGGTCAGCATTTGCCACCAGCTGTAGTCCCAGCTGCTCTCTGCTTCATCACGTTCCTCTACACACCCCTGCAGGTGCTCCTGTACTCTTTTGGGGCAACACCTCTCTCCAAGTGACCTTCCAAAGGGATAAAAAGTCCAACGGTGCTGTCATTTCTGCTCCTTTTCATCCACTCTCACACACTACCCAGACATCTATTTTAATTTGTACGAATAGTAAAGAGAGGCCATAACCATTTATGAGGCTGGATCCTGTGGGAGAACATCCCAGCCCTCAAAGTGCTGGTGAGCAAAGGCTGTAGAGCTTCACTTATTAATTAAGCACCTAGATTTTGTGTAAGCGTGATGGGCATCCCCATCCCCACTGCACAAAAGTACTGGCTGCCAAGATGCGGTCTGCTGCAGATGGAAAGAAGAAAACTGGCCTCCTTGCAGCAAAACTGCACATGCCATGTCTCTGCCTAGCTTTGTGCAGAAAGAGAGGAAAAAAGCTGACAGAGTAACTGTCCCAATGTAGAAATGCTTCTGAGCTGATGAAGGTGAAGTCCAAGGAGATGCAGGAGAGAGAGGTGGAGGAAAGACAAGGCTGGTCAAGAAAAATACCTTTTCTTCCTTTCACACACCTTGGCAAACAAGGTCTTTCAAGTTTTCATTTAAAGGACACCTTGTTTGATAGTTTAAAAAATATATTTATGAGGAAAAAATCCTTAGGAATTTTGACAGCAGCTCTCATTTCATCAGACAGCACAGAGCGAGTGAAAACACCTTGTTCTTCTCTCCTTGTTTCCTTTCTTTGCAGATAGCAACGAAGTGACTTCCCCAGGCTCACACAGAACACCTATTCCCAACCCAGGATCTGAACCAGTGCCTCAGATTTCACCTAGGGTTTTATCCAGACCCTTTCTTTTTCTTGCAGATGAGCCAAAGGGGGATTAAATACAGGTTCTGTGTGCACAGAACCCCAAAGGCAAACAAAATTTGACTACTGACCTGTGTGCATCCCTGTCAAGCATAAGGAATGTACTACAAAGCCGAGACTGCATTTCTGAACTCTCAAATTTACTATTACATTGTCCTCTCAGAGAAGACCATTGCGATTTTTTTCATTTCTATTGCCCCATGGCTGCAAAGATTAAGCCTTGCCACTGCCAGAGGAAAATTAAGTGGCTCCTGGACAGCATTCCAGCAGAAGGAAGCAGGAGCTCACCTATCGTTACAACTCTTCCAGCAACATCAGTGTCTTCTAGAAACAGAAATAGTAAACACCTCTATTTACTCAGTGATAAACATGTAAATTAAGGTTCAGGGTTTGTTCTACCTGCTTGCTAGAAGCTGAGAGTTATTTTTCTCACTCCAGGCACAGCTGTAACACACTGTCAATGCAAAGTAGCTTTCTCTTATCCATGCTGATTGTCATATAGACACCAAGCCTTCATTATCCACATCGATGCTAGGCTTACCATTTCCAGCACTAGGTATTGGGAGATGATGTGGATATATCTTGGATGCCCTAGGCTATACAGCACAGGTTACTCTAGGAAGGGCCCAGTAGATCATTGTGGGACAACTAGTCTTCCATTACCAACTTCAAGTATGTAAGTCATTTTTGCCTGACACTGCACCCAGACTTGTCAGCCCTGGATGCTGGTGTGCTCATCTGGTGTGCTCTTGTGGTGTCCATTGAGTCAGCACAATTTTAGGAAGCTACCATTGGTTACTGCAGATGTCAACCAGTCATGTACACACCCAAGTGCATCCCAAGAGGACAGCATTATGAAAGATGGTTGCATAACAAGATCCTCGAGTAGTGGCTTTGCTGAACCTCTAACTCCCTTCCTATAGCTAGCTGTAGTGTTTGATACGACACCAGCACTCATTGCCTTGTGGGCAGTCAGCTGAGTGAATGGGAGCAAAATACTGCTGAAATTTGGGTATTCTTGCTCGAGTAGGCAAAATCCTGGGGCTTGTCATATTCATGTTATATATCAACAATAAAGGTCACGCTCTGGCCAAGTTTCTGATCTCAAGACGCTCATCTTGAGCTTGACAGAGGAAAGCTTGGTTGGCAGCATGGAGCTGAAAGGGCTGCACTGGCAATTGACAGTGATTTGTAAGTAAAATGAAGGGAGAAATGCAAGAAATCCCGTTATTAAGTGGATCTGCCTCCTGAACAGAAGGAGATGGTCAGGAAGACACGGAAAATGGGAATCTTGTTCAAGCCCTGTAAAAGTAATAGCACAAGAAAGCAGCAAATTGTAGTTGAGCAAACAAGTAGCAGCAGCAAGCCCCTGGAAGCTACACAGTCTGCTGAGAACATACATGGGAAATTCAGAGTGGATGGCAGAGTGTCAGGAAGAAAAAGGCAAAACCAGTTTGCATGAAAGACAATTCCTTCCCATCCCTCCAGACTTGTGTCTCACCTATGTTATTTGAGGGGTGAGGTCTAGCACGTCAATAGGAAAGGTGTCTGCTTTGCTTATGACTGTGACTGCAAAATGATCAAAAGTGCCTTTGTAGCATTATCACATTAAGGCAAAGGCAAGTGAGGATCCTGCTTAAATATGAATGAATAAATAAATAAATAGCTAGGTAGACAGGTAAATAAATATTAATCTCTACACACATTCTAAGGATCTTTTTTTTACTTCTGACTATCATGCAGGCATCTGTAAAATATTAATTGGTACAGCTTTTAAAGAAAACTCTCCTGCTAGGCACCTAACTACTAAGGTTGTTTATACCTCTAATTACTTGTTAGTAGTTGTGTAGGTGCATCACTTAATACAAGGAGATTTGTGTCGTTAGCTGTGCTATGTCAAAGAGTGGGTTGTGGGTGAATTTTAGAGGTCAATGAAAAAAAAAAGGAAATTCTTCAGGGGATATAGAATAGACTCCAGTTTTGCTCACTGAACTCAAACAGATATTCCCTAAATACGTGGCAAAGACCCTTACGTGGCCTGTCAGCATGGAAATGCAACTCTAGAGGTGTTCCTCCATGGGCAGTGTGAAGTCCTGGGCAGTGTGAGGATCCCTGTCTCAGGCTCCCCTTGAGTGAGGACACCCCGTGCCCAGCAGCTTTGGTGGCTTCTCATCCTCAGCAGGTGACTGCTTTCTGCTGTTCTCCCAACCACCTCCCCACACAATGCAACTGCTCTCCTCTGGGATAATCTCCCCACTATCCATCCTCTTTGCCTTTGCAGTGCTGAACTTCATCCTCTGGTAGGCATAGGAATGAAATGGGAGAATCCCACCTGCCCCAGCATGCTGGTGAGGGGACAGCCAAGCTCACTCGGCTTGAGTGCTTCTCACAATTTGTGATGTTCCCTTTCCTTTCTGCTTCTCGAGGTCTGTCTCAGTTTGAGCCAAGACTTCCTTGTTTTGGAAATGTGCCCAATAGAGTATCGGGATTATTTCATACAAGTTCCATAAACCCGGCATCACATTGGCTAAGAGTGCAGGTCAAAAGATTTCTTCTGACAGATACTCCTTAAAACCTGCAGCCAGGAGGAGTCTCCTCCTCTTTGGACACCGGACAGCTTCGGAGAAAGAGCCACAGCGAGAGGGCTGGCTACCGTCCAGGCCGAAAGCCTGCGGCCTGCCCCCGCCCCGGGGCCTAACTCAGAACTGGTTCTGTCTATCGGCGCCCAGCTCTGCTGTGAATTGTTGGGTGACTCAGTCAGCATCTCTCTTGTATCGAGTAAGAGAGGAGCTATCTTTCACTCGGCGAGAATCTACCGCTGGATTCGGACGCGGGGGAAGCTCACCCCCCTTCGCGTTCCGGCCGCGAGGGCTTCTCCTTTCTCCGCATCTGAAGAAGCTGCCGCTTCGGTCCGGAGTGTCCTTGAAAGTTTTTTTACAGACACTGAAAAAGGTCTCTCTGTGAACTCGTTAAAGTACTTCTCTAAGCTGTTAAAAACTTTTAATCACTTGGCCCGCCGCCATTTTGGATAGACGCCGTCTTCTGAGCTACCATCCTCGCGTGACGTCATCTCCTGGCCTGTGGCCAATCGGCCATAATTGTAGTTTCTTTTCCCTTTTCCTCCCTTTGCAGTGTTTTAACTCTTACTGTATTGTTTTCCTGTTTTGCATTTAATATATAGTTGTGTGATATGATAGTATTTTAGAATTTTTATTAAAAGTTTGTTTCAGTTTCCCATCCATATATTCCGAGATTTGAGTTTTGTTTCCCTTTCCCCTATATCAATAAGGGATTTAAGGAGCGTTGGGGACCTTGAGTTTTACTCGGAAACTCAACCCCTAACAAGGTCTGACTTGATACTGCAGAGGAACCAAGGTCCTCTCAAAATAGCATCTCAACCCACTGCTCACCAGTCCCCCAGAAGTGCTGTACCTCTTGTTCATGAGGCAATTACAACTAGACATGAAACTCCTCTCTTTGAAAGTGTTGAAAATATCCCTCCTATGTTGCCATGGGTATGATGACCTGTTTCTAAACTCCTTTTTTCCTCTCGCAGTATACGATCTGTGCAGTGATCTCTAAATTTTGATCCATATTAAATATGATTTCTAAATGGATTATTGTTCTGCTTATATCTTGTGATCACCAAACTGCCCTGCAATACAGTCACTCCTGATTCACCTTCTGCCCATCTTCCCAACCCAATCATCGCTGAAAAGGCAAGAAGGAAAAGCTGATTTGGCTGAGTGGGTTTTTTGTTTGTTTCATAGTTCTTTGAGGGATGTTTTGTGCCACAACAGAGCTGAAATAGACATGGCAAAAAGAATTAATTTAAGACCATGTTCCTACATACAAGCTCGAGAGAACCAGAACTTGATCAGTAATGCTAGAGAAAACTATCCGTGTTAACTCTGTAACTTATGATTCATCAGCTGTGCTTGTTTACACAATGTATGAAAGCATCAAATTTTGAGAAGATGCAAAAACACATTCAGGTAAGAAAACGAAGCCTGAACCACAAGTATCTAATAAGAAGTCATTGTGTGGGGGGATTATTTCTATTTTTTTGCTGACTGTGATATGTATGTACTCACAGAACTCCTTCATAGACCTCTCCTTGGCCTGAAAATGTCATCGTAAGAGCACCCTTCTTCCTCTGCTATTTGCTTTTGAGAGTCTCCTTTCTCTGACAACAGCTCCTTTTGAGGCATGCAAAATGAAGCATCTGTGGGTGGATCTGAAGGTCAAGCACACTCGCATTAGTGTCAGAGTGGTCAAGGACCACTGCAGTCACACTCACTTCTTCCTCTGTCCTGCAACAGCGCTCCTTGAAATGTTCTGCTTTGCTCTCACCAAGGACTTACTCCATTTTACACTCTGCCTTTAAGATGCAGCACAGCCACAGTGGGTGTTTTCCTACCCGGTGGAGCAGGGAGAGAAGGTAAACAAGTTTGTAATACCTCTGCCAGCAACAGAGAAGATGAAGAGTGGTGTATTTTATTTCAGAAATAATTTGTGCTTTTGCAGCACAGCCACTGCTGTCCTGGTCTTCCCCCTGGGCTTTCACACCATGAGGCAGCACCTCAGCAAGGCAGCCTCGCTGCTCCCTGTGCAGGAGACAGTGTCCAGAGGACACCCTTTAGGAAAGAGACCTCTGGGCTGGTGGAGGTCATTGTGTTCCACACCAACACCCAGGACGTGGAAAGTCTGGGCTGAGCTGCCTGTATCCTCAGGGGATTTGAACCCCAAAGTTGGTTTTAATATCCCAATGTGTGGCTGTGAGCAGTACTGAGCTGAGATCTCCTCTGGGACCATCCTTCTGGGCAAAGCTGTGCCCACACAGCATGAATGTAGGTGCTGCAGGGGCAGGGAGAAAGCAAGTAAATGACTGTTCAGTGAGGCAGCCAGCCCAACCAGGACAAGCCACCCCCAAGGGCTTTTATACTTCTCACTTAAGTATCGTCAAACCAAAATATATAAATAATACTGAGAGCAGAGGGACTGAACCTGCTTGCATCCTGGCTAACAAATTCCACCAAAATAGTGGGTCATATTAGAAATAAGAAATGTTCGGCTGGCATTCAAAGCTAAGATAATTGCAAGAGGTGTTTCAATAACAAAAAGCTGAGCCACGTACAGATAACAGGTATTTTTAGTTAAAAATGCTGCTGTAACTTAAAAGGAACTAACTGGTTACTGTGCGTGGTGCAGTGCTATTTGCAGCATCATTAAATCTCCCCTGAAACATCGCTGTTGGAAACTGGATTTAGCCAGGGCCTATAACAAACCCAGAAAACTGTACAAAATTGCCTGCTTTATTCATACAACGATTCCTAAAATGTTTACACTTGGGTGCCTCAGATCAGGCATCTCTCTATTTACATTCCTAAATTAGGGTGCATTTGTTATTCATGGCTTGCTTACCTGCCAAAGACAGATTGGGTTGTTCATACGACCCATGTCTTAGGGGATTTGGGTGTAATTAAATATTCCTTATTTCCTAGCAGCACATTGAACTGTCTATAATTGACCCATTCCAGATATTTGGACATTTCTACTCAGCTATCTCCACTGACACCTACATATGAGAAAGGAACTAGTGGAAAGCTGGCTTAAAAAAATCTTCCTAAATATTTATCCGAATTTAATTAATTGCTTTTCATTTTTCCATAAAAACTTGATGTTGGAATCAGTATGTGGTGTTAGCAGAGGGTCGAGTTAATGATTTGCTGAAGGAACAGCATGCATCAGTCTGCATGAAAAGAGGAGGGCAAAGGAAAATGTGAAGTACCAGAAGTATTTAAAATACATTTCAGAGATGAGAAGGGATGGTTTAACTTGCTAATTTTTCCCTATTGTGGTTACTCATGACTGCAGACTTGGTACCTATAGCAAAATGTGACCTGCTTAGGGCTGTTTGTCGGTAAAGGCATTTTTGTGGTTCGCCAAGGAATAAGAAAGCTTTGAGATACAATCACACACTTTTCTGAAGGGGGGTCCTACTCTATCTGCCACAGTTTCTAGGGCTCCCCACTCTCCTGCGGGTTCCCAAGAGCTCAGCTGAACTATGGCAGTGGTCATTGGGACACCTTTCCTCCATGCCAGCTCCCTCATCGCATGGCTAAACAATGCACATAGCCAGGAGGAACACACATTGGGAGCCTCAGAGGAAGGGAGTGAAGGAAGCTTTGCAGCAAGGAGTGTACTCTGTACTGCTGCTTCTGGGATCTGAAAATTCCCTCCTTTGTACTTGGCTAGAATAAAATCCTTCCCAAGGCTCAGCGTTTTCTCCCTGACCATGATGTCTGGCAGTGGGACATACAAATGCTGGTCATAAAGCCTTAAAAAGCTGCTATCGCTAGGGGCTGCCTGGCTCTCCCCAAGGCACCTCTCTCCCTCTCTGGGTCACGTCTGCATGAGTTCTGTTTTCCAGGACCGGAGAGGACTTCCATCTTCTTCCAGGTGGACAACCCTGCCGAAGTTACCTCCTCCCCATCAGTCCTAATTTTGCAACATCCAAACCCAAATCTGTTACTTCAGATACAGTTATGTAGGCAGGCTCATCTGTACATGTAATTACTGATGTAGTGACCAAGGTGCTGTGGGTGTTGCAAGCACTCCCCTTCCACCTATCTGTGAATTTTGGCCACTTCTTATATAACTCAATCTCAACCACCTGCAAAACCCAGCCATCCCTTAGGTCACCATCTGTAAATGTTGTCAGGTGCCTGCACTGGTATCTGTCATGTCCAGTGATTTCTCATGTCATGCACAGCTCTGGCCCCCATGCTGTTCACTCAACCCATCCTCTGGCCAGGGCCAAGCTGGAGCCCTGTGGCTCCCTGCCATCCCAGGAGAGAAGCAACATGGTTCTGCTCCAGAGGAGGAACCAGCCTTCCTGCCGGAGCAGGGCAGCAAAGCTTAGGGCGGGAAAGAAAAAAAGAGATTGTGTAATTCCAGAAAAACACTGTTGCTCAAAAAAATGAATGTCACATGCCCTTCACTTGCAAAAGCAGCCAACAGCAGTATGCACATCACGAGAAACTTTGGACTGTGGCACAAAACCAGACACATTGGCCAGTCCTTTCTCTTGTTGGTCAAGGGGTGCTACTGCTCACGAGCTACTGGGTCCCCCATAGAGGTGCTGCTAGAGAAAGAGGTTTACTCTTCCTTCTTTGCAGCTGCACAGCCCTGAATGTATGGGCCTATAAATACTGTGTAATTGAATCTCACTCTGTGTACTGGATCCTGCCAGTGGCACTGCCTTTTCTCTCAGCCACATATCTTTCAGCACTTGCTGCCTTGATACCACATTAAAACCTTCACCTGCTGCTGGAATGTACACACACATCAGCAGCTCCTTCTAGCAATAGCCATATTAAAAATAATGAAATGTCAGGTTGTGCTGCTGTGCATCTAGATCCATTATGGAAATGTGCTGCAGGACCATAGCAGCTTGAGTCAGTCCTCCAGGGATAAGATATAGATAAAGACACTTATGTTTTTAAATAGCACCTTGGTTTCTGGCTTTGGCTCACCTCTGTCTGAACGGTGCTTTTCTCAAAGGATGTACAGGGCAACCTTTTAGTGAAAGAGGCACTGAACAAATCTTGCTTTACTGACAGCCCTTCTGTCAGTAGACAGAACCTCTGTTATTTTTATCCACTAGAAGTGTGCGAATTAAAATGAAATGAAAGGACATTGGATGCTCTAGAAGGAGCGGACTGGCACAGGGTTTTAGAAGATCAGGATAAACAAATCTAATAATGTAGGAAATAAAAAAATAGAGGACACTGTGCAATAAATTTCAAACACTGCTAGCTACACTGCCAGAGAGACCAATAATATTCTGTCCTTAGTGATTTCTACTAGGGATAGAGGGAGATCTCCTCGGGGAGAAACAACAAAATGATGTAGAAGATGCAAATGAGGAGAGTCACGTGGAAAATACTGCTAACTGGAATTTCTTATGCAACAAATGTGTTTAAATTCTATAAAAACAGTTTAGCCTGATTGCACAGACAAGTTCATTTTCATCCATATTAATCCTCTCACTGGGAATTCTCCTTTAAATAATCACAGGCCAAATGAGATGAGCCTAAAGGAATACAGACTAGACAAAGAAAACATGCTTAACAGTGACGGGGTGTGCAATATCTCTGGAATTACATGCAGAAATGTCCTACCCATCTCATTTGATTTGACACTGTGTAAACCTGCTTATGCCTCTGTGATCCCATAGCGCCTCTTGCCACAAGGATGCCTGGGTTGTATCGCTCATCTGCGTGTGGCATTGAATACTCACAAGTGTGCATACACATGCATGGAAAATATGACCTAGTAATGATGTGGGAGTTCTGCACAGAAGGACAAGATGTTTGCGAGCATGAGATTCCTGTGTTATCTCCAGGAGTGGAGATTCCTTGAGCTGGCATAAATAATGGCTGAAGGAGGGACTCCTGTGAAGATGAGAGCCCTGTTCTGGCTAAGTCAAGAAAGCCAGCAAACGTTGAAGATCCCAGTGTCCGAGCGAAGACCTTTGCCTAATTAACTGCAAAATTAACATTAAAATTCATGTCCCTCAATATGCTAATGAGCCTAAAGAAGTACATGCTAAACAGATATGACTGGGTTACTCAATCCTCCACCCAAATCATGCTAAATGTCACCTAAGAGGTAGAGACAAACAGAGTCAGGGTATAAAAAGCCAGGAGGGGCAATACCTGGCTGGGGGGGGAAAGACTGAAGACAGCATGGATGGTCGACAGGCTGTACTCCTCTTCCACCATCCCAGACAGGGACGCCTCCTTGGTAAGAATTGTGCCTTCAGCATACAGTGAAAATATCCGGGATAGTTTCTTTTTGCTGGCATTAATATTACATAGTAGTTATTAGCGCCATTGCAGTGAGTGCATTTATCAACTGCAATGCTACTTCATCTATCACTTTAATAAACTTTTTTTTATTTTTAATTTTTTCCAAAACTGTTTCAGTGTAAGCTTTTCAGGCTCTGGAAGGCAAAAGTTAAACTCCTACCTTTAATGCGACAAATGGCATATAAAAACTTTTGGCGTATAAATGGCATGTACAGCGGCACATAAAGTTGTTCCTGAGCAATCTGGGATTCCAGAGGAAACCCTCTTCAGACGCTTCGGTATCTCCAGGACATAGCCTTCTTCCCGAGGGGGGCAGACCCGTTGCCCCTTTGCTCTTTTTCTGTGTGTACAAGAACAGCATCAGTTAGCATTGCCTTGCACATGCTCTCTCTGTTTTCCCAAGCCATAGCAGTGAACAAAAGAGTGATCAAACGAGGGCCATGAGAAGGAAGCAAAGCTGTCAACTTGTCAGTGATTCGACTGAGCAACCATCCTCAGCGGCTGGGATGCACCTGGTAGCCCATGCAGATAATCAGGCAACAATAGCAACAAACACTGTGCAAAGCAAATGCACCATGCATCCTTGAGAAACACACGACCTATAAAAAGCACCGTTCCTAATAGTCGCATATCTAAACCTGTCTCTGTCATGTCAGAAATTTTACAAAAAGAGAGTGTCAGCTCCACTGGATGGGGCAGTGTCATCAAGAGGAACAGCAGACTTGCAGCGCCTAGGTGGCTTCTTGCCTTATCCAGCAGTGGTGAGCTTACTTACCTGACCAACCATAGCACGTGAAGGATTTAATTGCTTAATTGCTTGCAGCCATTGTCCTAAAAGGCATTCTCAAAAACTCTGGATACCTCCTTCACCATAATTTTTTCTGTATTGTTAGGTGCTAAAGCATCTTTTTTTGTTTGTGATAAAAACCTGCTGTTTAGTGAAGCTCTTGCTGAGCATTGGCACCTTTACTACATTCTAGATAATGTAAAATGTTACCCAAGCACTTGTTTAAGAAGGATAGGAATAGAATAGAGGATGTCTGAGCAGAGATGCTTACTCCAGGGGTGTGATCCGCCACCCATTAGACTGGGCAAGTTTTCTTACCAATTTCAGCAGGCTTTTGGGTACAACTAAAAATCAGGCTATAACAGGGTCTGAAAAGACTTAAAATCAATCCAATAGAGGTGACTATATTGAATGTCAGACTGAAACAAAATTCTAGCCATTCAGTGTCATCTTCACTTCACCTTTTAAACCCCTAGTGAGATACATTCATATTAAGGGATCGTGTTTTCCTCACCTCTATTTAATCACCCAGTTCAACATCACCACTTAACCATTGGACATTGGCAATGAGAGTGTTTTCAAACAACATCCCAAATCAGTGATCCATCCCCTTCACAGTCAGGCTAAGAACCATTCAACATCCCCAGATTACAGCTGAAGTTACAGCAGCTACACCAGAACACGCTGTGTCATAAAATTTACAGCAATCACAGGCACACCCCCTGTAGATGGGATAGATATAACTAAAGAACTGCAACGGGATGTAGCCAAAATGAGTCAAAGCTTGGGGCAGTTCTTTGGAAAAAAAAGAATTGCATAATGCCTTTATTCGGGAGGTTTTTATCAACTATAGTTATTGCCAACAAACAACTTCAGACATGTTGCTTTGAGTGCTCAGTGGGAAACTCATTTTGGTTTTCACCACTTCAACCACATCTGTTCTTTTCTGTGTAATTTCTGTGTGTTCACATTTTGAATCATAACATAATCAATTATTTGCTCATTGTCTCCACAAATGTTTTTTATTAAGCTGAGAAGATGCAGACTTTCGAGGTTTTAAGATACTGTTTGGCTCTTCCTTATATAGCAATACGGAATTAATTTAGCATTTCTTTGTGGTTTGTCAGAATAGCACGAAATTACAGAAAAATAAAGGCAGGGAAAAAATTACTGAGTTATTATGCAATATGGACTCAATTCCATACTTCAGCACAGTTTTATGAGAGAAGTTCTGCGTGTGTTCAGATATACTGACTGCTGTACTAGAATCTCCCCCCACACACAAAGTCACAGAATAACTTTGGTATGAAATTTGAATGAATTTTTAACAAACCTGGTGTTTAAATATTGACTGCTTTCAATTTAAGAGGAATAAATATTCCAGCCATGGATAGTCATCCTGAGGCAAAGAGTTCGTAAGAGACATCCTGTCCAATTCACTTCATTGCCACAAAATTGTGGGCTAAGTTTCAAGTGATGTTTTCATCCATTGGTTATTTGTAGCAAAATTTAAAACGACAATGTTATGATACTATAATTAAAGCAATTCAATAATTAACTTTAGGTGCCATCTAAATAAGGAGTATACCACCCTCTTTCAGAAGCACTCTGTGTTGTGTGATTGCTCACATTTCAATCCACACTAGGGGCTTTTTTCAAGTCCAGAAAGAGGTCCACAAAACTCCTGCAGCAATAATGTCTATGCCCTTGAAAACACAAGATACAAGTGCATTTTTGAGGAGTTTTGAAGCCCTCAACTGTATTTACATATTTTTACAAATGCATATGCTAGGAAAACATGTATAATAGTTCATCAACTTCCATCTCTTCTAGAAAGCCTTCCACAGCCCCAGTGGATGGCCACATCAAAGAGTGCAGAAGGAGCCTGTGCTGTCCAGCGCATGGGCAGTCAGCATGAAGGCGGCTTCCTGATCCCAACCAAGCCCATGTGCACACTGTGTCACTGTCCCAGGATACCTCAAACTTCATTTCCTAGGGGTTTAATAAGGGCTGCAGATCTGCACGACCCCATAGCTCTGCTGTGTCTCGAGCCCCGATTTACCTTCTTTGTGAACGCAACTTCTGCAGTCAACATGAAGCATTTTGACACAGGATCTTTGGGTGGTCTGAGCCTATAGTCCTCAGGCAGTGCAGCACCATTGCCCCAGTAAAGCTGGGGTGAAGTGGGATGTGACAGAATCCTTGTAGAAAACATGTCTCAGTAGGTGCGATTCAGCGAAGTTGAAGCTTATATGGCTGCAGAGAACAATACAACCAGGTTGACTGTAGTCAAAGCAAAAGACAGTGACAAACACCAGCCTTGGTAGAGCATTGATTAGGATATATCATATTAAGACTTCGCTAAAGCCTTAACCAAAGCAGATCCCATACAAGCCATAAGCAGTAAATGAGCTGCCTGCACAAGAATGAGCTGCCGATGTTGGGGAGATGCTGCAAGATAAATGAACCTGCAAAATAACCAAGGAAGAATGATGCAGTAAGGGTGACTTTTGCTGAGCAGTTACCAGTGCCACTGACATAGGTGGAAAGAAAACCCCCAGAGCAGGGTACACACATAAGGTAATGCATGATTATTTTGACCACTGTACAAATAAACAAGTCACAAGCAGGCTTTTCCCCAGCATAGCAGAGCCAGAAGGCTCTGTACCCACACTGTGCCACAGGCATTAACACTTTGTCTGCTAGATGCGAGTGTGTTAGGGCTGTGCTCTCCGGGCAATGCTCCTGCCAGACCTTTGCTACTGAGCTGACACCACAGTTGCTCTGTTTGAAGCAAGACAGTGCAGATAGCACTAGGCAGCACATCATATCTCCAAGGCATCTGAAGCTGCTGTGCTGACACATGGACAAAGAAGGACAACAGCACAACAGCAAACTAATGACCAATTGCCTCCTTCTTGCTGAGGAATGAGATCCTGTCAAGTTTTGAATTTCAGCAGCTTTCTTTAGGATCATCATCATCATGGCTTGGCTTCGCGGACGAAGATTTGGGAAGGGCTTTGCCCACGCTTATTGCAAGCGCGTTGATGGCTGAAAAGGCCAATGCGGGATAGGCAAGACCGGTTGCAAAGAGCACACCGGAGGGTCTCCTTGGGTGGTATAGTCGAGGCACGGTTCTTTCTGCGCTGTCTTTTCTCCTCGAGCTTGATTCTACGCGTGCTCTCAAAGGAGACAGCAGCATTATGTATGGTGTGTCTCCAAATCTCCCGATTGGAGGCCAGGGTGGACCACTGATGGTGGTCAATATGGCCTAGGCTGAGGTGTTGTTTCAGGGAGTCCTTATGTCTCCTCTTTGGAGCTCTTCTCTTGCGGCAGCCGGTGGCAAGTTCACCATAGAACACGATCTTAGGGAGGCGGTGATCCGCCATCCTGGAGACGTGCCCTGCCCAACGCAGCTGCGTTTTCAGCAACATGGCCTCAATACTGGTGACGTCTGCCTGTTCAAGGACAGCAACGTTAGTCACGTAGTCAGTCCAGTGAATGTTTAGGATTGTGCGGAGGCAGCGCTGATGGAAGCGTTCGAGGAGTCGCAGATGGTGGCGGTAGATGACCCATGATTCAGACCCGTACAGAAGAGTAGACAGTACCACGGCTCTGTAGACACTGATCTTTGTACTTCTCTTCAGGTGTTTATTGCACCAGACTCTTTTATGGAGTTTTCCGAAAGCTCTGTTTGCCTTTGCTATTCTGTTGTCGATCTCTTTGTCGATCGTGGCATCTGAGGAGATGATGCTACCCAGATAGCTGAACTGCTGGACTGGCTGAAGCTCTGACTCGCCAATGGTGATGTGGGGATGATGGTAATCATCTTGTGGTGCTGGTTGGTAGAGAACTACTGTCTTCTTTAAGCTGACTTCCAGCCCAAAAAGCTCAGCCGCCTCTGCAAAGCAGGATGTTAAGCGCTGCAGAGCTGCTTCTGTGTGGGCAAC
Organism: Bucorvus abyssinicus; assembly: GCA_009769605.1. Taxonomy (NCBI): domain Eukaryota; kingdom Metazoa; phylum Chordata; class Aves; order Bucerotiformes; family Bucorvidae; genus Bucorvus; species Bucorvus abyssinicus. The sequence continues at coordinate 15,153,372 of CM020024.1, read as the reverse complement.
AAGGGCGGCATCGTCAGCAAAAAGCAGCTCGCGGACAAGGTGATTCAGGGTCTTGGTGTGGGCCTTCAGTCGCCTTAGGTTGAAAAGGCTCCCATCGGTACGATATCGGATATAAATGCCGTCTTGTTCGTCGAGGTCTGCCGTGGCCCTTTGGAGCATCATGCTGAAGAAAATTGTGAATAAAGTTGGTGCGAGAACGCAACCTTGTTTCACACCATTGGCTATTGGGAAGGGCTCAGAGAGTGCATCGCCATATCTGACTTGGCCGTGCTGCCCCTCATGTAACAGGATAATCATTTTAAGGAACTTGGGGGGACATCCTAATCGTTCCAAGATCTGCCACAGACCTTTTCTGCTCACAGTGTCAAAGGCTTTGGTGAGATCAACGAAAGTTACATAGAGACCCTTGTTCTGTTCCCTACACTTCTCTTGCAGTTGTCTGAGAACGAATACCATGTCTGTGGTACTTCTGTTGGCTCTGAAACCACACTGACTTTCAGGTAGAAGTTCTTCTGCGATAGCGGGTACCAATCTGTTCAATAATATTCTTGCGAGAATTTTTCCAGCAATGGAGAGCAGAGTTATGCCTCGGTAGTTTGAGCAGTCTGACTTTACTCCTTTTTTCTTGTACAGGGTGATGATGATTGCATCACGGAGATCTGGTGGTAGTTCGCTTTGTTCCCAACAGCGCACAACTAGCTCGTGAAATTTAGCATGGAGCGTTTGGCCTCCATGTTTCCAGATTTCAGGCGGGATTCCGTCGACCCCAGCTGCCTTGCCGGTTTTCATCTGCTGTATGGCCTTAAGGGTCTCTCCCATAGTAGGGGCTATATCCAATTCATTTTTCACCGTTTGTTTTGGGATGAGCTGGATTCCTGAGTCTTGGACTACACGGTTGGCACTGAAGAGAGTTTGAAAGTGTTCAGACCATCGATTCAGGATGGAGGTTTTATCTGTGAGAAGCGTTTGGCCATCTGCGCTGAGTAGGGGGCTTTGAACTTGGTGTGTGGGTCCGTACGCTGCTTTCAGAGCCTCATAGAATCCTCTGTGGTCACCCAAATCTGCGCATAGTTGAGTCTTTTTTGCTAGGTTGAGCCACCACTTGTTCTGGATGTCTCGAAGTTTCTGTTGGAGTTTACTGCATGCAAGACGAAAGGCTGCTTTTCTTACATGGCAAGATGGTTGAGCGAGGTGTGCTTGGTGAGCAGATCTCTTCTTTGCCAGCAATTCCTGGATCTCTGGATTGTTTTCATCAAACCAGTCTTTGTTCTTCTTTGTGGAGAACCCTAAAAATTCTTCGGAGGACTGCAGGATGCTATTTTTAATATGTTGCCAAAGCGCTTCAGGAGAAGAGTTTAAGGGACAGTCTTCAAGCCTAGTTTGAAGGTTTGCCTGGAAGCTGTCTCTCAGTGCAGCTGTTTGAAGATTGTTAACTTGGAGCCTCCTCCTCAGAATGCCGCCCCTCTTAGGTTTGGGCTTAAAATGGAGGTTAAGTTTGCAGCGCACAAGGCGGTGGTCTGTTTGACATTCTGCACTAGGCATCACTCGGGTGTGACAGACATCGCGAACGTTTCTCTGGCGCACTAAGATATAGTCAATGAGGTGCCAGTGTTTAGATCGAGGATGCATCCAGGTTGTCTTCAGGCTGTCTTTCTGCTGGAAGATAGTGTTGGTGATGGTAAGCTGCTGCTCAGCACAAAACTCTAGCAAGAGGCGACCGTTGTCATTGCAGTTTCCAACTCCATGCTTGCCTAGTACTCCTTTCCAGGCTTCAGAGTTCTTACCTACTCGGGCGTTGAAGTCACCAAGGATTATGATCTTATCATCTGCAGGAACCTTTTGAGTAAGGCGGCGCAGATCGGTGTAGAATTTGTCTTTTTCTGTAGGGTCAGCTTGGAGAGTTGGGGCATATATGCTGAAGAGAACAACATGTTGCTTGTTGTGTAGCGGGAGGCGTAAGGAGATAATGCGATCGGAATGACCTGTTGGCAAATTTTCAAGTTTAGAGGCGATGGAGTTTTTAATCATGAAGCCAACTCCGGAATGATGACTTTCGGTTTTGGGTTTGCCTGACCAATACAGTGTGTAGCCGGCACCACGTTCTTTAAGGCTGCCTTCCTCATGAAGGCGAACTTCACTGAGAGCAGCAATGTCGATGTTGAGTCGTGACAGTTCGTGAGCAATTATAGCAGAACGGCGTTCAGGACGCCCACTGTCTGCTGTACCGAGCATGGTTCTGATGTTCCAACATGCGAGTGTCAATCTGGACACACCTTTGGAGGCAGGTGTATGCCTTTGTCTCTTTGTCTTTGGTTGACCGCAGAAGAAGATGTCCGTTGGCCGCGGCTAGCCAACCGGATTGGAAGGGAGATGAGCTTTGGTTAGGCCACCTTTTCTAGGCCCCTCTCCATGTGGAGCAAGCAGTGCTCTCCTTGAAAAAGGCTGCTTGGTCATTCAGGATGCTGCCGAACGAGACTGTCATCTCCCGGGTCAGTCTCAAGCGACCAATGTCCTGAACCGCCTGCATGCAGGATTGGGTCTGCGGCTTCCAGTGACATCTTTCCACCTGCCGTTTCGTCCCTTGCCTGTCGCTACAGGGCTTTGCAAACGTGAGTACACCCTTCAAGCCTGCGCGGTGGATTTTTTAGGTGAGGCGCAGCGTGCGCAAGACTGGCCCCACCCTTTACACCTGAGGTTCATCTGCCAGGGCCTAGCGAGCTTGGACGGTGACAGCGAAGTCCTCAGGTCGTAGGTTTGGTTAGAGTATCCTTCTCTTAGATGGATGGCCTTACAGGGCTAAACGAGCTCCATCTGCCCAGGTTTGGAGTTAGAGTTGTCCTTCTCCTAGGATGGTTGCCCGAAGGCTAGTGAGCCCATCCTGCCCGTGGACACACTTTGTCTGACCCTTCGGTTGAGACCTGTCAGGCTTGGGAGACCCTACCGGAGGCATATGCCACCACCAGCAGAGCTCTCAACTTCACAAGGGCACGCAAGCTCTTTCCCCACGGCAAGGGGGTGCCCATGAAAGAGTCTTTAGGATAGCAATATTAAAAAGGGCAGCTCTGCTTTTCCCGGCAGAAATAACATCTGTTTATACTTCAGAGTCCTAGAACTACTTATGACCAGGGAAAAACCCATGGAAAACATAAGCCTGGGAGTATTTCTGAGAAGCTCAACCATAAAAATACGTAGTGTTTACACTGGTATTTTCGGTATCATCTGTCAACTCTTAACTGCAGAAGTTAATCCAAGCAAAATGAGGATGCTGTTTTGATAATTTGCGTATAAGGAATAATTGAAGTGCAGCAGATTACTGGGCACTGACAGCTCAATAGATCACTTTTTCATAGAAGGCAAAAGAAGTTATCTCCTTAGGAAAGTAACGGAGTGGCTTAGAGAGCTCAGGAAGGAGGTAACTTTGAAAGAAGGACTGTAGTGAGTCTGGTGAGTGCCTCATACAGCATCTCATCATAGCCAGCTCAAGGTGCTTTAGAGAGAGCTGCAAGAGACCTTAAAATGAGTTTTGAATCAATCTGATGCTGAAGAAGAACCTGTTTTAACACAGGCAAGTGTGTATCTGGAGTCATCTGTTTCTGAGCATCCAGCCATGGCATAGAGATGGGTATGTGGGTGGGAGCAGCTCACAGCAAAATGGCACTTCTGAAACCTGCTCGAACATTTCTTTTCTGCTTCCTAGATTAGCATAATCCTGCTGCACTGGGACTAACCTGACTGATTGGCACTGCTTTTATTTGCCAGAAAACTGCACAGCAGCTCAGATTTGACCCTAGCTAGGTTTTTATAGGATATGCGGAAAAGTTTCAAGAGGTTCTCCATCTCTACTAGGTCATGACTACCAAAATTACTCAAAAGAAGTGAGATTCATTTTACCTCACTGTACATATCTAAACATTAATCATCTCCATCTAAACCCTGGGCTCCCTTCAAACTCAGTGGAGAGAAATGGGCACCTCGAAAAGGCAACTCGTTTCATCTTTCCATAGATGCCTAAGATGGATGAGATGAGTTGCCTTCTGGAGGTGTCGATTTCTCTCGATTAACTATAGAGAGAGCCTTAGGTGATGAGATTGCACCCAGATGATTAACTTACCATGTCAAAAGCTAAAGGCAGATGAATCCCATGTGCAGTGCATTAGCATTTGAGCAGTCAGCTCTGCAGACAGAAGGGAGTGGGTTACAGAGCACACTGCTGACAACCACTCTGGCGGCTTCTTCTAGCTCTGCGGAGATGTACCTATTGACATACCCAGTGACTTCCTAGGAAAGAAGCAGCAACCTGAATGCAAAGAAAGGATCAGGAAAGTAGAAGGTCAATACATTAAAGAAAGAGAAATCCGTGCAGATAACAATCAGCCAACAATTCCCTGCTGGATATTTCCTGCCCAAAGCAGCATGGCTTAGTACGACCGGCTACATATGACTGATCCAGAACCAAAGTCAGGGAGACTGTGATAAGCCCACAACACGATGGCCTCACACTGCCTTTCCTCTTGCATTCACAGTTCTGCAATGATGGACAGCAGTCCATGCGGTGGACTGAGTGAATGCATGCACACATGCCTGAATGCGTATGAAATCTGGCCTGAAAGGCATGTTCCTTTTCATGGCAAAACATATGTGACTAGCTGAAAGGAAGCAACTCAACCTGCTCTGCATCGTCACCTACAAACATGCTCAGGAAATCACAGACCAGGTCTGAGGAGCATTGCTGGGATACTGTAAGAGACGGTCCAGTTATGGTGATACCTCCTTACCATGCAAGCTGAGTACTTTTCCTCAATACCACTTTGTGGGAATTAAAGTTCCTTTTATCACCATCCAGGGCTGGGCAGATAAGACACAAAACTCTTCACCCACCTCTCTAGAGCACCAGCCTGGTGCCATAATTACTGACTAATCCTGCCTCTGTAGTCTGTCGCAAGCACAGGTTTTGGCAGCCATTTCAGCTCCTCTCACAGTCGCATGAAATTAATTTAATTATTAAAAAAATATAAAGTATAATGGGATTTAATTGACTTAATGTGAAGCTTTCTGGGCTGTCACTCAACCCAGCTTCCAATCAACTTGTACTCATTCAGCTGTGAATGACTGATGTTTGTGCCTTTCATTAAGACCCAATTGTCTCAGTTTAAATCCTTCCTTCCATGCTTAACATTTGCATAATACTGCTTTTATTTTTCAGATCTGTATTTTCATTGTCAAGTGCCCTGGACAGAGGGCTTTCCATGTGTGTGTGATTGACACAGTCACCTCCTGCTCCTGGAAGATTGTTTTACCTGTAACTGCAGTATTTTAGCGGAGGATGGGTGATATGCAGAGTCACTGCCTGGGACACACGCCAGAATGGAGTTAGCCAGCAAATTGTTTTATTCAGTCATGCACATGTCTAAATAAATCCTATATCTTACAGTTTTTATTTGTCTGACCCTCATGACAATGGCCCTACCGAAGAAAATTACCCTGTTATGGTTGACACTGTGTGAACATACATCAGCCTTGCCATCTCCTCAAACACCCAAACAAAAGAAAGAGATGTCAGAAACTCCACAGAAAGTCCAAGACAGAAATTCTCTTCAGCACTGGTGACCATAAAAAATGCTTGGGAATCTCATTTCTTTGTTGTTCAAAATTTGAGGAGGGTATTACCACAGGATTAATGAGATCCGGAGACTTCTGCTTTTCTTGGTCTATGCCATCTTCCACTCTCATTTCAGACCATGGAGCCCTCCAGCAGTCTTGGACACATTTCACCAGAGAGCACCAGGACAGCAGATCTCTTTCTTTTCTCTGTTCTTTCAGTAAAGACAGGAACAGAGGCTTAGTGAAGAGATTTTAAAACCAGAAACACTTCACATTTTAAAAAAGTTTCTAAAGATGTGCAAAATAATATGATTTCTGATTAGAGACAACTTCCTTAGGCAAGGCAGAGATTCTTTTACTTCCACTCTTGTTTTTCTTGCATCCCACGTGTCCATCCTTCCTTAGAAAAGCAGAAACTTTTGAAGACTCTCCCGTGACATTTTTATCCAAATTGTTTGATAAGTGAGGAAGCTTCAATCCTATCTATTTGCGTAGAAAATATAGCATCAAAGTTGCATTTGACAAAGTAAGCTGCTAGTAGAAATTACTATGTTCTCGAAGGGAGAAGCTACTTGATTTTGAGTCCTTGATGGCATCTACACTCTCTCTGTGATACTTCTATCGGTACATATCACTCTGTACAGGGCTGCACTGAGTGCCTTTCACTCCTGTGCATCCGGCCAGCATGGACACGACGTTACAACCACAAAACGAGCTCCTCCGGGCAAGGACAGCCCCTCTACACGGGTCCAGCCCCCCGCACATCCCTGGCGCGGGGAGCGGCGAGGGCCGTGCCAGAGCACTGGCAGCAGCCGCGCCGCTCACACCGCGGGGAAGAGGCGGCGGCTTGGCCGGAGTGGCGGCAGCGGCGGGCCGGCGACCGGCCCTGGGCTGCCCGGGCTCCTCGCGCTTCTCACTCCACCGGTGCCCCGAGCCGGCCGTGCCTGGCGGCGGGCGGCGGTGCCCCCTGGCGGGCGCGGCGGAGCGGGACGGGGGCGGCGCCGCATCCCCACTGCCGCGGAGCGGAGCCGCCTCGTTCTCCCTTCGGCCCGGCCCCGCCAGCTCCCCCGCCCAGCGGGGTGGGAAAGGCAGCCGGAGCTGTCCGCAGCCGCGGCGCGCCCCGAAGTGGCACCGCACGGCGTGTCCCCCTCCCCACCCCGCCCCGCTGCCGCCGATAAATCCCACTGCCGGGGGGCAGAGCGGCAGTCACCGAGTGCCGCGCTGCGGGGAGGCGGCGGGGCCCCGCCCGGTCTCACCCCGGGGCAGCGACCCCCGCCCAGGGAGGGCAGCAGGACCCGCTACTGCCAGAGGCCAGGTGAGTGCCTGGGGGTGGTGAGAGGAGGGAGGAGGGAAGGAACCGTGCGGGGGTCCCCGGAAACCGCGGGAGGATGCGAGGTGCCTCGGCTGGCATCCCCCGCTGCTGCCCCGAAGGGACGGGCTGCATGGGGAAGACCCGCTCCCGGAGCGGCGGGCAGGTAGGAGGCTGCCGCCCTTAGAGTTACTCCCGAGTTTTCCTCTGTGAGCTTGAGACGGTTCTCGTTGGCATCCCGGAGAGGTAACGATCTTTGCGGCCCGCCGAGCTCCCGTCGGGGGTGTGGTGGCGGTGGGGAGCTCGAAGGGAGGGTGGGCAGCGGGCACCCTGCCGAGCGCGGCTTCCCCGCGGCGGGCGCCCAGCGCCTCTGTGATTCTGGTCAGCTACTGGCGCTGTCGGGTTATTCCCACTCACTGTGAAGTACGTCACCCTTTCTTTCAACAGGTAGAAAGGGCAGATCTCTGCCCTCTGCTTTCCCACACCTGGATGGGGGCTGAGTGGTGCAATGATGCACAGGGTATGAAAATAGTTATTCTTATCACTGTAGAAGGCAGATTGTGCTCCTCTCTTGGAGAGGATCTCTGGGGCGTGAAATACAGCCGTTGGACTGTCCATCTACCTGTTAGTCCCTGTGACCCAAAATGTGCTTCAAGTGGAATAGAGACCTTTATTTGGTCACAGATTGGGGGGGTGGGGTGGTGGAGTCCTTCCATATATACAAAGAGAGATGGTGGCAGAGAATAGGGCTAGTTCATTTTATTGTTCGCAACCAACATTACACTCAACATCCATTATATGAGTCCACACTCCCTCTGAATAAGCTATTAAAAGCATGGGGACTTTCATCTGTGTCTATACATTTCTCCGTGGTTGGGAATTGGAAACTCCCAAAATTTTCAGTTTCAAAAGAACAAAGATGGCATTGGCATGTGATCATTCATTCAAAAAATTGGGACTCTAACTTGAAAAAAACCCCCACCAAATCTGTGACTCAATACAGAAACTGCACTACTTTCCTATAGAGAAATATCTAAGTACGGCTTCCACCCAGCAAAGGGCTTGTTTGATTCAAATGAGGGCTTAGGTGCTGTGAGCTCCAGCGGAATTACTTGGCAGCTGAAGGCAAACATGTGCTTCTGTGCCTTCCCAAACCAGGGCTGAAGTACTGCTCTGAGAAGCATTCAGTCACATGAATCGCGCTCGTTCAAAAGTTCAAGGCAGACCAAGTCAGGGAAATCATGGGCTAAACAGCAGTGCCAGTCCCACTGCACAAGAACTAGGGAATCACCAATGCTGTGGGTTTTTCCTATGATTTTTAGGAGGTCTGTAAGTACAGAGTGAGCTGTTTTTGACTGTCTTGAAATGCAGATCACAACCTCCTAAGAGCCAGTAGCCCTCCATGATCACGGGCTGATTTCAGCCTACTGTTACATTTTCCATGTCTCGCAAACTTTGGGACTCAGGAGAGCAGTTCTTACATGACCTCCCCCATTTAAACACAGAACCTCTTATTGGGCAAAACTATGATCTGCAAGTCATTTACAAGCATGATTGTCAGGCATCAGAGCACTTTCCAGCATAAAAAACCAAACAAAAACCCAAAAAACCCCAAAAAAACCCAAAAAACAAGAGAAAATTTTATAATTAAGATGTCCAAAGAGTAGCATATATTTATATATTGATTATTCTGCAACATACTCTCTGATTCCTTTGAAAATTAGAGAAAATTGAACTTAGCTCTTCCCTGTTTTTCCTCTGCTGACAAAGCCCTGTGCATGCTGAAACTCTCTGTATTCTCAGGTATCTTCCCTTTCTTTTCAGGAAGCAGATAAGCATGCCTGCCTTAAGAGCTCCAAGAAAAGTTAAGGTGTGCTTTTGCTTGTATTGTTATTAACAACTTCAGGAGCGTTCAGGCAGAGGTGACATTGGTTTAGCAGCTCTGAGCTTTAGCCTGATGCTAATGTGCCTTGAAGCTTTGTTGGTTTTGCTCTTTTCCTGTAAAATCCACCAGCTTCACCAAGTGGCCACATAAAGACAGTGGATGTCAGCTTTAAATCTCTTGTTTCCCTGATCCTGCTATTTCCGCTGAAATCCAGGTGCCCCTTGCTGGCAGTTGCATAAGTATGTAGAAGAGGAACCTGGCAGTAGCACCTCTTCTGACTGAGGGGTTTTGGATTTAGCATAATGTCCCTAGAAGAGTGATATGTTTAAGACATGAGCATCTCTACTGGGACACAAGAGGACTAGTCTTATGTATTAGAGAAGGGAGAAAAAGATCTCAAAGGAGACCCTGAGATAAGCCTTAAATCTATTCAAAGCTATTTGAAGAGTCATTGGTCAAACACTGGGAAGGCACCATGATAAAGAAAAAGGTCACCGGGCCAAACTCATCTCCATCTAATTATATTAAGTCTGTCAAACTAATCCCTGACACAACTTGACTGAAAATATCATTCTCTTTCTCCTTAATAAAGTGTCTGATATATTAAAAAGGCCGGCACCTGTATACACACTCATGTGTGTAGATACAGCTGCTTACGAGCAGCCCTCATAAATTCAAAGGCGTTGACCTGTGTAAAGTTACCCACCTGGCAAGGTTTTACATCTGCAAACAGCTGGCGGATTAGCACTTCTGAACCTTTTTACATAGCTAATTTGATGCTTTTGACAGTCCTGGCAGTAATGAACGTGGGGACTGTGGAGGACGTTGTGGTGGGAAGTTCAGCAGGTGCTGATGAGGTCAGAATCTGAATGTTACAGAAGTGAATTGGAGATGTGATCTGCAGAAGTGGGTTCAGGAAGGCCAGGTAGGAAGCATCACACCGAGCTGGGAATAATCTGCTGCACAAATACAGGACGGGAAGCAGCTTGGCTGGTATCACTTCTGCAGGAAAAAAAGCAGTGCTGAAAGGCAGACATCTCACAGGGCTGCACAAGAAGAATTCTGCCCAACAAAACACATGGAGGCATTTGGTCCTGGAGCTCACCATTGGTGACGTCATGGCTGGAGGACTCCGCCACTCAGGACACAGCTGTTCAGTGTGTCAGCTACCTGGTGAGGGCACAGGGAAGGGCTTAAACACATGGTCCAAGGGAGATTAATCAGCTTCTTTCACAGGAATAGTGAACTGAAGCAGGGCATGCTAATAGCCTTCAGGTCTATAAAAGTCTGTTCTAAGAGGGAGTTACTTGCTCTCCGTGCAGCCAGGCGCAGTGCAACCACAATTCTGGGCTGCCGAGAAACTTTCCACGGGGCAGGTTTCCAAAGTCTCAGTCGCATTTGCAGTAGCAGGTGTACTCTCATCCAGGCAAGGAGATAGCCCTGAAAGAGTCACAGAGTGTCATAAGACATCCTGGCCTTGGGTATGACTTGGAACAGGTGCTTTTGTAAGAAGGAGCTCCTACGACAAAGCGATATTTTTGCTTAGTCCCTTGGGCAGCAAAGTCAGGTTGGGCAGAACTGTTTGGGGCTGTAAATTATTTAGAAACTTGAGAAGCACATTGATCAGCCCCGACATCTAACTCTTCTGCTCACACAGAACTACCCTTTTTGTTACTGTTCCTTCACATCCAGAAAGGAAAGAAGGAGCCAAAATGCCAAAATTAAGGCCACCTTCTTAAAGACAAGGCTTAGTCTTACACATGGCAGTGACCAAGGCTGTGGCTGCTGCCTGGGGCTTTCTGAATGCCAGTTCCCCCTCTGTTGCCTTTGCTGGCTGGATCCTTTTGTCCATCTGACAGCTTCCTGGGCTGTGCAGAGTCTGTCTGCTCCCCCTGGACCTACAGAGAAAGCTCCTTCTCACCCCACTGCTGGGGCTGGGGCACACGTCCTCTCCTGTCTTTGTTCTGGGCACCACTCCCCTCTGCTGGGATTTTCTTCACAGTCACCCATAAGCACCCATTGCAGGCACTTTCCTCCCTGAAGGGTCTGTGGGACATGGGGCACAGCCTTTCCCTGCCCAGCCCCAACTTCTGCAGAAAGACACAAAGGGACATCTCCGCCAGGAGCAGGCAAGTCAAGTATTTATGTCTGTCACAGAAGCTCATGACAAAATCACCTCTGAGTGTCACCCATATCCTCCCAGGAGTCTTGTCTGAGATCCTAAAAATGAAGAAGTTTTTGGTACCACCCAAACCATCGCTCAGTCTCTGCAGTACCCTCAAAAAGACACAGTGGTGCAATATCAGCAGCTCACCAAATATGCTTTAAAAGCTAGGAAATGGCAGCATATAGTTAGTCCTCAGCATTGCCACTTGGTTGTTATCACTGGAAACCCTCCTTCTTCACACTTTTGGACACACACCATGGCTTCAGCCTTGCAGGTAACAGGCTGCACTGAGACCACCAGCAACGCCCTTGCAGGACTGTCTTTTGCCTGCAAGTCTATCCCGGTTTGTATGTCCTGGATGGATATCATGCTGACAGCTTCTAAGTATGCTGCTAGCTGATTTACCAATTAATGCTCATTTAAGAGCCAGAAGTCACAGAGGGCCGGGAAGGATCCCCCTCCTGAATCCGCATCTCAGACAAAGTGGCATCTCTTGGGTGGAGTCTCAGAGGAGGGGAGTGGCGCTTACCCAGTTCCCCAGGTCAGACTGCCCCAGTCCCAGTGTGGGCCACCTGAGACCTTGGCTCTTTCCTGCCCTTCCAGACACCGTTTTTGTGCCTCTGGGTGGTTTTGCAGCTACCTGTGCTGTGGCAGCATCTCATAGTTTTCCACTTTCAGTCCAGAGCCCAAATACTCTGACCAGCTCCAGATCCACCCTTTTTAATCTGTTTGGAAAAAAGATTTTGTTTTATATTTATAGCATAAGCAGGAAAACAAAAAAAAAAATATTTGTGGAGCAAACAACCTACACATTTACTTACTTTCAGATTAATTTACTCCACCCCACAAGCCAAATTAGATAGGTTTTCCTGTTAAGATATATTGGTTCTGATTTAATTTTTTTTTTTTTTTTTTTTTTGTCAAGCAGGCCAGGCTATCTGCTACCCAGGAGACCAATTGCTACCTGCCCTGCTCTTTGTCTTTTTTTATTTTGAAATATCCATTTCAAACTAGCATAGGAGCATGCAAATGGGGGCCTATCTAGCAAAATACTCTCTTGAACTGTGGTCCATGGGTCCACATGGTCCACAGGTCCATGTGGTCTTGTGCTGCTTCTGTCTCAGTGTCTTTCCTGTAGGAATTTGAAGCCAAGCACATAAACTGAAAAACACCATTGAGAGAGCGATTTATGATCCTGTTTCATCAGGGATGCTTATGTGGAATTTTTCCCTGCCTGAAAGCTCTGACTCAGAGCTCACATGTAAATTGCCAGGATAATTCCACAATTCTGCCTTTCACAGAATTGAATGGTTTGTGCCTTGCTTCAAGTGTTTTGTTGATGAAAATCTGTTTTCTCCTAGGGAAACTTTTATAGACAGTTGAGCTGTAACTATGTCTTCCTGACTTGCAAACATGCAGTGACTGCAGTCAAAGACAGTATCTCAGTTTTGAAATGGACAGCTTCCCATCAACACCACTGTGTCCTTGCAGTAATGCTTTTAAGTAGGAACATTTTACATATGCGTGAAGTTTTGCATGAGGGGAAACCCTTGGAGCTTAGCAAAATTGTATCTGTGCTGTGTCTTAACTTCCCATCCTAAAAAATGCAAAGGTGCAAACCCAAAGTTGGCTGCCCAGCGAGACCTGCTCATGGGAGCGGGTGATGGTAATGCACAGGCACAGTTTGCACGTTCATACAGCCAATAACTTAATTTTGATCCATTTAGCAAGAAAACTTCATCACAGCACTGAAATAACAAAACAAAGCACTTCTCAAACTTCTGGAATAGGCTAGGTTCGGTAGTTAGCACTCAGTTTGGAAATTAAGAGTGAGGACTGAAATGGGTCACACAAGCAGGCACATGTACTTTTTCTTTACTAGGTGTTTTCCAACTGATTCTGCCAAACTTCTGAGGGTTAGAGCAGCACGTGCCTGCTCCGACCAGAGTGAGGTGGTCCAGCTGGGTATGTCCATGCACCCAGCTCTCTGAGCACAGGTTTACCACAGCTGTCGCTGTACAGCTGCTCCGATGGTTTTCTGTGCAATTCATGTTTCACTGAGTTGTGAAAGTCAAGTATCCACCTTTCTCTTTTTGCTGAGACTAATGACTTTGAGGCTGTTGTATTTCTTAGGCTAGCACAAACTAGCCGAGCAGTCTCACAGAGCTGTAAGTATTTGATAAAGCTGCCTTGCACAGTGTGAGTGTTAATTCCACCCTGTAAGAGACAGCTAAAAATCAAATTATGCTGGACATTATCTTCTTGAATTAAAAGCCCAGATCATCACTGGTTTTGTTCCCTGGACTGAAACAAAGATCTGAAAATCCTGAATAGTTTGACAAATTATGCATTAGGGCTGGTATGACTAGAGCTCTCACCTGGGTTACAATTGCACTTTCCTGCTGTATGTGTATGAACCTTTCTCTGGGCTGCATTTCACACAGTGTCTGCTTGCTGAGTCTTAGGAGAGCTTTCAGGGATTTTAAAACACGCAGCGTTCCTCTGAAAAACAGCAATCATCTTGCCATATTTGAATTCCTCCCATGGGTCCTAGAAAAAGCTAATCTGTCAGACACAGGGAGGGGATGGGGAGATATCTCATGAGCTATTTGAGCCTCTTGCTGTTAGGAAACCCGCGGTGGTCTTCTGTGGATGTTGTCCAGTTGTGTCAGCTAACGCATGGACACAAAGGAAAATGTCCCTCTCTTACAGAGGAGAACAAAACAAACACAACAACAACAACAACAACAACAACAAAAGAAATAGTAGGAAAAGTCTTATTTTAGTACAAGAAAAAGTAGTTATCCCAAATCATTATAATTTGTGCTTGGAGCCCAGTGTCAGAAGGCCTCCTGTTGTCAGACTGCATCACTTGGCTGAGCCTCAGTGGGGTCCGGGAGGACCAAAATGCTGGGTTTTCTGTTTGGGGGCAGGGATTGCAGTCCTAATTGCTCCCACTTGTGGAGAAGTTTGGAAGCATAAATTAGGGAAATTTCTACATGCAATTTTTCTTATCATTATTGAAGAAGTGAAACAAGCATCTGCATTTAACCTGGTTATGATGGTCTCTGTCCTGAAGAGTTTGAGGCAAAGCTTCTCTCTAGTAGAAGCAGAAGCATCTGCGAAAGAGAAAGAAATCTTCCGTTAACAGCAATGGTGCCAAATCTGCTCTGAAACCTCATATTAAATGGCAGTTGACACTATTTAACAACTTAGTGTAGTCCAATTTTCTCTTTGAAAAGGATAGTGTTAAATTACCCATTTTCTGTAACTTGTTTATAGTCTCTGGCTTATGGTTGAACGTAGATACTCAGCTGCTAAAAGGAAGTGTGTGCTAGAAAAAGTAAAGCTTGCTTGTTTTCCCAAGTATTTGATAATAGAATAACTATTTTCAAACTCTTTGCTTAAAAGAAAGAAAAAAAGGCAAAGAAAAAAAAAGGAGAAAATATATCATAAAGAAAACAAGATCAGCCATGCACAAGGGGTTCAGGCACAGCTTGCTTTGAGGCAAATTGGATATGTGGGTGGGTGGTAGATAGGTATACTGGGATTTACTGGTGGAGGTATTTGCAACTTTTTTAGCTTGCTGTCAAAAAGCACCTCATGGGTGTTTGGAAACTTATAATTGTGCCAGCTCTGTTAGCTATTCCTGTGAGTAAGTGCTAACAGAGAACCCTGCTCAATGCTGCTGGAGAGCAGCCGAAAGAACAAGTGACAACAGGTGAGAACACCCTGGCCAAGCCCTAGGGACAGCCAAGCTCAGGGAGAGAGCTGAGCTTGAGGCTCGTGTTAATGTACTGCTTTGCATTGCCAGGAAGGCTTAATTCTAGAGTAAGTCTTAATTCTAGGCAAGTCCAGATATCGGGTCCCAGGCAGAAGTAAGGACTTGGCCCAATCATAGCCATATATTGTAAGAAAAAATTCATGCCAGTTTTCCTGAGTTTCTGCTATCTAAACAAATTCACTGCACATTCTCTGGGGTTTTGTACAAATCCCTTACACACTGTCAATGCCCACTGGAGCCAACAGATATCTGGGAACTGTTGAGAACATAAACGGATTATTAATATATAATCAGGTAGGGAAGAAAATATTCCACACCTTATTAAAGAGTTTAGCTTCTCTTAAGCTAAGTTTTCTTATTTTCTGGTTGCTGAGGGAGTTTTCTAAGGGAAAATGCTATTATCCTGGTTCCTTTATAGTTTGGGGAATTCAGAAAATGTGAATAGAGTTAAGTGCAGGCCCTTCCCCAACATATTCAAATGTGAAGGAGTTTTTTCATACTCTTATATGAGATCCAGGCAATGTCACACTGAAGATGATTCTTCAGCTTTCCCTTATGGACAGGGTGTGCTGGCATTCATCACTATCTTCTGCCCGCACTCAACACCACTCTGGGAGGTTTGTGACCAGAGGACAAGTATCTCATTGCTCCCCATGGCTGTATCTGCCCTGGCTGTCCCCTGCCAGTGCTTCTGCCTGGGTGTCAGAGGAGAATTGGAAAAACCCAGGGATTGAAAGGGTTGTACCTCAGCAGCCAGAGCCGGATGATGGGGAGAAAAATGAGAGTTTGCATCCTTGGCTAAAGCAGCTTCCCAAAAGTGAGTAACATCGAGTTGCATCCTCGTCCCGTGCTTTACGAGTGCTCCAGGGTGTGACCAGCTCCTGTACCACTGAGCAGCCCGACATGGGTATGGGTAGCTCATGGCTCTCCCTGTCATGCAGCTGTGCCCTGGGACCTCTGGGACCTCCAGCTGCAAGGGAGTGTAGCACAACAGCAAGGAGCAAGCAGTAGAGCTGTTCCTGTACAGCCTTTGGAGCTTGAATTTCGAATGTAAAATGTAAAAGTAGATTAAAAATGCAGAGGCTAGCACTTAACTCATTTCCTGGTTTAATGTTTACAGTGCAGCTTAATTTGATCTTCGTTCTTTTGTTTGATAGGGTATAGCACATTCTAATCAATTATTTAATAAGACGTTCCCCTAAGGTTAAGAGCCACAGTAAAATAATCCTTATTTACCTGATAAGCTTGCAGGCAGCATGCTGTGAGCTGTATGATGATTTTAATGTGAGGGCGGCATTTTCATGGATAAAGTTTCCATTATTTCATAATCAAGCTGTTGTTTTCTAACCAGGAACACAATGGGCATTATTCAAAAGGGAGAAAAAAATATATAGTTATTTCAAAAATCATGCTCTGGCTTAATGTATTTCTTCTCTGTGTATTTAATTCATGATATTGTTGATACTGTAGACTGTTTTCAGAAAAATATGTGTTTTCTCTGGAACTGGTTTATAAAGTTATGTTTTTTAAATATTACCTTCAGCAGGGAAAGCATGGAAGTAATTTTATTTTTACTATTTTAAGCGTCATGCTTTTACATTGTGGATTCAACAACAAATATCTTAATGGACCTTTTAATGTAACAACCGTTAAAAAATTTCACTATCTAGTACAGCAGTACCAACACTGATCTAATTTTGGGCCATATTAGATAGAATACTTTAAGCTGTTCCATGAGGCAAGAAATCCGGTGTGTGTGGTTCAAATTGTGCGCAGTACAAGGCTGAACAATCCTCCATGATCTTGAAAATTATTCTGAAAATTCATCAGTCATAAGTTTCACTTCTGCTAGAATGCTTTTTGGCAGATAGAGGTAAAAACCCATTGTTATGGGGTCAAAAGGAGCTTGACATGTGCAATTCATGTAAAAGTAGACTTTGGACAGTGAAGACAGACGTTGGTAAAAAAATCGTCAACAAGATATGCCTCCTGATAAGTGCCATGTCCTGGCCATCTATTCACACCTAACATGATGGATTTAAATTGCCAAAAATTCCTTGATGGTTCCTTGCATTTCTGCACTGAAGCATCAACACACTTTGATCTAGATAGTCATTGTAGGAATCTAGTTAGTCATTGTTTCTTGTGGAATCGACATGGTCTTCAGAAATGTCCCTGGACCACAGGTTGCCCAGAGAGGTGGTAGATGCCCCGTCCCTGGAAACATTCAAGGTCAGAGTTGATGGGGCTCTGAGCAACCTGATCTAGTTGAAGATGTCCCTGCTCACTGCAGGGGGGTTGGACCAGATGACCTTTAAAGGACCGTTCCAACCAAAAGCACTCTGTGATTCTATGAACTGACTGCTAGTAGATCTCCAAAATGATGTCTCTTTGCCTAATTCCTTTGGTCCCTCAAAATTTATATTCAATTTCTATTACCTGCCTGACAGGTGTGCTACAAAATGGCACCGAAAATTGCTGATTTTGACAGCTCATTTAGGCATAAATTGCCCTTAAAGCCATTTCCAGGACACTTTCAATCCTTCCTTAGCAATTTGGGGATATATGTTGACACCATTTCCTACTTCCAGTCACCCTCCAGTGTTAACTTCTTGTGCCAATATTTGTCCCCAGATGTATTATCCCTTCCACGGAATTCACAAGTGGGTGTTGATGTAGCCACCAGCTTTGGAACGAACCGGAGCACCTCTGATCATGTAGAGATCTCTACACCTTCATCTGTAGACTCTTTCCCCAAATCAATGTAAATCAGGCAAAGATAAATGCTTCCCATGACCCCAAAAACTTGCATTTTCCTGACATTTCATGTGCCAGACATAACCTAGCTGAGAAGAGACCTTTGCCTTCTGCTGCCGATAGGGATCAAATGTGAGGTCTATTCTCCTAATGACACCTGCAAACTCTGTTAATGTCCTCATAAGGAGAAAATATTCAGCATGAGCCACCTTTTTTTTTTTTTAAGGAAAAAAAAAGCTTCTACTTAAGTTAGTGGAAAGTATTGCTCTTATATATACTGCTTCTGGGCCTACACGAAGGGTCTGGATTTCATTGGGAGAGGAGTCCTGCCAATGAACTTTAGATGTACCAGTCCTCTGGTTCTACTCTCAAGGTTTCTCAGAGCAATGAGTCTTTCCAGGATGCTCAGATAGAAGGCAGAGATCCCAGTCAATTCTGGTTTTCTTCCACCTTTCCAGATTTCTGTCTTTGGTGAGACTTTCAACCATCCCAGTATCCTTTGAGTGAGATTTTTCTCATTTTACCCCTTGTCCTGTGGTGCCTGGTCACTATTTGCAGGCAAGCAGCAGGACCACTCAACCCTGGGGTAACTGGTCCTGAAAGCCCAGCCCTGGGTAAGAGGAGACACAGGCTTCACTCCCAGGCTAGCGGTGCTCTGGCTAACCCTGCTTCACGGAGGAGCCAGGTCACATCTTCTGAGGTGCCTTCCAGCACGGTATTTCCAGTGTGATTTGGCTTCTGCATTTTTACGAAATCACATAAGTGGCATCTTCATGCTGTTCAAGGAGGATGCCAAAACTCCCACTTTATTGTAGAGAACAATAAAATGTTGTTTAATATCCCTCATCCCAGCTCCCAGCAATTAAACTTATTTCCTCTTTGCCAATGTAAAATAGCCTGACAAAGTTATTGCGGAGTAGCGTGTTGTCTGAAAACTGTTCATCCAGCTTCCCTCTGGTTCTTTGCAACATAATCAGGGAAGATGCACGTCACCATAAAGAAGCACTCAAGAGCAAAGTAAACATTGAGTAAGGGAAGATTTCTGGAATGCTGCAGAGAGTTTGAAGTTGTGCTAATCCCCTTAATTTTCAGCTGATGCTTTCTGTTGAAACACAAGGTGATACTTTCTCTTGATGCTCTCCCTCAAACAACCTAAGCATGCACTTTTCTTGGAGCTTCAGAACTAACAGGCTAAGACACTCAAGGGAGGTAGTTAACTGCTTTCCTTCAGTCTAGGAGCCAGGACCAGATAGAAACCTCTAGGGAAGCAGTATGAAGGCTGGAGGGAGAGCACATTCCCTCTGTCACGAACTAAGGACAGTGAGACAGAAGGGGAGAGAAATTTCCCACTAGCAAGCAGACCTGTCCTCCCTTTGGGCTCCCATTTTTAGCCCTATGCATGTCCCCACCACCCCATGCAGGAGTGTGGGGATAGGACCCTTTGCTCCCTGTCCCAGCAGCCAAACCAGCACCCACCGGGAGACACCCTGCTTCCTGGATGCTTGCTTACTTCTAGCTGCATGCTCCTTAAAAATGAATTATAAAAGACTATACAGAATGTTTTGACACATCCTTCTGATTTAAGAACATCAAATTCAGTTACTATAAGCTCTGGCGTGGCTGGTTTTGCTCTCTCCCTCAATTCTCAGCAGAAATTAAGCAGAGGAGCTAGGATACAAACATTTGAGATTAATGGGATTGCTCAGGTATCGAAGCAGTGACAAAATGGAACGTTATTCCTAGCAGAAAAAGTAATTAGTCCCTTGCAGATCTTCAGTTTGACACTAGCATTAGCACCAATTATCCTCCATTGGGAATATTACATCTTAACAAGGTTCTCTGTAAGATCATCCTTATCGTTGTCTTGCTACCTTGAGATTTTTAATATTTAAGCCGCTCACTTGCCAGTTGATGCTTTGCATTGACTTCAGCATGTGAACAGTTCCAGTACTCTCAAGTGTCTGGAAGGGAACTCTTCGTTTTGGTTTTTTTCTTTTCTCCTTGTTTTTTGTCAAGAGTCTGCAGAAAAAAATCAACTATGTTTCCAAGCTAAAAGGTATTGTTACAACGGAAGTTAAAATCCTCAGGGAGGAGAGAACACGTCAAAATAATCTGGCAAAGCTATGAGGCTGGGTCTTGGGGAGAAGGGGTAGCTCTGCCGTGTTTCAGCTTAATTAGGAAGCCACGTCAGCTCTGGATCTCAGCTCCTGCTCCTGCGGGTCACAACAATTCTTCTGAGCACAGCACGCCATCCGCAGCTGTTTCCAAAGGTGTAGAGCCGTCAAATGCCAAACTCCTCGGGTGCAAAATACGCTGTATTTTTAAAAGCAGTGCTGCTGTCCTAGTGCTCGCTTCTTGTGGAGTTTAATAGAGCCTGGTGCAGTCTATGCCATTTGGTGTTCTCAGGCCAGGGAGACGCTTCCTCCATGCCACCGTTCGTGGTACAATCTCACAGCCAGTTGCCCTATACAAAGTCACACTTTTGCCTAGTTTCTAATCCTGGTGCTCCCTCTTCCATTTCACCATCTACAATCCAAAAATCCCATCCCCAGTTTAACATCATGTGTTTGAGACCGTTGAAACATGCTTAAGGAGATTTAGATGCACAGCTGTGTGACTAAATCCCCTAGACAGGTTTGATAATCAGCCTTTATGCACAGCTCCAGGTTATTTTGAATGGAGGACTGCTGAAAATAACCAGAAAACAAATTAAATAAATGGTAAGTGACCTCTTTTCCCCTGTCTCCAGATTGGGACACTCTATGGGTAAACAACTCTGAATAAAGCTGTTCTAAATTAAATAAATCACCGGCTTTGGTGGGTATAATATGAGGCTGGCCATAAAAGCTATTTAAAATCCTATCAAGTTGTTGAAGACTTAATCCAGAATACAATGGACTGGCGTGTGCTGCAGCCAGCGCACTTGGCCATGGTGGCTGTCTCACAGAAGACTGTACTATAACATGTCCCATTTCTCCCTACCTGGACATGCCATTCAGATGTCCAGGGCAGACTGCCAGCTCCTTGCTCAAGTGACACCTTGGGTTGTGGTGAGATAAAATTAAATCACTGTTGGGACATGGAGACAAAGCGTATTGAGGGTGTAACTGCCATAGCTGGACAACATACAGCTTCAGCCTGCAGGGCCTCCAGAAGGATGACGAAGTGGGCACTTCTGAAGGACGCACACAAACTGTTGGGTTCAGCAGGGACACTGTGCTGCCCCTGCAAAAGGAGAGACATTCGCTACAAGCTGCTATAGTATACAGACAGCCCAGCTGTCATAGGGACTTAGTTGAAAACGCATATGTAAAGCCAGTTGTGCTGAATACTTTACCTCGAATATTTGAAGCATTTGTAATAATTGTATTGTAACCCTAATTTTCATTGATGTGGTTGATTTTGCAAATTGTTAACAATTACAGGTCATCTTTGAGATGGAAGCATCTTAGTATTTGGTGTAAAAGCTTTCTAAGAGTAATTCATGTCTTATTTACTTTGTCATCAGATCATTTAATGTACTAATGCACTGGGAACATCAAGCTGTGCTGATAATAGCAGAGTTTTCCTTCTACTAGTTTTCATTCCTATGCAAATATAATTAAGGCAAGAAGTGTCTTAGATGCCTGATCACATGCATTAAATTAGTTCACTTTTTGCCTTTTAAGGCAAACACACCCAGAATTGCAAAATCTCTGGGAAAGAGCCATGGCTTGTTTCTGTTAGGGCAGCACCTTCCACACTTGGCCTCTGAGCCCACACCCATGCTGGCCATATGCAGGCAATGGTCGAGGCTGATTCACCGGGAACTCAACACTTGTCTCATCTTCAGGACAGGATCAGCCTCAGCAACTGCCTCTGGAAGTACTGTATTTCGTGTTAGCCTTGTACTTAAGACATTCTGAATTTAGGTTATATTGCAACGAGACTCCAACAAGTCTTGGGAGTCTTGGGAAAATTGAGATTGGGGGATTTGGGAGTGATTCTTCCAGATTTTGGGGGGAAATGGAAACCTTTTCACTAGGTGCCAAGAGCTTTGTATTAGATATGTGAAAGAAGGTATGGAGTGGTATTAAGAGGACATGTGTCTCTATGTCTGTGAACTGGAGCCAGTGTGACTGCAAAGCTTCCATGTAGCACAGGGAAGGGCACACAAGGGCACTACCAGAGACATCCAGGATACAGAGGAGGACAATCTTGGGACAGAACTATATCTTAAGAGTAAATTCTGCACTTGCTAATCATTCTCTACAGAGCCACAAGGAGCTAACAGCATTCGATGGGGTTCTGACTGGGTCTGAGGCATCCAAAGGATAACTTCATGCATCTGCTGAAGGCTTCAGTGTGTCAGAGACCAGGCACTTTTGATAAAGAGTGACTAGAGCCCAGACTACCTAACAACCTATCATTTGATTTACTCTCACCATACAGATGGAGTAATTTAGGCAGTGAGCTATGCGTGCTGACAACCCCTGCAAACCACACTGGTTTTGATTAAGTACCCAAGAGTGGTTTCAAATGTCTGATATAAGACCTTTTCAGATAAGGAGCCTACAGTGATTTGGCCAAACCATTCCATCACTACATCAACTAATTTGATACATATAATTTGAAGCATAAAATTTGACCCTATGTAATCCATCAGAGTCTATCTATCTCAACTAAAAATGACCTCGTTCGTGAATATGTGAAATTCTAATTCTGTCCCATTTTCTAGTTCCACTGTCCCCTTAAATGAAATGTGATCAGTAGAAGACTGGGAATATATAAATGAAAGGAATCAGCTCTCTGCCCTTTTAGACTGACAAAAAAAATATTGTAGCAGAGTACATCTTTATGAAAAAGTATTCATAACTTGCGAGTCACAAAAGACCCTAGGGTGAGCACAATTAGGAAAAGAGAATTAGTGGTATATTGTCTATGTAAGTCAGAACTGGAGGCGGACACTGAAGCGTCAATAACTTGAAGCAAGAGTGTCTGCTGTTGTTGTTGAATTTTTTTCTTTTTTCAGACTACTCCAACATCCTGTGCAAAAGAATTTCAACAGCTTCCAGCTTTGAGGAAATACGTAGGCAAGATTTTTTGCTATAAACATATATTCAAGAGGAGGACAGAGTAATTCTCTGTGCTAATCACTGTCAGCATACTGTTGAATTGTCAGTGTCACTGGATGATATACACAGTGTCTGGAAAAACTGTTTTTCTGTTGTTGTTTACAGGGCTTTTTTTACACTAGTTTCACCATCTTGGCAGAATATCAGATACAATTATCTTACATCAGTTTCAGCAGAGATATGGACTGGAATAACCAGTCAATATAATAATGCTGCACAGGCATGCGGGGATGAAGTTATGACAAGCCATAGTAAGACCGGTATTACAGCAGCATCATTAAACTTTTTTTTCTTTTTCTGCACTAAATTTTCCACAGACAAGAGCATTAGTAATTTTAACTTTGATTGAGAACTGCTATTATCCACTCACAGCATGTGGGAGCAAACAGGCGCTTCGATAAATCACAAATAAGAAAACCACTTAGCATGCTGCTTTCCTCAATAACACCTTCTTCTGAAGGTACAAGGCTGAGTGCTGTAGGGACAGCGTGTGTGAAGAGAAAAGCAAGGCTGCAACAGCCCGCTGAAGCATGCTCAAGGTCAGCCCCTCTCACAGAAGACCAAGAGGTCACGCTTGACATAGAAGGTATTCTGATATGTTTAAAAAATTTAAGTAATTAAATAATTCAGTGAATGAAAGCCATCGGGATTCTAATGCAGTGTTAATGGGGTCTTTCAGGAATCACGAAGATCAGTTTCATGAGCGACATAACTGGAGCCATTAGCAAGCTCATCCGAGAGTAACCATCCATCAAAGGTGAGTGCCTGCACATCCGCGATGCAGAGGAGCACAGATATTCCAGCTTGCAACTGCTGCAGTAGGACATGTATGAATAATGTCTGAATTGCCTCGTTTTCGTCCTGCAGGCACTCAGCCCAGGGGTGTGTTTGCCACTCTTCAGCAATGGATGAAGTGAGCACTGACTCCACCAGCATGAGTATGCAAGAGGTCACTTTCTCCACAACCAGTGCTGCTCCACCAGATCACTAGGTGAGAAGCAAATCAAACCGATTTGAAACATGGAGTACCTCTCACATGGTCACCGAGAGGAAGACTTGCTGGACAGTCTCCATGAAACCTCAACACTGTTTTGGATTAGTATTCCCTACCGAGTGCACCAGCAGTGCCAACGTGAGAAAAGACAACTAGGAGTAAGGGCTACAGCTGCACCTCTGACGTTGCTGGAACAGCCTCCAGAATAAATTTCCAATTCCTACTTACTCCTACTGGATGTATCTTCTATGACAAGGCCTCTGGAAAGGACCTGAACCAGAGGAGGTTTGGCACTTCATCTGTGTAGAACCAGCAATAAATTATTCCAATATGAAGGTCTAATACAGTTAATAGATCATATAAAACTGTCTACTGTGTTTCATCATATTTAATTTGCTGCAGCAATCTGCAGCCATCCAAGCTGTTTCAGCCTCCCTTTTACAACCTTCTGGTGCCTTGAGAGATGCTCTTTCAGCTGAGGAGTCCCTGCGTCACCAGTGCCTCTGCATCAACAGAGCGGTGCAATGCCTCCAGAGCATTCAGCTGCTTCTCACCCTCCTGTGTTGTCCCAAGTGAAGCAGCTCCTCACCACTGTGGGAAGAGCTACGAGGGACCCTGTGGCCTGGCCATCCCCAGAAAGAGTGAGCAAGCAGGAGGGCAATGCCAGCCTCTGGCTGCCCACAGCTGCGACCTCTTCTGGGGCACGAGCTTGGGGAGTGCTCGGCCTATGCATCAGGTTGGTGCACGTCTCCAGACACATCCTCCTGTCATGTTTTGTGGTTTGTGAAGGATATGATTCACTATGCCAGCATCCTACTGTGCTGCCTGTGCCCCATGATAGTGCTTAGCGAGAGAGCAGTGACGCACCAGTCCCCTCAGCCCACAGAAGCAGGACTTCAATTCTTGTAGGGGCAGGGGTATCACAGAGTCCAGTCCATGCCTCCCAGCCTTTGGCCAGATGGTCTCACAGCACATGACACATGGTTGTGGTAAACCAGGGATGTTAGGATGAAGGCAACAGACTTATCTTAAGTTCATCTAAGAAAAGGCACTGCTACGTTAACTGCCTGCCCAGACGAGGTGTAGTAGTGATTCTGCTGTCATTCATTTGAAGTTGCTCAGTTTTTTCTAAAAAACTTTCCTACATAGACAAGAATTTCCTTTTTAAACTATCACAGGTTGAGATGATTGGTTCACTCATCTTTTCTTGTAATGTATGCAACAGTGGCTGTAGTCATAGAGTCATACATCACGTAGGTTGGGCCTCCAGAGGCCGTCTTCCTTCTCCAAGTGTAAAATACAGGTTAGTCACCTGCAAGCATGTCGTGCCACGTGAGGGATCATGTGAAATGATTTTTCAGGAGACTGCAAAGTACATTGGGAAAGAGAACAGCTGAGACATTACCGAGTGCCACCAAGGATGCTGCAGCTGGAGACAAGGGAGAACAGGGGACAGCTCTACAGAGCAATTAGTCTGCCTGCAAACCTCACATCTCCTTCCTCAGTGTGTTCAGGGCCAGAACAAGCTCCAGGCAGAAGGTACCTTGGTCCAGGTTGGTGAGTCCTCAGCATGACAGGGCAGACTGAGTGCCCTGAGCTCTGGGGCAGACATGCTGATGGGATGGTCCATTTGAGCAAGACCATTTAAAAAAATGTGTTCGTTTCTCCTATTTCTGCCGAGGTTGTTTGCACAGTCTCTTTCCTCTGATAAAGTAGTGATTCCCAGCCCAGGTCCCCAGATCCCCAGCAGGGGTAGAGCACTCCTGCAAAGGCCAGCCAGGATTTGTACAGTTCTGGAGCATGAACAGGGAGAAGTGGGGTTACCAGCAGAAATGTCTGAGCATTGCTGCCCCAAATACTATCTCAGCTGCCCCTATCTTTCCTGCCCTGCATGTAGCTTTGCGTACTCTCAGCCCAGCACAGCCTCTCTGCATCCGCATGGCAGCAAGCAGTTCCCTGAGTGTCCACCACCATCTCTGATGCCCCACCTCAGCTCCATGATAACAAGGTGATGGGTTACAATAATGCTAGACATGAGGACACTTTGGTCTAAGGGTACAGATGAGAGAAATAGGAGTACATATAGCTAGGGATATTATAGCTAATGCATTGCAAGTCTAGCACTACTGGTGCACATCAAAGAGGCAAAAAATCTTGTGTAAAGTATTTCCAAAGACCTTTCACAGTGTCCCAGCCCAGTGATCAGTACAGTAGTATGGAAAGCATCCTGTAGCACATTTATTTGTGTGTTGGCTGTTCTCACCTGCGCTAGGTTAAAAGGATCATATCCCAACAGTAGGTAAATGAGAGCTCTGCTCACCAAAACATGCCCCGTAGCTACACAGCTGGAAAGCAGGGATCCTGCTCATGCCTTTCAATCAATACAGAGCATGCTGCTGGTCCTCTGGTAGCTGTTTTTTCACTCAAATTAATTGATGACTGTAATTAACATGTAAAATACTTTAAGACATTTATTTTGCAAAAGCTGTGACTTAAAATCATTGTCATGAGAGCACATCCTGTAGCTTGCCTTAGATGCCAGCCATAATTCAAAACTGTTTGTTGTCCACCCTGTGACCTAACCATGAAAGTGGGTGGAGTGAATACAGAAGTGTGTAAAGAAAGGATGGCAGCAGTAAATGGAGAGCAATTAGTGGAATGCCCACAGACCAAGTGTAGGTGCCTCATCTCCGCATTTCACAGCCCTTGCAAGGAGGTTGCTGTGGGTTTTGGACAGAGGATTTAGCCCTCCGTGCAGTGGACAGCTGTCACTACAGCCTTCCCTGCACTCATTGCATTTGCAGGCTGGGATTTTGGCCATACCCCAGCAGTGCAAAATGCGGCAATGGGCATTGCAGCTTGGGCACCAGCGCTGGGCTGACAGGACTGTGGAGGCAGCAGTTAGAAGACCCTACAGTGCCCCATGCTCTAGAACAAGAAGAGCATTTTTGCTGCAGTAAAATTCAACATTAGGTGCTATAAGAAGTGTATTTGCTTACTTCCAGGTTTGCTTATTGGTTGCCAGTACGGAACATGGTAAGGTCTTGATTCCTGCTGGTACTTTTAGGGATGGCATGTAAAGTGTAAACCGAGAATGATATATTAGAGAACTTAAGATAGGAAAGGGATGAAGACTTTATCTGCTTTCTCGAGTCTGATCTTGAGTCAAGATCAGATTGCAATGATTTGTGTACCAATTTGGAAGATGCTACAGATTGGTAGTGAGTTTATGGAGCTACGACACCCTGAAAACTAAGATATTTTTGCAAATTAGCTTTTTACATTTGTAGTAGTCATCAGAATAATGCACTCCCATGAGACATCATGTAAGGGACTAAGTACACTCTGGCAGTTAATGGGTGTGAATATATGAAACCAACACGTCTGAGGATATCTGGAAGTTTAATTAATCTCTGCTGAGAACTGATAGAAGAAAGATGTTTTGTGTTCCATAACTGTAGACATGTTTCCTTGTGTGCCATTGGTCTTCAGTAACGAAGTTGGTAAAAGTGATAGCACTAGAATAAAAGAAAAAGCTTTCTTTTGTAAGTCAAATTTTCATAGAGCTCTTGCTTGTACTGTCACATCACAGCAGTACCCATAAGCAGCATTTTAAGGCGGTATTTCATAAATGTACTCCATTTCAGCACAGAGCAGAGAAATGGATATGCGATGTTTGTGGTAAGAAAACAAATAAAGGGAAAAGAAAAGCAATGCTAAAATGATGCTTAAAGATGGCTCTTCTTGGATACTTCCATTTTAAATCTTTCTCCTTTTAGCTATGAGGCCCTGTATTTTCTGCAAAGGTTTCTCTCACTTTGCACTACCTGTCTGATTATTAATTTAGGAAATGAACTTACACATATATTCTGGGCACCCAGTTCTTTTATACCTGTAGTTAAAGCTGTCATCAAAAAGGATTTCTGCTTGGGGACAAATATTTCTATTTATTTCCTAAGCCATTCTTTGGGATCTATGCTGTTTCGATGATTTCTGAATTCTAAATTCTTTATCATGAGTGGTACCATATCAGCCCAGCAGTGATGCAGAACCACGGCAGCGACTTTTCTTACCCCAAGTTCTGCTCTGTTACGTTGGTATAAAGTCCTGCTGTGTGAAGAAGGAATATTTACCTTGCAGAAGTTTTGACAGAGAAAAATTTACTCAGTCTGTTAGATTTTCAGGACCATCCCTTTCAGAAACTAACTCTCTAGACAGTTAATGTCACTCAGGTCAGTATGTGCTTGCTTTGGAGATAGAGAATAAGGATTGCTGGTGAGCAATGTCCACATTTAATGGAGCAGGAAAAGTGTCAGGCCTCGCAGCCTGTCTGAAAAGGATTAGTATTGTTGCCCAGGAGGATGCTGTCCGTCATCTCTCACCGCAGGCAACGCTGGGCTGGGTATTAGCTGCAAAGCTGATAGGATCCAGAAAGGGAGAGAGCAGGTCTTCCCATGGGGGACGAGAAAGCCTCACATGCCACACAAATGTTGTTCAACCCTTGCTGGGGGAACAGAGATTGTGCAATGTTGGCTCCTTCCCTTTTGCCATCTTGGGGGCAGGTGAGCCAGCACAGTTGTGGCATGCATGGTTAAAATCAAATCCTCAGACTACTGAGGATCTTCATATCCTCAGACTTTCAGTAAGTAAGGAATAGCATACTGGTTGTACAATTTCATGGTAATTGTGTATGTACAAAACACACATACACACATTTTTAGTCCCTCTATGAGTTAGAGAATGTATGAATTTTGTAGAACTGATGAAGTTTAAAACATTTTGGTTTGCTATATTCACCTCTGATCCCACTGTAAGTTCTTCCCCAGCCTGTATCTACCCAAGCTTCCTGAAGTAGATGTCTGCCAAAGCAAAAGAGACAGACATTTTCCAGCTTCTAACCCCTCATCATCTCCTTCATTTTCTGAGGCTTGTGCTGATGTTTAAAGTGTTCTGGTTTATTCCAGAAATTAATATTTTTCTTAGGGGGAAAAATATATTTGAAATGCACACAGTAAGCGTGAAATGTATCATGCCTTTAAAATCAGCCTTCTACCACTGAGACAGGCACCGGGGGGAGCAGGGGGGGGGGGGCGGGATTCTGATTGATTGGGGGAGGAGGGTGGTGACTTTTTACTTGTTAGCATGATATTAATATCTCTTATTCGTTAGGAGTATTAGCTGCTGCATCAAAACCCAACCAAGGGCAGGACAAATGTTCCCATAAGAATTGTCTGGTTAATAAAAGGATATAATGTGCCAGTCATCATAGGATGTTATTAGTGTGAACCTCAGTCTTCTGTATTCAGAATTACCAATTTACCACAAAAAGGGGAAATAGAAATACGGTATATATATAGTATATAGCTGAAAAACTTACGACTTCCAGGGGCATTCTGCTGAGAGTTAGAGGCAAATACTGTCCTTTCTCCAACATACACACCAACTACTGCTATCTTAATATACATTACTTCCAGCAGAATTTGATTCATCATTTTTTATTACACCTGCTAAAAGACAGCTCAATCTTTATAGTGAATGAACTTTTGTAATTACTCTATATTTATGTTTTATTTCTGTGTTAATTATATTGTGCTTATGGGTTTTGACAGCTAATTACCACTAATTCCTATAATGTCATATCTGAAATGCTTGATATTAAATTGTTTTCATAATGATATATTTTGCTTATCTTGTCTTTACATGGTAATTGCTCCAGACAGGTAGTTACAGTGCCAGTTATGTGAGCTTAGGTGCAACTAAAATTCCCCAAAAGCAAAGATATGGGTTGGTTATCCCAGGCAATGGACAAAATTAAACATTTTAGCTTGATTGTATTTATAGTAAGGGTTTCAGAGAAATAGTATGCCTTCATATGAAAGCTACAGCTAGAACTAGTTATCACTAAGGCCCTAAAAATGTAACTGCAGTATCACAACAGTGGCTGTATTATACAGGTAACCAAAAAATTGTTCATATGTGCTGTCAACTCAGCGAGTATCTGGCATTGATCTATCGGTTCCCATGGCTTCCACTACCAGCAGCAAATTTCCAGAAATAAAAGCAGTAATTCTGTTTTTCATGTGAGTTTTCAGGAGCTATTGACCGAGTTCAGCTTCAGATTTTTGTTCAAACCGCGGCCCAGGGCCCAAGCCCCATGAGCATTTGCCTTAAGGCTGCGATGGCAGCATGAGTTCAGTTCAAATACAAACACATGCTTCCATAAATGTACTGCAGCATCCTTGGACTTTCTTCCCATGTGGCAAACTGAGGGTGCATCAGGCCACCACGGAGGTCATTGCTCAGCCAGTCCAGTACTGAACGTCTCTCCATCAGTGGGATTTGCACCCAGGACTTGTGTGAGAAGCATTTTCTCATACCAAACAGGAGTCTGTCCTTGAACTGTAGGGTGTTGTACACCGTGCGGGCTGTCAGTAATTCATTTCTCCTGTGCTTGCAGCAAGCACGCTGGCCAGATGGAAATCCCACGCTCACGGTCCCCAGCAGCAGTCTCACGTCACCAGCCCAGTGCTTTTCACCAACATGAGACATCTTTCAACATGAGTAAGGACCCACAGCACCTTCTGCTACAATAAAACTATTTGTTCAGTTATACAAAATTTCCCTTTCAAAGCCAGTCTAGAGCCATTGTATGAGTCATCTGCTTTATTTTATCAGCGAGAAATTTGGCATCTATTCACTAAGGCTTAATGTGAAATCTTTTGCTCACAGTGGAAATGTTTCCATTGATTTTGGAGGGTTTTCAGATCAAGCTTCAAGGTCCTTAATACACTATTAAGTTTTAGTCTGTCAAATTTGTTCATTTGGGGCCTTAATGGATTTCAGAGCAGTTGTGTACGAACCAGGTCATGTGGAGATTAAATAAGACACATTGACATCAGTCTCCTGACAGAATAGCAGCAAGAAATAAATATTGACTTGAAAAACAATGCATGAACAGTGACATTTAGCTTGTATAAAGTGATAGTCTCCATTTAAATACAAATAGTAACATTTCCCCAGAGGAATAAATAATATTCATCAGTAAATATTTGCATGTCTTTGACATGTCTCTAAGCAGCAAGATGAGATATTGAGATGGAATATGCATTTTTCAGGTGAGAATTCATTGCAGATTTTTCTTACAGTTTTTCTCAGCGCATTTGGGAGACCTTGAAAAGCAGATGCTTCCTTTTCTACTTAGTGGTTTAAATGCAAAGCAACAGAACTGTAACAGACCATGGTGTAATAGGTTCCTGCCAGTAGTTTCCTAACCCTGCGACTCATGCCGTGCTACACTGCAGGGCTCCAAGCCTGAAAACACTCCGCAGAAAGAAAACCTAAAGTAGCTAATTAATTTAGGAGCCTTGTACACATATTCGGAAAGGGAGCTAAATTTCACTTTCTTTATATGAGAGTTAGGAATTTTATGGAGCAGGGATTCTTTTTGGTGGTATTTAAGTGACCTAAGCATCTTTAATAATGTAGCACCTGAATAACGGGCTTTTTCCTTTGTATGTGGAACAGCACAGTTCATCAGTACAGGGAATGAGTGCACAGGCTCAGGCTCTTCGGGTAGGAAAGAGAAGACTGAGGGTCCAACTGATGATCACAGAGGTCTTTAAAACCACAAGTGACGTAGGAAAGGTGGCTGAGCAATAACTGTTCCCCGTAGGGAACGAGTCTCCCCAACAAAGTGCAGTCATAGAAGAAACATACTTAGGTTCCCTTTAGGCTGTAAAACAAAGAAGATAAAGTTTCATGTGTGTGCCTAGAAATAAGCGCAGTTCATCAGCAGGTTACAGTGCTGCTGAGTTTCTAGTGCCAACTCAGCATTCGGGCATCAGGGGCTGCAGGACGAGTCAATCCCATTGCCTTTACATGGTCTCCCACTAGCAAACTGCTTTTCCTTCCCCTGCCTCTCCCCAGGAGGCATTAATAAGTGAGGAATTGGACTATGGCCTCCTGCGGTGCCTGCGTGCAGTATGAGAAGTGTGAAGCTTGCGAACTGCTTTGGGATCTTCAGCTCAGAGTAGAAAGAAGGATTTCCAGCTGGGGAAAAAAAAAACAACTACTTCTTCAGCAACTTTTTCTAGTTATGTTAGATGTAGTCCTTTTATTCTTCAGGGGGAATTTTTAAGATGTTCCAGTGAGGTGCTTTAACAGCTTTCTTTCTAACGAAGGATTTTTGGTTTAAATACTTTTCCCACAGAGGATTTTCTCCAGTCTTCCTTTACAACAATTTGGCAAGTCCTGCATGATTTTTTTTTCCAAAAGGACCATGGAAGGAGAGTCATAATGAGGCAGTTTTGTTTCTAGTTACAAGGCAAAAAACCATTACATTAGTTCAAAAGATACTAGCCTGCAGAATACATTTATTATTTTAAAAGTTACATTCCTGAAGCTTTATGGATAGTTCTTCAATTCTTCACATAAATGCAACCTCTGGGGAAGTCAAGAATTGAAAAAAAAAAAACCACAAAAAACCTGAGTAAACATTAATCAAAATGGGGGTTGAATAATGGATTTTCTTTTCATAAGCCCATTCAAAATGGCAAACACTGATTTCTTACTTAGAGCCATTAAACTGTTAGTGACCAAGGGGACACTGTAATATTTTGCCCCTAGATCTATTTTTCTAAAGCAAGAGAATTTTTTTCAGAAGACAATAGAGCGAACTCCTCTCCTCCCAAGTCCTCCAGCACTTTGTCGTGTCATTCTCTATTGCCTTCAAACACCAAGATGCTGTCTATGCTATTCCCAGCTAAGAAACATGGATCTTTTCAGCACCAGTCTTCCAGTATCATGCCTCTACAGTTAAAATTACCAGCTTGTTTGTTTGTTTGTTTGTTTGTTTGTTGAAAGCAAATGGTTTTTTTGCTTTGGGGAAATGTTGCTGGGACTTGTTACGGATGGATCTGCATCTTAGCTGCCTCCTGGCTGACGGAGCGATGTGGCTGCAGGCAGATCCTGCACTGGGGATGGTCTTACCTGCTCAGGACTGGGAGAACAAATGTTGCAGGTCTTCACTTCACAGTTAAACTTAACGAACCACCTTCATGAGTATCTGTCCCTGGGCCACCCAACAGTCAAGCATCACCCCAAGGGTTGTTCTTCTAACGAGGACTGCAAAGTGCTGGAAGTGGCATGCTTCTCTGCCCTCCCCCCTTAATGAATTACATGGAGCATTCACAGAGACTAGCTGCCAATGTCTAATATGTATCTCATTATCCAAGCTGTCCTCCCACCCGTATTTTACTTCATTGCAGGTCTTAGTCATACAGTCAATGAATAAATAGTCTGAATGGAAGTTTGAGCAGTAGGAGAAAGGATTATGGAAGGCCCCACAGACCTGCCAGTAGTCAGCATCTGCGCTCTGTTGTCTGTGGGTGTGCCTTGCTGAATCATTCAATAAAACAAAAGGGAAGCACAGAGCAAAACAACCAGGTCAAAATCAGCAGTGGGTACCGCAGCAGCACAGAACTGGGGGCAAACCTCTTCCCTTGGGAGAGCTGCCTGTTCCACAACAAGAGATTTGCATCCATCACCAGTCTTTGATGTTTATATGTTTTCTTGAAGCAGGTTTTGTGTTTGTCGTCTTTAAAAAATCCATAGCAGAGATCAGTGCCATGGACAACCTTATGAAACAACATAGGTAAAAAAAATTTGAAAGCTTTAAAAATTTATTTAAAAACACAGGAGAGAGAATGTTGGTAACACGGCATCTTGTAGATGCATGTACAAAGACAGGCAAAACAGAAAATGCAGAGGAAAAGTCTTCTTGAGTGATGAAAAACGTTTAGAAATATGAAGTTCAAGTAAGACAGTCTTAACAACAAGTTTTCTAAAAAAAAAAAAAAAAATTAGTCAGAGAACAAACTCTCTCTGTGAGAGTAACAGTTAAGCATGAAGGTTGCAAGGATCAGCAACCTGTCCAGACCATATTTTTCTCCCCAGATAAGACTTTAAGTGTGTAGGTTACATGTCTCCTGGGTCTTGCTATCTACTAAATTAGGAAATCACGAGGCATCAAGAGCCCCTTCTTTGCAACGAGACCAGATCTGCTGATAAGCACAGCTCTGGAGCAGTCAAATGCTGCTGTGGGGCAATCAGACAAGTTTGCCTGCCTCCATTAACATAGATGTCCCACGTATCAGGGCGCAGCATGTCAGCTAGCTTTAATCAGGTTAAGATACAGAACAGGGCTGTCCAGAGTGGCTGAGAATTTACCAGGTGTCTTGGTGAATTAACCAATTCAGCACTCCATGCTAATGTTCTGGTAATGATGTTTCTTCTACCCATGCTAGCTCAAACACAGTCTGCAAAACAAATGGACATCCTTTTGTGCACTGTCAGGCACAGAGTTATTGTGGAAGAAGGTTTCTAGCTCCATAAATCATCTCTGAAGAGGCGGCACAGGGAGAAGGTCTTCCTGCCACAACTTGGTGGGAAAGGCAGCACTTACGTGTTTTGACAGTGCAGAGTTATACAACTGATTACTATAAATTCTGCCCTAAAAAAGGCTGCAAGATCCAGCTGCCCATATCTCTTGGCTCCACGGTATGGGAAACTACAGCCTCTGGTGTTCATAGGTTAAACATCTCAGCATTTAAGGTAGGTCATGAAAAGGGGAAAGTGAAGGAACCAGCTGAACCCTACGTGGGTATTTCATGTAGTATAAAACAAAAGGGGCTTTTAAAACATACAGTGCTAAGGGTCTAAAGGGTTATGAGAAGTGATGATGAGTTTCCAAGTTATTTTTTTCATTTGATAGTCTCTTTAAAGCCAATTATCATAAATTAAGAGTATTATTTATTACAAATTATTGCAACTAGAGTAGGCACCTACTCCAGTTGTTTATGAGAAACCTGTGTATTTTACCATCCCAGAGAATTTTACATCCGATTAAAGACAGGATGAAATCTGCATTGAGTCCTAGTTTGTATTGGATTGCAGCTCAGTAGCATCTTAGGAGCTTTCACTGCCTAAGATTTACTAATTTTTTTGTTGAAAGTAGCTAAAATGAGTAATCATCTGAGAATGCTTGTGGGAGGAAGGATGGTTTGAAGATCGTCACTAATTATCATTTCTCATTTGCATGTGCCAAGATCTACACCAGAAATGCTTACCTCTGAAGTGTGATCCTGGATGGATTTCTTTAAAAGTAGTTTTACAAAACTGCTGGCTCGTGGTGTTTCATGGATTTCAGATCAGATTGATTCAGGATCGGGTTTGCAGTGTTTAGGCAAAAGGATGCATTTTCAAATTAGGTAGTTACACCACAGCAGAACTCATCTTGGAGATTTTTAAATGAGTTTAGAATGGGTATACATCCATTGGCTTAAGAAGGTGCCTTACCAGTTGAAAATCAATAAATAAGCCCAGCCTAAAGTATTCTACTAACAGCATACAGTCTCTTACAACTGGAATTTAAGGTTAGAGTATAATTATTTTCAAATATAATGATCTTGAGAATTGCCAACATGACAGAAGCATTTATGAAGTGGATGGGAAGAGTCTGAAGGAAGCTGCATACCTGTAGCAGATTGCATCACTGTGTAAATTTTGCTAGAGAAAAGTGCAGCCAGGAATTTCAGCAAGGAAAATTTCTCCCATTTTGAGGGTGTAAAGGCTGGGAGCTGGGGCCTACTGAGGGAGATGAGTCTTCACATGTCCTCTCGCTGAGCCAGAGCCTCTCTTGCTCCTCCAGAGAGAAAGTATTGATGGGCTGCTGATAGCACTATGGCTTTTTGGGAGGCAGTATGTCCCTTCTCCCACCAATTTTCTCCCAGGCTTCTAATCAAGAAGGAAATCCTCCAGGCTGGCAGTGTTCACTGGGAAGGGAGGTTAAGGAGCACTGACAAGTGAGGGAAGATCCACTTTCCAGTGCTGAGAGTTAAAACATCGTGGCCACACTGGCAGTCATCCTAAGCTCTTCAGCAAAATAGCTGGAAAGCCACAAAACAGCAGGTCCAGGGGCAGAAATAACAGTACGAAAGCACTGCTTTGCAGCTTGCCCTTTTGGAAACCCTCTAGACAGCATTTATGTTTCAATGGATAGCATGCAGAGCCACTAGAGTAAGTGCACACGCAAAAAACTGGCCTGCATGAGCACTTGGTTTTGCTCTTGCACAGGAGAGAGGACATGGTCACACTGAGGAGGTGATGGGTAGCTGCCAAAGCCATCAGGGCTGGTGCAGGCATTGACACAGCAGCACCAGGGTGCTGCATCCCTCTGTGCCCTGGGTCCCATGCCAGCCAGCATGGGGAGAAGCACCTGTCCCCTTGGGCCTCCCAACCACAGTGGCAGGTTTGACTCAGGTGCTCTGGTCTGAACAACAGGTTGGGTTATTGCCCTGATTTTGGGTGAGCAACACATATCCCCCTTTGTCCTTGTTATCCCTTCTCTCATTTTTTGTCCCTTCTTTTCCCCAGCCTTGACTCTCCCTTTCTCCATCCCAGTCTACTCCCAGATGGACAACCCTGCCCAAATTACCTCCTCCCCATCAGTCCCAGTTGTGCAACATCCATACCCAAATCTGGTATTTCTGTTATGGTTATGTAGACAAGCTTAGTAGGTCGTGCAAGGCTGTGCCCACTAAAAGTCCCTGGCAGTCTCCTCTCCTTACCTGTGAATTTCAACCACTTCTCACATAACTCCATCTCAACCACTGGCAAAACCCAACCATCCCTTGCGGCACTACTTGTGACTTTTGTTAGGTGCCTGCACTGGTATCTGTCATGTCCAGCGATTTCTCCTGTTGTGCCCAGCAGTGCCTCCCAAGCTGTTCGCTGAGACTATCTTCCAGCAAGGACTGGGCAGATGTCTTACTGCAGCCCTAGCAATCTTCATTATACAAACATGCTGGAGAACAGGCTGCAGGCCATTATATCCTGAATTACAATGTACTGTGCTCTGGTGATTTATGCCAGGGTGAGTACACATGTGAATGTTAGACGGATGCCCACAGATGCAAATACAAAAACAGTTGTGACTCCACACATCTTGCTTAGCACTGAGTTCCTCTGACCTGTCTTTCCATCATGCTGCTCAGTTCACTGGTGTGCACAGAGAAAATCTAACCTGAAGGTCAAATTCACTTTCTCACTTTCTGGATACTGCTTTTCCCAATATGGCATGTTAACAAACAGCTCCAGTGCCTATATAAATTGCAGTCAATTAAGAATGCTGCCATAACATGACCTCTGCAGCACGGAGACCCTCAGAAGCCCAGAGCAACACCAACATACCAGAAAACAATACAAAGTACTTGGAAAACTATAATCTTCAATTAGACTCAGCTCTATCAACTGATAGAGTTATGAAGGAGCCATGAAGACCAAGAAGATTGGTTGACATTACAAGAGCAGAATAATCTCGGAAGTTACAAGATCTTGCAAGCCAAAAAAAAAAAAAAAAAAAAAATTTGAAGAGAAAGGCTTGAATTTCAATGCTTTGTATATGAACTTGGAAGAGACAAACTCTTTGATGTAACAAGAAAGAGTATTGAAGTTTAGCATCTTTCCATAGTTCGAAATATTAACATTATCATAAATGTGCTAAGTCGTATTTTCCATAAGCTAACCACCCATCTCTCAAAACATGCCACAGATTCTTGCCTTCACAGTTATGATCATGGAAATATTGAAAGTGAAAAGCACTCAGACCAATTCAGGGTTTAACAAAGTCAAATTGATTTATTGCTGACAAGGGGACAAAGATGTGTCATTTGCACAGTGCCATAATTGAGTAGAGGAAATGTAAAGCCTTGGATGTAATGGAATGGACCTGCCCTGCACATACACATGTGCAGTGCCGGTTCCCCTTGTTCTCTCCAAGCGATGTTATGCCATTTCTTATGAAATGGTGAAAAATTCAGTGGCCAAGGAGAGTCCACCAGAAATTCAAGAGTATTCTGCCACACAGTGGTCCTCTGCTGAGAAGATGGAGATATTTTCTGGCAGGAACTCACACGGACGTTGCCATCTCACTGCTTAAAGCTGTCCAGTTGCTTTTAAGGAACAATTAATCATCCTCTTCCCCCTTTTCTCCTCCCAGACAGCACTCAATGCCATTACCAATAATCAGCGAATGTGAAATGTGATTGATTCCCGTTGGAGGAACCCAGATGAGTTTCTCCCACCAAATCAGTAAAACTAGTCTGAGTGTGTAAAACTCACTCTGTATGAAATGACTGACAGCCTAAATGGATACAGCTGCAAAACATAAACACGGCAGTGCTTTTAGTGAAAGTAATTTAAATAAGATAACCATGTTATTAATGTCCCTTCCAAGAAGTCACTTATAAAACCACAATCAGTTACTACAGTGATAGTAATACTTTATACAGGAATAGTGCACAAGTGAGAGAGACACTGGAAACCAGATATTATTGACTAGAGAGAGTAAAATTCTATTTGTTCACATACATGGCTTTTGCACTGGATCCTTTGTAGCTAGTCCTTCTACATGTGTTTGTCATAAATGACCTAACGCTCAGACTATAAATTTTCCAGTACTGTGTTTTCATGAGACCAAATCTGAGAGTCCCTGTGGCCCAGGGCTGGTACCTGTCCCAGTCCCACCAGCCCTGCCTTTTGTACAGCTTCAGCTGAGGAGCAAACTGTGGAGGTGCCCTGGCCAAACTGGAAAATGAGCGCGAAGAGTATGAAGCCACATCAGTTCTCCAAGTTAATCCTAAACTAAGTGTCAGGAGTCCCTTACACTGGGATTATCCCAGCAGGCTTTGCCTTCCTGAATCACAGCCTGGGTTCTTTTGTTCTGTTTTGGACTAGATGGTCCCTGACTCTGCTTAGGGGCTGCCAGGTACCACCAAAACCAGGCAGTAAGAAGAATTAAAATGCAAGAACTACAAAATATATGACCACGACCACAGCTGCATTTTTAGAGGTTAATGCTAAGTAGCATTTAAATCCTGCCCTGTATTGATATACAAGGTCAATCACTAACATCTTCGAGGAAATCACTTCCCATTTTAAAACCCCACCTCTTTTCTGGGCCAAAATATACCATATTGGGTGCTTTCTAATTAAAAAGCAGAGAGACAAAAGCTGGACAAGTCAGGACAGTGAGGGACAGGCTGGGATACAGGCACTGTGGGAGGCTGGACACAAGCCTGGGCTGAGTCACCAGAAGCAGCGGCTGAGATGGCAGCAGCACGTCAGGGGAGCCTCAGGCTGCTCTGGCACAGGAGGTCAGCTGGGAGGTGAATAGGAAAAGCTAAGGGACCACATGTGCTCTGGCAGGCAGGAGTCAGGATTAGATCATATAGAAAAAAGGATGGCTGGAAAGGGGAGCAGCAAGGGGAAACAGCAGGAGAAAGAAACACAATGCCTACAGTCAATGTTACTAATTAATGTTATAATGCCAGTGTGTATCCACATAATGCAGGTAAGAGATGGCAAGAGGCACAGATTTAAGCTGTAGAGGAAGCCTTCAGCCCAACATCTCCAGACTTTTCAGCATTTAAATATCTTCTTTAATACTATTGGTTTCATACAGTTCTTG
Organism: Bucorvus abyssinicus; assembly: GCA_009769605.1. Classification (NCBI taxonomy): domain Eukaryota; kingdom Metazoa; phylum Chordata; class Aves; order Bucerotiformes; family Bucorvidae; genus Bucorvus; species Bucorvus abyssinicus. Next base: position 15,114,235 of record CM020024.1, on the reverse strand, counting down.
CATGTGGTATTTTTATTTTCTGAATCGCTAGGGGCTCTTTTCCTATAAGGAGCACAGGAATTAAGACCAAATTAACTCCCCAGTGATGAGTTTTGACATGAAGTGATGGGCTTGCCTGGTCTGAGGTACCTGCAGGCTGGTGTTCTGCAGGGGTGATACTCTGTCTATTTGTTCCCATCTTCAATTATTGCAATGGTTTTCCAACGAAAAAAATGTTGGCCCTGGTGAGCAGTGAGCAGACTTGAACAACCAAACTCCCATGAGTGATCAGCAACATCCTTTGTCCTAGTGGAAACCTGGTGCTTGGGTCTGATAAAGTGTGATGGGGTTTGACTAAAGACAAGTTCAATATGGAAAGAAGAATATATTTTTCAGAGTATCGTTGTGGTGCAGAGAGCAGGGAGAGCTCAGAAAGGATTTCCCTGGGGCTATGTCAGTGTGAAAGGCCATTTGGGGAGAGAACCACAGCAATTCACTTCCTACTGGATTAAAGATGCATATAGGCAGTGCTCAGCAGAGAGTACAGTGGGGACCACCCAAAATGGGGAGGAATGCCAGGGCCACAAAACTTCAGAGCTCCCAGAGAAGTGAAGGACAAGCAGGAAAAAATGCCACTTACATCAAGAAGCAGCTGGATCTCTCTTGTGCATGAACCACCCAATAGGCAGTTGTGGAGGAATTGCGAATCCCATGGTGTCTTCCAGTACCTTTGAGTGTGCTTGCAGACCAGGGGGCACTTGCTAAGTGGTGATGCTGAGGAAAGCCTACGGATTGCGATTGCTTCTTGTCCATGTTCCAGGAATGCAGAGTAGAGAAAGCCTCTTTGCTTTATCCTCTAGTCAAAGCATCAGACGAAATAAGGATGCTAACTAATGAAATCAAGACGTGGTTTGACAGAGAAGACTCCCGTGAACAATTTGTGAAGAAGGTTTGAGCTGAAGCTTTGGCTTTAGGCCTAAATGACCAAATAGGCATTTCCAATGCTGTAACAACCTGAAGACTGCTGAATGAATTTCCATCCAGCTTGTCCAATCTATTCTTAATAAGCAGGCCTTATATTTCTCCAAGGCTACTCATACTCTAAAGCAGTTTCTGAAGAGTGGAGGCTGCTTCAGGAGGGAGGCTTCTGCTGTCCCTCAGGTAGAATTTGAAACTCACATTTTGCTAATCCAGAGTCTACGATGATACAGATCTGCTCTCCTAGGACCTAATATAAAGAACAGAGTTTTTTCTAAAGTTTCTATTTTTGCTTGTTCCTCATTCAGCTCATTCAGAAGACAATACTCCAGTTTCTTAATAAGAGCACATGTACACAGAGCTAAGCAGATGACTAGCTTTAAAGCCATAATTCCTCATTCAAATTCTTAATTCCTCATTAGCTTGCATGTACAAACTCCCTCTCAGACAGAGCCTAATCCGAATCCCACTGGTGTCAATGAGGATAGGGTTTTACCTCTCAAATTTAGCCATCTAAAAATCAGGCATGTATTCTAAATGCAACTGTGGAGGAGCCACTTGTAGTCAAAATAAAGAAAGATCAGCATTTCCAGGATGAGATTCACACCATCTGCCTTAAAGACTTGTCTTGAGAAGACACAAATGTATTTCTGGCAGCTGCTATCTCACTCCCCTGCCTGTTGAGGAAGCCAGTACAACTAACCTGGAGGACTCCTTACTCTTTGATAAGTAAAGGTAGGGGCAGGAATCTTTCTGTTTATTTTAATGAAAAAGGATTCAGGCTTTCAGTTTCCTACATTCTTTATGCCAACGTAACTTATAAATGAGTAAGCAAGGCCCCAGAGGTATCCCAAGTTGCATCTCACAGACTGCTAACTCTGGCTGCAATCAGCATTTCAGATGTACAGAAAACATACATGAACTCCTGAAACAAAACTGAACTTTTTTTTTTTTTTAAGTTACTGTTGGTACCTTGCATCATACTGGACTGCCTGACAGGCAGCAAGATTTGATAGAAATCTCAAAGCAAAGGAAAAAGCTTTTTGTCTGCCTGCTCTAAAAGACACACATAGTAGGATATGTGAAATGTCAGGAATAATTAGACAAAACCATATAAGCTCCTAGCAACACTGACGTGCTACGTAAAACTAAGCATTTGCTATAAAGCTTTAGACATTGTTTGAAAGCTGCATGTTAAAGGTAACCTGAGTAACTTTTAAGTACTGTTTCCAAGATATTAATGCAGACATGGATATGAAAAAGCAGAATAGAAAATTATGAAATGCTGGCATGCCTTCGCTGAGATAGACTGCTCTGTTTCTTTTTCCCAAAGGTGATATATGGAAGTAATTGGTCCCTCTCATATAGCAATTAAAATGAAAAGGCTGATGGCTTCAGCTCTTCATCTGCTGGACCCTATTTAACAAGCAGGAAAAAGACTAGCTTGTAGTATCAATAATTCACAGAGATCATGGAAATGTTTGTTGCAAGGGACCTCTCGAAGTCTCCTAGTCCAACCTCCCACTTTAAGTGAGATCTCCAAAACCAAAGGAGAAGTAACCAGTTCACATCAGCAGGAAATCTTGCCCAAAGTGCCCTTTGGAGAAGAAAAAGAAATTAACTATGAATGCAGAGAAAAGGGGGAAGAAAAGGCAGGAGAGAAGAAGAGAAGATGATGATGGTTAAAGGTAGGAGTTTGGCATTTGCCTGCCAGAGCCCAAAAGGACTTGCACTGAAACAGTTTTGCAAAGCCAATAGCAATAATAGAAGTTTATTAAAGTGACAGATGAAATAGATTCAGTGTTGCAGTTGATAAATGCACTCACTGCAATGGCGCTAATAACTACTATGTAATATTAATGCCAGCAAAAAGAAACTATCCCGGGTATTTTCACCATATGCTGAAGGCACAATTCTTACCAAGGAGGCGTCCCTGTCTGGAATGGAGGAAGAGGAGTACAGCCTGTTGACCATCCATGCTGTCTTCAGTCTTTCCCCGCCCCAGCCAGGTATTGCCCCTCCTGGCTTTTTATACCCTGACTCTGTTTGTCTCTACCTCTTAGGTGACATTTAGCATGATTTGGGTGGAGGATTGAGTAACCCAGTCATATCTGTTTAGCATGTACTTCTTTAGGCTCATTAGCATATTGAGGAACATGAATTTTAATGTTAATTTTGCAGTTAATTAGGCAAAGGTCTTCGCTCGGACACTGGGACCTTCAACGTTTGCTGGCTTTCTTGACTTAGCCAGAACAGGGCTCTCATCTTCACAGGAGTCCCTCCTTCAGCCATTATTTATGCCAGCTCAAGAAATCTCCACTCCTGGAGATAACACAGGAATCTCATGCTCGCAAACATCTTGTCCTTCTATGTCAAATTCCCACATCACCCACCCCATGACTACGGTCACTCAACACGGAATCACATATCATGCTTGTATAAAATCAATTTTGGGGTTATCCCTTGTATTGTACTTTTCTTCCTCCTCACTCAGACAGGTTTCCAGATCCTTCCAAATGGACATTATACACACCTGACGGATCAATATGCAGCTTAGAGTAGACTTAACACAAGATAATAATACATAAAATGTAATAATTACAATGATAATTATTAATACAGATTGCAATAAACATGTTAATGAAAATCCTAGTCCATGCAAAAGTTTACTCAACCACCCCACATCCATACTTTCCCTAAGCTCTCTACTGGCCTTGGCCACATGTTTCATATGATGTAGTTGTTTGCTAAGATCTCGAGTTACATTGGATATGTGAACACAAGAAGTATCATTAGACTCAAATATCCACATATTCCATTCTCATGCAACAGCAATAAATCTGATGCCAGTCTATTTCGTAGTGCCCTCTTCAATGTCACCTGTAGCTGTGCACTCAATTCTTCCAACCCAACGTGAGTTGCATTGGTCAACACTTCAGGTGGTAATATTAGAAAAGCAGAACTTTTTGCCAAAAGGGGGGATTTTTTTAGGTTCACTAACAGATGTGTTTTTATCTTCTAGGAAAGCAATGAACAGGAGGAAACCTGGAAGCTTCTTATTGCTCTGTTGAATAGGGGATTATTTAAAAAAAAAAAAAAATTGCACCGGGAGCATCTCTGTCCTTCTTTCAAATGGGTGACTTCTGAACCTGGAACTCTTTCTTACTTGACGCAACAACTTCATCTTTCACTGTGCATCCTGGAGGGAAAAATGAATTTCACAAATTGCACCACTGAAGCCAATGTGGCTGCAAAGCCAAAATCAGTAACTGAAAAGATGCTCGTTACCCTGACCTTGGCCACAGTCACAACCTTGACTATGCTACTGAATTCTGCTGTAATTGCAGCAATTTCCACAACCAAGAAGCTCCACCAGCCAGCAAATTATTTAATATGTTCACTAGCTGTGACAGATCTCCTTGTTGCTGTTCTTGTCATGCCCTTGAGCATCACTTACATAATGATAGATAAATGGACTTTAGGACACTTCATCTGTGAGATCTGGCTTAGCGTTGACATGACCTGTTGCACATGTTCCATCCTCCATCTGTGTGTCATTGCTCTGGACAGGTACTGGGCAATCACAGATGCTATTGAATACGCCAGGAAAAGAACGGCAAAAAGGGCTGGGCTGATGATAGTAACTGTGTGGACTATCTCCATTTTCATATCAATGCCCCCTTTGTTTTGGAGAAATCACCACAGCGTCAACATTCCCAGTGAGTGTCGCATACAGCATGATCATGTCATCTACACTATTTATTCCACATTTGGAGCATTTTACATCCCCTTGACTTTGATCTTGATCCTGTACTACAGAATTTACCATGCTGCAAAGAGCCTTTACCAAAAGCGAGGTTCGAGCCGCCACCTCAGCAACAGGAGCACTGACAGCCAAAACTCCTTTGCTAGCTGTAAGCTCACACAAACATTCTGTGTCTCAGACTTCTCCACGTCTGACCCAACCATGGAGTTTGACAAAATCAATGCATCTGTGAGGATACCTCCTTTCGAGAATGACCTGGATTTGGCTGGCGACCGGCAGCAGATCTCCACGACGCGGGAACGAAAGGCTGCTCGCATTTTGGGGCTGATTTTAGGTGCTTTCATTTTGTCCTGGTTGCCCTTTTTCATTAAGGAGCTGCTTGTGGGCCTCCACGTTTGCACTGTCTCTCCAGAAGTAGCAGACTTCTTGACCTGGCTTGGATATGTCAACTCCCTTATCAATCCTTTGCTGTACACTAGCTTTAACGAAGATTTCAAGCTGGCCTTTAGAAAGCTCATCAGGTGTCGAGAACATACTTAAAAGTACTGGGAGTTGATGATGATGACGACATGACTCCTAGCCTTAAGAACGAGCAAAATAATTTGGCTCTGTCACCATTTCCCTTGACAAAGGGGATTTTTGTGTTTGCCTATTTGCTTGACTTATCTTTGGCCTGTAATTCATTCCGCTGTTTTTTACCTCTAGTGTTATTCATGGTAAAGACTTTGAAATAAATTTATTCTACAAAGGAACAGATTTTTTAGCAACACAATGGAAAAAAAAAAAGAAACTATTAGATACTCATGTTTAAGACATTTTGTGTAACCAATGATTCAAGAAGCATACGATGATACTCACTTTTATACTTTTTTCATTTAAGAAACAAATCTCTAAGTTATCATGCACTGTAGTAATATAAAGTCTTATAAACTGAATCCCATAAATACGTATTCAAAAATTAATAAACACTTCATGGTCATGACAGCAAAACAGCAAATCTTTACTGTGGCATTCTGAGAAAACTGTAACAGCCATTTAGAAGGAAAATAACCACCATTTCCAGCTTGGGCTAAGGCAGAATAAAGCATTCCTTTCTTCAGAAATATACTCCCGAAACAGAAAGATCAGTTCATTTCATCTAAAAATGGATCCCATTTTGTACTCCAAAGTAATTAGTGGCTCTTTTTGTGTAAGATTCTGGATTTATGTTCAAAATATTAGGTGGTTTGTTTGGCAATTGAGAGGACACAGCTAGCAAGCGTCACATTTGTAAGACCAGCTGCGCATCTGACTGGTCACATTTTTAATACCACTAACCATATTTCTTCAGGGCTCAGGCTTTGTGCCTTTGTGAGTTCTGAGGTGGCATTATTCACTTGTGCCACAATTCACCTGAACATTGCAGTGCACAACCCCATGGATCAATTGATCTTACCCCGCAGACTTAAACAACTGGATACCTTCTCAACGGGCCAGAAGTACACAGAAATTCAGAAACATCATCTAAAACCAAATTATTTTCTGTTTGAACAGCAGCAAAAAAAAAGTTAGGGAAAACAATTTTTTTAAATAGCAGTCTGCATATCTGCCTTATCGTCATTGAACAATTCACAATGTCATTCTTGTCAGCATAACCTATGCTCGGGTCCTCTTCACGGGATTTCTTGCTCTAAGAGTCCTTCAATGGAGTTACTTCCCTTGTCTTCAAAGACAGGCAGAAAGCCATTCATATCCTGTCCTCTGTGCTTATGAGAGTTAAAATGTTTTGGTTCGGATATTGTGGAAGTCAGGTTGGGAAGGAGCAAAATCACAGCTGAGAATCTGGTATTGTGCATTAGCAACTCCTAAGCACCATTTAAATTTTGATTACTTAACTTGCACCATAATTTTATTCCCTGTTCATTTTCCCAGACAAATTCTTTTTGAATTATACTGATATACCATATAGAAAATACCACATACATCAACCTGACAAGCAATAACAGTGAACTATAGCATGGCAGCTCCAAATCCATCAAAACAAATATTAGAGGTAGCAAAAGTGTTGTAACATCACTGGACGCTATCTCTGAAAAATGTTTTGAAAATTTACAAGATGACAATAATTTTTCTTATCAAGAGTCAACGAAGTGTAAGTAACAGGTGAGTAATAAACTCCAGATGGAGCTGAGAAATGATATCCTTATTTCTGAGAGAAAGCATTAAGCTGGAAAGATGTAGTACCACGAGTTGAGTGTAAATCAAGTTTGAAGGTGACAAAAGTGTGATCTACCGCTTACCCACATGCAGTGGGGTTCTGCTTTAAGGACTCCAGGTTTTCCATGCCTGAGTTTAGGAGGTTTATCTCCAGTTGCGCTTCTGAAACTATTGTCTCAGCTGCCTCCTCCAACTGCCTTTAGCTTCCCTATTACCTAACATTAATATCTAAAAAGAGGAAAAAACTAATCTCAGCCACTGAAAAGTGAGGAAGCCCAGAGATCCATTATGGTTTTTTGGTTTTGAAGCTTGTTGGAGGTGGGAACTGTTGATTAAAGCTGAGGAAGAGTGGCCTGACCGTGCTTATCATCTATAACACTTCCAATGCAGCTCCCAGAATACACATGCTATTAGGAAAAAAAAATAGCTGGGAATTAAAATAAAAAGTAGTATTTGTAAGAACTGCTGCATAAAAATTATAATTTTTCTTTCAGCAAATTCAATAAAAATTATTAATAAAGAACAAAGATTTTGCATAATTTTCCCAAACAGGGTGACTACTGCAGGGAAGACAAGACGCACAGGCAGTTGTTGCTAGAAGAAAGTAGGTTTTGGTGACCCTTGGGCAGTTTGCTGCTCTGCTACAAGGGTGCCCAGCTACAGTAATGATCATAAAGGGAAAAGTAAATGTGCAAGACTGTCCCAGCAGAAAGCCTGAGTCACTCCAAGGCATTCAGCCAAGATGAGGCAGAAGCTGCCTCTGTGGCTGTCTCTGTGGCTCGGGTTCAGCTGCAGGGTGGGCCACCCAGAGGTCTTTGCTAGGAAAAGGTGGGAGTGACAATGGTGAAAGGTGTTTCAGAGGGGAAAATCAACAAAATGAGATAGGCTGCCAGTTCTGACTGCTGCTCCTAAGAGACATTGAGACACAAAATAATTTAGATTGGAAGGAATCTCTAGAAGCCAACTAGTCCAACCTCCACTAACACCAATCCTCCAAGTGGGACCAACCCCACAGCTAGATGCTCCTGCTGGTACGCTGCGTGCAGTCATGTTTCTCATGCAAAAGTAACAGCTCAGTTAACTCATTCACCTATACTGATGCTCATTTAAAGCCAGAGCTATGGCTGAAGGACCATAAATGGTGAACATGACCTCCAAAGGAGCTGTTGTAGGTAGGTAGGTAGAAATGTTTCAGGCACAGGTATGATAGCTGTAAAACACAGGAGCTCCATCATCTTCATTTCTACTAGTGCCTTCCTTTTAGTATCTGATCTCCACTATTATCACAGAAACTACCAATCAGGTTGAAGACTGTATTCAATTTTAATATTTAGAGGTAATTAACAGGAAAAAACAGATGGATCGCTAATTTTCCTGCTTCCCTGTTAGAGAAAGACTCACTGCCAGCTGACTATTGCTTTTCTAATTAAGTCATTAGCTAAACAGAGACCTATGTTTTCCAACAAATGCCACTAGACTGATGAAGATATCCTGTACATTTTCCCCATGTTCAGGTTCAAAGTCAGGAACAATTTAAAGGATTGGTTACTTTAAAAAAATTAACTTAATCAGAAATTACCTGTCATCTCATGGAAATAAAAAATTTTGCTAGTCTGTCACCATTGTTTGGCAACTTAATTTTTTTTCCTATGTTAAGTATTTGCTGATTTTACAAAGGGTTTGAAGACATTTCCTGAACTTTGACTGCTTTTCCAAGACAACTCCCCATTCATACCGATCCTCTATCAGGCACAGACACATCACTCTCTGCAATGCAAGCTCTTCCCAGGAAGCCCCTAATGATGTATCCAAGTCCTTCAGCCTACATCCATCTTCCTTAGCCTCTCTAAAACATCTTTTGTCCTCAAAGTCTTATTTTCCCTAATACTTGCATAGTTACCTTCCTATCTTTCTTCCTACATTTCTCAAAAGGTTTTTCCTCCCCTTTCTCCTCTCTACAGCAGTGTTCATACAGACTTGCCTATTCTGCCCTACTCATCACTTCTACATATTTTCTCTGAGTGCCTCTGGGTTTCTCACCCTCTCAAATCCTTAAATTTATCATAGTCCACTGGAGTGAGCCCCTGCTCTCTCCTCCTGACTCAGGACTCTTATCAGGAATCCCATGACTGTGGGCTGTTCAAGTCTGAAAGGTTTCACTCTGTCTTACATGTGTCCAGGCCACATCCAGAAGCTTTTCTCTCTGTAAGCAGCCAGTGCTTTGGGGTAAGCTCATACATCCCTAGCCCTGAAGGCTGCACCCATCAACCCATTGGCCTCTCCAAAAGACATACTCTTCAAATGCTGTTTTATGTGATATTTTTATGTTGTCACGCTCCTTCTGTACCTATTTTTGTTGTTCCCTTTCTACCACATTAAAATTGACCCTTCTGTTATCATTTTAGGCATCTGCATCTTCACTTTTAGGAACCTATACCTGCATGGGTAACTTAGGACACACTAAACTGCTGCTCTCCTCTCTGTGCCAACCCCAGCTCTCTTCTCTGCAAGCTTTGTCTTCACCATCTCCATGCGGTGCAACATCTTTCCTGTTCCTTGCAGCTGATGTTTTTTTTCCTTCTCAAACCCACTTCTGACAAGCCTCTTGAAAGAAAAACAGTCAACATGGCCAGTGGAGGAGTTACTGTGTGTGTGTCGTCTGCCCTTTTTCTCCATCTTTCCCACATAAATCACATCATCTGGACACAGGAAAAATGTGTAGAGAGCTGCCTATGTCCTGAGCCAGTTAGATTGGGCTCATCCACATCCCTTTAAAGCTGGGGGCTCTCTATCCCAATAATGCACTGAGATGTTCACAGCACATGAGATTAATTTTGTTCATCTGCCTGAATGGAGATAGATGATGGGACTGAACTTTCCAAAAGGGTTTAAAACAAAGTCCCTGTTTCTCCAAGTTTACTTAAAAGGCTGCCACGATTCAGGCTTCACTGCCCTGAACCTGAGCTGTCCAGTTTTCCACAGTCATCACTTCTTACTTCTCTGCACTACCAGCAGACTCTGTCCTTTCCATGTACCAGGAGGGAACAAACAAACAAAAAACCCAAAAAAAACCCAAAAAAGAGGCTTTATGTGGGACAAGAACTTAAAAGAATAAGGGAACCTTTCCTAAGGACTCTCTTTCCACTCCTCTGCTTTCAACCCCAGTTATCAAGAAGTAAAGAGCACTGAAGTGCTGAGGGGAAATACGGGCTTCCAGCTCAAGTGCAGAAATGGTCCTTGTTCCTGCATGTTGTTTAACCATCGCAAATGGTTAAAGCCCAGCAACAGATAAGTTGGGCTTTGTTTATCTTTTACACTCTCAAATGATTTGTACAAAGAATTATCTTAAATTGCTTTATTAAGTGAACACAGTAAACATTGTGCTATCTTTTATAGGTCTAGCGAATATATTACAAATTTTATATCCCAGAAGTCCCATACAACACATACTGCCTTTGTAATTGCTCTCCATTTTTCTCAAGGCCAAAATGAATAAAATTTTTCAAAATTATCTAAGTTTGGATAAATGCCAGCTGTAAAATTATTTCTTAATGTTCTCTATCTTATACTGTGTACATAGTATTGCCAACATTGCTCCCTTCAGCCCTGCCACTGCCAGGGAATTTTTACTTTTTCATAAATCCCATGTGGGTGATTGCACACAGATAATATTATATGATGAAATGACTCCTTCCTGCTGAGTCTAAACTAACCATTTGCTACATTCATATTAATGTCAACTGGAAATTATCTCCTGCCATGTCTATCAGCTCTGGATTTACAATTTACAAAATTTCTCATGGTTTAATGTGTCTCCACCCAAGTATACAATAACTCCACTGCCAATCACTGCTCGGTAAGTGTGACTGGGAAGAATACTGCTAATTTCAAGAGCACTGAATCAGCCCTTAAAGGTAAACTGTTAGTGTTGCTACTGTAAGTAGAAGATGTAACCATGAGCAAGCTGTGCAAAAAACGCCATGTACTAGCAAATGATATGAACCTCTGCTCAAAGACCTGAGGAATAATTATTTGTTTCAACTTTTTTCCTTCTTAACACTTTTCTTTCTTCCTCATCTCAGTTTCCTGGACTGAGGGTCTTGTTCATTGATTTTCCTCTCCATTTCTTCTCTCTCTTTCCTTTCCTTTGCAGCCTGCCTCTGCACTACAGTGGCATCTAGTAACCTGTAGCAATAAGCAAGGCTACCTTGTGCTATGTTGATATACATCACCTAAAACTTACTCTGCTCTTAATTTTAGAAAATCATGTTGCAGGCTCTGTTCCATGGCACTGCTCCACGTAGCTTCTGCTACTGTTTTATTGCAGGTTTACTACAAATCAGATTTTAATGTGCGTCAAGATTCTCCCAGATGAAAGATGCTGCATAACGTACCATGATGACTTCCCATGTGTCACAATTTTTTAAAATCTCTCTTTAATAATCCTCTCTCCTCTCCCACGGGACTTCTATCAGTAGAAACAAGAGCCACAGCTAGTATGGTTCCCAGATGCAATAAGCAGTGTTGGAAATGCACACCTGCACCACTCTAGTCCTCCCACCGTATTTCACAGAATCACAGAATCATTTTGGTTGGAAGAGACCTTTAAGATCATCGAGTCCAGCCATTCACCCTGCACTGACAGGGACCCTCTTCCAGTTGCTTGCACTGCATTCTTAAAATCCATTAGCATATAGATCAGCTCTCTGAAGTTTTCATGGATTAATTTCCTGCATGACTAATTCTCACCCTCATTTCTCTCTGGTGAAAGATCCCATGTCACTGCGGTACTCAAATCTTCTAAACCACTATGTCTCCAATACTCGTATGCCACATGACTGCAAACAGACATGTTTCTGTGAGGTGGGACACTGTCTCCTTTCAACTACACTTCATAAAAGACACATGTTTTGTCAATTAAGAAACAAAATGTAACTTGTGGGAAGAGGGAGGACAGAATTCCTATTCCTTTGTAAAATGTTGCTTTGCACATAATTTGAAATTACTCAGCTTCTGGTTATTGATTTTAAAGGAACACTAAGAAGCAAAACACAAAATCACACATGTGTGCCTGGACTACCTGCAACAAGCCGAGTGACCTTCCAGTGGATTTTACAATAAAAAATTATTTCTCTCTAAAGCTTTCTACATTTTCTCGGGAATAGAAAGTTCCACACAAATGACTTACACTTCTGTGATGCCACTAGAAATAATATCTCAGTCCTTCACAGGAGAAACAGCCTGACAAGCTGTTGGAGTGCTAGGATAAGCCCCAACAAGCTTATTTCTCCAAGAAATAAAAAAATCAGGCTAACACTTCTAGCTTGAGAGTTTTTAAATTGGAAAATTTGACCACTAAAATCAAGCCTATCAGCTAGAGCTTTTTTTTTATTCATACATATTCCACTGCAATTCCTCATTCTTGTATTGCTAAGTCTGAATATGAGAAATAAAAAGAATCGCTTTTCAAATTTAGAGTAACAAGAAAATACCTCTTATTTTTGCAATTTCAGAAGAACTTTTTTGTCTTGTGACTGGATGGTCATTCTGAAGCAGGCAGAAAGAAAAAAAAAATCCAATTAGGTCACAGAAGTTAATCTAGGATTGCAAAATTAAGCGTGGTTGTCTTGGTCTGATGCTTGTATGTACACACAAGTCACAGATCATAATTAATTTTTCAGTACAGCAGTTCACTCTTTGCTAAAGAGCAGGTTATCTGTGGTTTTAATTAAGGTAGGTAGGAGGCTGTACCCCCTCCTACCATGCATGCAGAGGCCATGGGCAGGAAGGAGATTGAGACCTGGAACTTTATGAGTAGCAGAGGCTGTGTCTTGCTTTCCGCTGTGCACTGGGGACACAGTATCAGCAGTATTGCCTGCCTTTCTTAGAGCCCCTGACCCCAGACTGCTGCCAGACTGCCACTTCTACCTTGGCCCAGGGCACTCAAGGCATCTCTGAGCCAAAAGTAGAGGATGTGAAGAACTAGACCATTGTCTCCCCAGGGCTATCCACTAAGCAAGTGGCTGGAGTTGTGTCCCCCAACCCCGTCGCATCAGCATGCAAGTGACAGAGCAGGAGAGTATGGACAGGTGATGGCAAACAAGCCATCTGTATCAGCATTGCACTCCGGGCACCTCTCAACAAGGCACAGCCGCAAAGGCAGCCACTGTCCCTCTCCCTTCAGCATGGCCCAGCACAACAAACCTGCTCCACACCAGTGGCTCCACTTGGACCTGCAGCAGAACCCCCCAGCAGAGCAGACCTGTCTGGACTGAGCACAAGCTGCCATACCCCTGCTACTCTAATCCAGACTGTATGGCACATTACAGCAAGGCAGACGACAGCACGGGCTGAGCATTGTCCCTCAGTGGGTTGTACTCATGTGTCAGCCTGCACAAAAGCTCAGGCCACAGTATCTTGACTAGCCGTACCGTACCCCAGTTAATGCAGGACCCACACATTAGCCCATGTCACAGGGATGCCCTTGCTTTGCTCAGCTGACCTGCTTTCTGCCGCCAAATGCTTCTTTGTACTGCAGGGAAGCGCATCCACCCCGGACAATATCAGATCAACTCAGGAGGTAAAACAACCACACCAGGGACAGTTTCTAAACCTCCCCATTCCCTAAAGCAGACTTACAAGGCCTGATATTCCACCAAAACAAAACACTACAAGCAGGATATTCAAACCCACTGTAAAACAGAACATTGCTATTCTCCTTATCCACCAGACCTGGCTGGAAACAAGCCATTTCTCTCCTACAGACACCGCAGCCACTGTTCAGGCTAACAGAGGTACCAACAGCGCATACCCGTTACTGACACCAAACCTAGCTTCCACACAAAGAAAGCCAAGGCACGTGCCAGCCAAGACAATTAAAAGGTTGTCTTGACAAAACCAAAGGAAGGGCTAACACCCACCACTCGATGACACCCTTAACCCCCAAGCACTGCAGCTAGGTTTCCCAACACCTTGCACAGTGGCTGCAAATGTTCACAAAAGCAACCATTGCCAAGTCCTTAACCAGTCTTTATAGGGCCTGTGGCCTGTTGTGGTAACGGCAACTTCTCAGGTCAGTGCCCAGTTCGAACAGTTCAGGAAATGCAATGAAAGAAACCAAATGCCCTTTCTTCACCCAGGCTAGGAAACAGCAAGCCAGCACCACTGCAGCCTCAAAGCAGTCACAGACAGGTAACCTTACTGCTCTCCACCATCCAGATGGGCACAAATACAGAATAAAGGAGTTTCCGTCATGATGAATGCTTAGCTCACCCTTAAACGTGCCATGTGGCAACCATCAAGAGCAGCTGTGGCACTCAGCAGGAGTCAGACAAGTAAAGGTGCTCATGGGGCACAGACAGTGCTGAGCAGTTCCTGCTGACTCTCTTGGCTAATTGACATCCTCTCTCCTCTTTCCATACCTGTTTGCTCCTTTTGCTCTGCTTTGATAAATCAATCATTACTGATTTTCACAGCACAGCCACCCCAAGTCAGTGGTGATGATTAACAGCACACAAAGGCTGGAGGTCCTCAAGGCCAATTGCACTCCTTGGGAGAGTACAGTTATTTCTACATTGAAGAAACAGCTTGTCAGTTATCTTCTAAAGGAGAATTGTTTCAAGATGACAAAGTTTTGAGAAGTTCTGGAGTGAATCATGTTAATTTTTTATATATTGTCTGCCCATAAAATTTTGGGAACTGGATCCAAAAATCATACAAGTCAGTTGTAGACCTGGTACTGTCTTCAACTACCTTTGAATCAGTCTTCTTGATGCATAAAATTTGGAGCTACTTTTGTAGGTTGCTTGAAAACTTGATTTAAAATCTGCCTTTCAGAGTTACAATAACCAACAATGCCTGAATGCTCATTATTTTAGATGAGAGATCTTGTCTTGGTTCCATCTCTCTATTTCCTCCTTCCACACATACCCTCATTACCCTGTTGGACCAATATTTTACTGTGAACCATTACCTTAGATCCAGTGGGTCAGTTTGACTTCAGCAGCAGCACATAGGTTAGAATGTGTGTTCCTCAGTCTGTTAACGAGAGGCCACAGCAAACATAAGCAGCAGGGTGTGAAGCACCAGCAGAGGTAGACCATACCCAGGATGAATGTTGATTTGCCCTCCCTACATGTCTTTACTGTATTTCTCAGCAATTCTGCATCTCTGCAAGAGTATTCTGCACTTTGTGGTACTTTAAAACAACCCTTCTGTCATTGGAATGACAAGGAAAAAGCTAAGCAAGCTGAAGCAGTGACAGGTGAAATGTATTATCTTTTTACATATATATATGTGCACCATTAGGAGCAGAGCTACCATTAGTGGCATGAAAACCATGGGCTGCTGTCATCTGAGCTGAAAGGCGTACTTTTCTATCAAGAAGCCTTGACTCCTTAGTAGGCCAGCAGCAGCAGGCAGACATAATTTCACACCTCCACACAAATCCCTAGTGCAGGAGGCAGGGGCAGGCTGCCCAGCCCCAGCCCCGTTATGAGGCTGACACAGAGCAGACATGCACTGTACTGCCACCCCCACAGCACTTGTCAGGGACACTCCACTCACCTTGAACACTGACACTGCTGAAGTCTGGGTTTAATTCACAGGTGTCAAGTATTGTCTTCCTCTGCATGGGAATGTGATTGCAGAGTGGAGATGATACGGTGTGGACAAAACAGAGGTATGGAAGTGAACCTCCTGCCAAAGCCTGTTCCTCATCCTTCCAGCTGCAGTGGACTTTGTCCTGGGGCTGGGGACCCCAAGGAAGCTGGATGCAGGGCTATGCATCCTGCTCTCTCATGTGCTATAAGCTGGAGAAACAGCACTTTTACCTATACTGAGTTTGAATTTGATTTCTCCCTTGAAACTGATGTCACATATTTATTATAACATTGCTGAGGAGTTTGATTAGAAGAAGCGACTAGTGACCGATCCCACTGGGTTCAAAAGCACAGCCACCAGCCCCAGGGGCATGTCAATGTTGTGGATGTCACTGCCCTGAGGCAGGGCAGGCAGTGGGAAAGCAGTGGCTGCACACCCGGGACCCCCAGCTGTAAACTTCCATTTCTCAGGATGGCCATGAGACAGTGACCTTTGGAAACACTCCTAAACACCCAGCTTGCTTTGTAGTGCAAACAAGTGCCTGCATCAGAGCTACAGTACTCCAAAGGGAGTTTGGACTGTAAAAGGAAAGCTACTGTTTATTAACTATTAAGTCCTGTTTATTAGGAGGGTTTATTTCACAAACAGGCTTTGCACATCATTTATTAGACATATAATTTGCCAAAACATTACCAAAAATTGACAGGCAGAAGCCTAAAAATCAAGCAAATCCCATTTAAAATGTTCATTGGAAGCATCAGAAAACCAGTAATTTTTAAGGGCATCTTGCGCGAAGTGGAAGGAAACAACCAGGGTGGTCTGAAGACGAATCTGCTCCTATAGGCCGTCACTTACATTGATGAACTGCCTCCATGCTCTCACTTTCCCAGTCACTTGACACGGAATACTTTCTAATGGTAGTTTTCTGGCTTTTAACCAACTTTGTGCACATGTTGTTTTCAGTGCTCATTAAGTGTGTTAGGCACGCAGTTCTTCACATCAGTCTTTTCATTTTTCCTGGTAACCCACAATTTCATGATCTTTTTAACCTATCTACCATTTTATGTAAGGTGATTGACAAGTGAGCATTTTGAGAAGCCACATTAATTAAAGAGCAAAAATCAAAAGCTTCCATAGCTGTAAGACCTTTCATTGGCTCTAAAGCAGCTTTGCCACTTATTTTTCTAATTCCTGCCAACGTAATTGCTACATTATGCCTTACATGAAGGTCATTTTCTTGCTAGAACAGAAAATTTAGTACTTGGCTTTCTGGGGTATAGAAATTTCAACAATCCAAAGCTTTTTGGTGCCCAATTCATGTACACTTTGTGTACACTTTGTTTTTTAAAGGCAAAAATGAAAGTCCTGCTTAAAAATAAGAGAGAGTAGAGCTCAGTTGCTCTTTGCCAGCAGATGCAAAATGAATTTAAATCCAAAATGGTCAAGGCTGCAGCACATCCCCACCCTAATGAGGCTGAGATTGGGAGTACAAGAAGAATATCAGAATATCAGGGGATGTCTGGAATGGAGACAGACAGGATGGGATCTGGCTGCATATGAAGACACCCAAATTTAGATGTATACTGAGAAGTACCTACATGTGTGCTGAGTTTGTCTGCTCCCATTACAGCCAAGGGAGATCTGTCCAATGCAGCCTTTGGAGTCAGGGGTTGCAATTCATTTCATCCTGGAAGACACATGTGCACCCAGGCATGACACAGGCCTCACAGATCTGTACCTTTGCAAAACAACAGCGGCACACTTTAGGGCACCTCAGGTATCACTAGATGCCTACCTGTGGGCAACTGAATTAAGGCCTAGATTCTCACTGGCTCAAATGGGAGCTTGGACTCCTGTCTTTTCTGCAGGCAACTGCACAAAGACACTTGAACGCTGAAACACGGTCATCCAGGAATAAGTTTTCTAGTTTGACCTTTTTAAAATTCTTTGAGAAACACACTCTGTGTGAATAGTCTGTCTTCTAGAGAGAGATTGTTTTCTTCTTTTCCCCACTAAGCACTTGCTTTGGTCTTTCGTTGAATCACATAAAAGTATTTTCTGCTTCACTTCTTCAAGGTCATCATCATCATCATGGCTTGGCTTCGCGGACGAAGATTTGGGAAGGGCTTTAAATGTGAGTACACCCTTCAAGCCTGCGCGGTGGATTTTTTAGGTGAGGCGCAGCGTGCGCGAGACTGGCCCCACCCTTTACACCTGAGGTTCATCTGCCAGGGCCTAGCGAGCTTGGACGGTGACAGCGAAGTCCTCAGGTCGTAGGTTTGGTTAGAGTATCCTTCTCTTAGATGGATGGCCTTACAGGGCTAAACGAGCTCCATCTGCCCGGGTTTGGAGTTAGAGTTGTCCTTCTCCTAGGATGGTTGCCCGAAGGCTAGTGAGCCCATCCTGCCCGTGGACACACTTTGTCTGACCCTTCAGTTGAGACCTGTCTGGCTTGGGAGACCCTACCGGAGGCATATGCCACCACCAGCATAGCTCTCAACTTCACAAGGGCACGCAAGCTCTTTCCCCACAGCAAGGGGGTGCCCGTGAAAGAGACTTCTTCAAGGTAATCATGCGTTGATCAACAGAGGGCTGGAAACAGAAAGGCTACCCAAGGCAATAAAGGTGAGAATGTATGTTCAGATGAAGGAAATAGCCACCTTTTTGCAGTGAATACATGAGTATGCAGGTGAAAAGGGATGCAAATAAAGCCAACCTTATGGTCACCTAATTCCAAGCAAAAGACATGAAAACCTGGAGTTAAGAATAAGTTTAGGCACACAAAAAAAATAAAGGCTTAAAAATAATTGTTGCAGCTAAGGAAGTACAATTTCTCTACTCACAAGCTCATGCGCTACACGTGGCTGTGTTAACTCAATTTTCCTTGAGGTTTGTTTTTTATTTAACTGATAGCGTATCTGTGTTGTTGAAATATTTGCTAAAGGACTGTGAGAAACATCCTCTGGTCTACAGGCAGAGAGAAGAAATGCAAATGTTGTGGGAACTCCTTGCCTTGGCAATAGCCATGCATCCATGTGTGAGCTGCAGCCTCATACAGTTGCTCTCCAGGACAGCCTGGTTTGCACAGCTACACAAGACAGAAGCAGCAGCACTTTGAGGATCAGCATAGTTAGGGCATTAGTCTCCAGGACCATGGCTTCACTGCTCTGTCAGGTTCTCATGACTACATCGACTCTACTGTACAGACAGGGTAATATCACAGCAGCTATGTCACAGGCAGTTTTAACACTCCAGCTAAGTTCCCATCCTCATCTCATCTCCAGTCGGAGGCTCCTGCCCACCCACAAGCTCCTGATCTTGCTGTGTCAGCCTCCCTCACCCTCTCAAAAAAGAGGCGGGAGGCAGCAAGAGATCCTTGCACACTCCAGGCACATGGGGTCATGCCACAATGCTCATCTGTACTGCAGACATCCCAGGGGTATCTTAGGATCTGGAGGCCCATCACCGACTCCAGCAACAGCTAGTCTTTCACATTTGTAAAGTATGGCCCATTGCCAGGAGCTGTTTCCAGGAGTTGTAGACTTATTATGTCTTGACTATTGTGGATGTACCCTATTTGGGACTACTCTGTAATTATGATTTGGGAGATTGCTAGGTTGCTAATTTGATGATGTGAATCTTCATGGTCCTAGGCCCAGAGCAGCCACCAACTTTGTAGTGGCAGCTTACCAATGTCCAGCCCTCAATCCCCATACATAGACATGTAATTGCTCTCTTCTGACAATTGGTCACACCAGTTTCTTATCTCCCCTGCCTCAATTAGGAGCTAACCATCAGCAAATTCATGGTGATTCATGGCGGCCATCCTTACCCGGGAAGCCTACAAGTCATACTGTCATCCACTGCCTCTCCAGGTCATTCCCCGCACTGTCCCAGCCAGGCCTTGCCAGCCCCTCCCATGCCTGACTATCTTGAAGTCGTTGACTGGACAGCTATATGGCACCCAGAATCCCTCCAACCAAAGTAGTGGTTATTGCAATCATGCAAGGAAAATTTCTCCATAAATTGAGGCACCACCAGTCACTGCCAAAATTTACACACATGAACATCACTTGCAAATACAATGCTGGCATATTCTGGAGCTTTCATTTTCCTCTAAGACATCTGAGCAACCTGTTCTGGTTAAAGATGTCCCTGCTCACTACAGGGTGGTTGGACTAGATGACCTTTAAAGGTCCCCTTCAACCCAAACCATTCTATGATTCTATGTTTCTACGTACCTACACTGACACCTAGAGTATAACAATGATGATACTTGCTGATTTTACCACCATTTTTACCACCATTCAGAAAACACAATGGTCACTGGGAGACCGATCATGTTGTCATTTCTCACCTGAAGCTGTCAAGCACAGATTTTGGTGGACAAAGACCAGCTGGTACTAGCTACAAACCAGCCAGAGCCAAGGAGGCTGCCTAGTTAACTGTGACCAAACCATGCATTTCACACACTGCGGGGAAATAGTGGGAAGCAGATGCTAAGTGCGTGGAAGCAGACTGGACACTGTGAGGGGCCCTTCCCCAGCCAGACAACCACCCTGGATGCAGCTTTGGTCCATGTGGTTCCTGTAAGGAACATATATCATGTCACCTGAGTCTCTGTTCAAAAGCCCAGCGAGGGAGGGAGAGCCAGGAAGAAAAGCACAGGGAGTACACGGGAAAGGGGCACCATGCACAGGGCAGTGTCAGGAAGATGCTGCAATTCGCATAGCTCTGTTTTACACCACTCAGGTCCTACCTGAATCAAGAATAAATCACACTTCAAAAATAATCAACACCCCCCTCCCCAGTTCTTTAGAAAGTGTAGTGCTGTATAACCCAGTCTGTAATATTAGAAGCACCAAGTGTTACACTCAGACCTTTTAAAATAGGCTTCCTAAACAGATTCCTGAGTACCTCACTTCATTTTAGGAAATTAATCCCAATTACAACAGGAAGCGTTAAACTCATGGCTGTTAGGCTTACTGTTTGTGCTTGCAGTGGTCTAACAGTCTGACAAACACCTTGCTGTTGATGTTGATGACAACACACTTGTCCATAGTAGATATTCCATCTCAAACAGCCAGCAGATCATAAGGCTGGAAGGGCTCATCCATTCCCCAGCCTCAAGGCAGAGTCACCTACAGACATGTCACTTCTGACAAATGTTCGTTCAATCTGTTCCTAAAGTCCTCCAGTGATGGAGATGCTTCATCTTCCTCCGACAGCCTATTTCTCTGCTTCATTTCCTTCAGCAACAGAAAGCTTTATTTGCTATCTAACGTTAATCTCCTGTACTGCAATTGGATCATGTTGCTTTTCATCCCGTCTACCATAGACAAAGAGAAAAAAAAATGCACTATTCTTTGCAGCAGCCTTTGAACACTTATCATCTGACAAATCTTCCTTCCTATTCTGCTTCTGTCTTGCCCATAAACAGATTGCAGCTATTCAGACTTCATGGTCATAAAAGTTTCCCTCAACATGTTGTGTGCTTTTAAGGCTTCCAATCTGATAACTGCCGCTTCACTGCAATAGTTTCACAGACCCCGAGACCTCTTCTGCTCAGTTCACTCCAGATTCTGCTGAGAGTGTTTGCTGACAGCAAATTTCAAATTTACTTAATATTTACTGAGAAAACTTTGGCTGCACAAAAAAATATATGGGAAGCAAGCCACAAAGTTTGGCTCTAGACAGACTTTTGGTGCTCAATGCAGGAAACCACACACTGCAAAAGAAGGTATTTAACACAAGACTTCACTATCCCCTCCTACCAGCACCCTTCCCCAGGGTCTGCCTCCTGGGCTCCTCAGAGCTCTCTATCTCCTGACCTATCAGCCTCTCTTTGAGGCACAACCAACCACCTCTTCTTCCTCAGTGTCCTCCTCTCTGCCTTAGGACCCAGCAGTGCCACTGCAGATCCCAAACTAGTAAGCTGAGCTCAGCTCAACAGAGTGGGTGCTTCTCTACCATCATGATGTATAATGGCAGCAGCGCTTTGAAGTTCATTTCACCAGCCAGTGACTTGTGCTGTAGGAAACATTCAGGTGGGATCCATTTCACCTAGTTTTGGCCACCCAGGAATAAGGCACCTGAACTACTCACGTAGTGTTTTTCACTGAGCAACAAAGACACAAACGACCCCTGTACAGTGATGTGTCCCTGTTTACTGGTTGTAGAGGCAGCCCTAGTACCTAGGCTATTTAAAAAATTCCACTCCTAGTGAAGACAAATAGTTTCTATCATCAATACCAAAGCCATTGGACTTCACATGGTTTCCAGCAAAACTCAAACAAGGAGCAGAGTTTTAACAAAATATTACTATCATCTCACACCTAATAATTAAGAGGTCAAGGTCAGTATCAAAACCTCGTTGCACAGACAATTACCTTTTCTTAAGATGCTTGCTTTTCTGCAGATCTCACTGCACAAGGAGCCTGAGACCCAGAAGCTGTAAGTGCAAAAGACCATCAACTTCCCCTCAAGTCAACAGGAGTAGAAGACAACAAACCAGCCTACATTCAATGAGTGGTTCAGAATTACACGCTTTCTTTCTATTCCACTTTGGTTGAGTGCTATTACAAAATGTACTTGCAAGTGTGAAATGCCCCATACAGCATACATTTAACTATCAGAACACTCTTTAGCAATCTTATCTCAGGAGAGAAGTATTTCAGGAAGCACACTACTTAAACAAGCGCGTGTTTACCAGAAAAAGAAGTGACCTTTACCAGTGAGAGAAATCTCTTATGCATATCTTTGAGATCCAGGCTTTACAGCCAATTGCTTTTCATATGCCTCAAATATATGCATTAAAAAGTTGCTTTTCATTAAAGTACATAAGCCCTGTATATAAAAAAACATTTATCCTCAGGTGACATCCTCAAATATCCCTGGCAAGCACTGACTACGGAAGGAGAGCACAAGTGATTTCCTGCTCAGCTAGCAGATAGAATGGCAATACAGGCATCTAGCAGGTCTAGGACCAACCTTACAACAGTGCCAGCCCTTCTCACTTGACTGTCTCCCTCCTCGCTCCACATACACTGGGTAGCAGAGCCAGTCTGAGGTATGAAGGAGTATATCCATACACCTAGGACTGGATGGGATGTCCATGTCGCTGTGCCATACCTTCTTTTGTACAAACAGACAACATGTCACCTTAGTCTAGTTTCCCTATTTCTTTGCTCATATCAGAACAGGAGTTTCTTCCAAAATCCCACCGATCTGACAGTGTAAGCTGGTGGGAGCTTGAAGCTCAGTGCTCTTCAACCTGTGCACTGGGATGGGGCCTCTCCTCAGCAGCCATCTGGTGGTATTATGGATCTAAGCTTACTTTACAGTATGAATTTCTGATCATTCACAACATTGCTGAATGGACAAACACTATGGTTTACTATTCAATTTCCATTTCTTCCAGGCGCGCCAAGTACAGCAGTGCTTGCTTACACACAGCCGGGGCTATTGCAGCCACAGAGGGCATATGTCTGCACAATAACACTGGGAAAGCTGGGGGACTGAGCTGTCTGTGACACATCTTTCTTCTTCCAAGAAATTTGGGACAGTTCCCCCAATTTAGCACCCAGAAGTTGGTAGTAAAGCACATGAAGACACCCATTCTTCCAAAGCATCATACCCTTACCATTATACTGGGCAGTCACTGCTTCCTTCCAGCCCAAGAACAAACCAAGGCAACTGCAAGGACTGCTGCATGATGCCAGAGCACTGTGACTTCAATTGCATTGCGCTGACACGCACCAAGGATCTCTCTCCTACCTCTGTCCCACGGGATGGTAGGAGTTTGTCATGTATATATGAGACAACAAATAAGACCTAGGTTTGTCTGTCCCCACCCCTGAGCCACAGAACTGACAAAAGGAGAAAACTCAGGTCCATTTACCAGCAATCCAGAGGAAAGTTCTGGTTTTGTCACTTTTCTGAGCTTTTCTGCAAAGGTATAAATGAAATCACTGCACAGAAGGCAGCAAAGAGTCACAACCTTCACAGACCCTCTCTTTGCAGAAGAGCAAGAATTTATCCCTTCACATGCCTGACATAAGCTTTGTCTTGTAGTGTTTAACACTTAAATTAGCACAGGCTTCAAAATACTCTAAGTCTACCCTAACTGGCTATGATTTCTGTGTAAATAGTAACGTCCCGCTTCTTCTTGCTTCTGTACCCACCACAGCTCAATTCCCACTTCAGAGACTAGCAGCAAATCCACTCTCAATCCCCAGTGTATTGAGCTTTCTGAACGTTGACATCAACAACGTTCAGGGCCTCAGACCACTCTGAAAAAGTAATTCCTTCTTTTTTTTTTTTTTATTATGAATAACATGAAGAGAAAAGCTCTTCTTTCCTTTCCACATTATGAGGCAGGGAACATCTTTTATTGTTCTTCAATACATCACCCACCACATTTGGTTGTTACTGGTAGGAGATTCAACCATAACAGCTAGCAATGGCACAGAACTAGTAAGGCACACTAAGATTTCACAAGCTGTCCTAAAGAGGCTGTCTAATGGAAACATCCAGTGCATCCCTTAGTGTGTGTTTTAGCTGAACTCTGATAATAACTACAGTATTTCAGTTGAAATACATAAATATGGGCATGCTCAACCTTCTCCCTTGAATTTAAAATTTGGACATAGAGTTTGAACTTCTGTCCATCTTTTAACTCTAAGATACCAGTGTGATAATCAAAATTTTGGCCTGGAGAAACCAGCCCCTTCATCTTCTAACTTCTTGCCAGAGTTCACTGACTGAGTTTGGATGGTGAGTTCAGCTGGCACAGCTGTAGCTCCTACGTGTGTTTCCCACCTCTCTTCTCTGGATTACCTTTCCTGATGCAAGGATGGCTTAAGAGGACAAATATCTCCTCTTGAGCAGTTTACAGTTCAGTGATTTAATAATGTATGTAACATGGCATTAATGTGTTAATATACATTCTCCTCTTCCTCCTACATGGCTGCGCAGTGCAGTGGCAGCTGCAACCAGTGGGAATTTAAAAGGACATCAAAGACAGAATACGACAACCCTGTTTCCTAAAGTCCATTTTCAAATATTTAATTCCTCCCTTGGAGAAAAATAAGACAAAAGAATCTATGTCAGGAGATTTTCAGTACAAACCAGCAGCATGGCTGTCAGCCATTCACGCTTTGGGCATCTTGAAATAGCAGTCTTACCAATTAACCTCAGTGTTACATCACTAATGTTTATTTGTCAGATCTTAACAATTCCTTGAAAAAAGTTTCCATGAAACAAGTGCTAGAAACACTGTGAAACTGTGTTGTCAAAACTGGCAGAGTCTCCAGAAAAATCAAAGTCATTTGTGGCCGTAGAATCAACAGGAAAGCAAATCACTTCATGAAGGGTTACCTAAAGTTTCCATTCACTTGCATTGCAGTAGAGCATTGACAGGTGGCATTTGTTGGAGAAGCTCTGCAGATGATTTCCAGACAAGAGTATTGATGTGCTTTCCAGTGAGGCAGCAGGACAAGTTTCCTCGTCAAAAATTTAACAGGCAGCCACAAAGCAGTAACTTATGCAAGTTCTCCCATCCATCATTGATAGACTGAACTCTGCCAAACTCACCTTCTGTAGGGAAGCTGTTTCAGCCCTGGATTTCTCTTGACAAAGAAACTAAGTGAAAAATGGTATGGTCATCTTCTACATGGGGAAAGACTCTTCCAGAGTGCAATCTGTTTCAACTTATTGTCCTGTGGGGTTGTTTAAGTTCAGATCCCCTTGGTCCTTGAGGTCTCCAATGCTGGCTTTCTTTAGTCTACTGACATTTAAAGCTCCTGTTTCCCAAGAGCATTCCCAAACCACCTGAGCAGACATCCAACTATATCAGTACAAGGCATCATTTAGCTTTTTTTTTTTTTTTGAGTTAGCCATGCCAGTTTCACTCCGTGCAGCTTGTGACAAGAGGCTTGTAATCTGTTGCTGCAATGCTTTTATATAGATAATTATTTTTAAGTATGGGCTTTGCATTAGACTTCTTAAGTATTGCACTTTCACTTGCCTTTGTTTTTATTTAATTTCCTTGATTTTGGAACATTTGCCCAATTTATCAAAATCAGCTTGAATTCTTCTCCTCCAAGATACATAAAACCACTAATCATTTAATGTTGTCTGCAAACTTCACAAATATCCCATCTAGTTTATCATCTAAGTCATCAATAAAAATAATGACCAGAGCTGTCCTGAGGTCTCGCCCCACAGGACGGCATTTGCAAAGTTCTCCTTCTTTGACACTGAATACTTGAAAATTGTTTATAAGCACAGTTTTTTAGCCAGTTGTGCACTCATCTAGGAATGAAAATTTTCTCTAGACCCAGACACGATTTGAAAATAATATATCTGATAGCTGTACCAGAAATTTGACTTAAATGCAAGGTAAATTACACTTCTCACTTCCCCTCATAAAGTAGGCCATTATCCTGTCAAAGAATGAAACTAGTTTTCTTTGACACAATTTATTTTCAACAAACCTATGCTGACTATTTCTTTTTACTTGAGGAGGTGTATACAGATTAATTGCTTAAAAGTGTGTCCTACATATTCTCAGGTGTCAGAGCTAGTCTGGCTGGGCGTGCAGAAAGGTTTTTCTTTATTAGGAATTATATTATTCAAGCCCTGTTTGCACTTTTCTATATGCAGGCATATTAAGTCTCCCCACACTCCTTTAATTCTGTGTGACAGTTATTAATTACAGAGGTGGCTTTGACTAGTTCTTCCCATACCTCTTTAATCAGATGCAGTCAGCCTGAAGCCATCAAACTTAACATGTTCTTTAACCTGTTCTTTTAATTATTTTTAGTCTTTAATCACTCCTTCCCCTTTCTGGCCTTGCTGTGGAGAAGAGAGGAGAAAGTGGAAAAGAAGCAGGGCTGTCCTCCCCTTGTGAACCTGTAGCTTCTCACATTTTATTAGTTTTAATGGCATCTGCTGGCAGACACGGGATATGCCACTGCAAAGTAGAGAGAAGCCAGCAGAGACACACGGGCTGTCAACAGGAATATTTGCACCCCCATAACAGAAAGCAAAGTGAGACAGAACCTTAAGAATAGGTCCTGGTGAAAATGGGGATGTTTTGTGAGGAAATTTTCTCCACCCAGCATCCAAGCTTTTTCCTGAGCTGCTGGAAAAAATACTAACTACACTACCTGCAAATAGAGAGGAACACATCAAACAGCACAACTATGCAGACTCAGAAGTACTAGGAGAGGGTCCAGGCAGAAGCCCTGTCACAAGGCAGAAAACACACTTCTGCAGCACTAGGACAGCACAGTTCTCTAAGTGGCTGCATGATGTACCCATCAGCCTCTTCAGACATGAGAGCCACGGTCTCAGATTGTGCAGGACTGACAGAAAAGCAGGTTTATGCATGAACTGGGGCCAGCTTTGCAGGATCTCTGATGCCTGCTGGTATCACCACTGTCCTGAGCACCAGCAGGACATGTGGCAATGACTGCAGGGTACCTTGTGTTTACCCATCCAAACAGTACCTGTGCCTCTCTGCTGTCAGGATTAGCTCAGTGTAGAAGTCACATTCTCTCTCTGCTTCTTGAATCTGCTCCCTCTATCCCCTTACCAGAAATCAGTGGTCATCCCTAAAAATGGAGGGAGATGCCGAACACCCTGGGCAGCCAGAAGATGACAGTCAGAAGTGGGAAGCAGAGGCAGACGCTGAAGGACCAGGCACGCTGGACTGCAGGCAGCCCTGCCTGTCTCTCTCCCCTTGGGTGCCTTCATCCAGGTTGTGAGGATACAAGGAAGGCAGGGAAGCTTGAAAATATGGTACCACTAAAGGCTGTAAAACTAGCAGATGAATAAACTTACAATGTATTGCTGCTAATAATTTAATTACTTTTACACTAGGCTCTTAATTTTGGAGGCTTGATCTGTTCCTATTTTTCAGCACTTGGAGAACTGCTATGAATCCTGGTTTCTAAGAGCACTCTGTTCCTTAAGAGATGGAGCAGATAAAAGAGAGATGTGATTTGCCTCATCAAGAGAAGTGTATGCAGGGTCTTCATGAAAAAGGAATTGGGAATATGCCTGTCAAAGCAAAGGGTAAAAAAAAAGTAACAACAACAGAACTGAATGATACCTCTTTCCTGGGATTAGTGTTCAGAGACACGCAGATTTGGAGGTATACCCAAAAGGTAGGTTATCGTTGGTGGAATAGCTTCCTTAAAAATTGTACCTAGAAAAGTCAGAGGCATTGTTGATCCCACAGCAGTCCTCCTGAACATGCAAATTGTTTAAATGTGCAGGATGAAGTGAAAACAGGAGTAGGTACCATTTTGTGACTCACCACGAGAGATAAGACTGAGCCATTAATGCCAAACATAACTATGAACAGCATCTGGGATTCAGGAGATACTTGAGTACTATATTCTACATAGGTCTTTCCAAAAGTAACATCTCCTATTTATTTGGAAACTACTTGGAAACTACAACAGACACAAAGAGCACAATAATGCTATTTGATAGAGCAGATTCTCAGCTACAAAACACTATTTTCAACACAGTCACCACCACTGGCTGAGCATTTTCACCAGCGATGAACAAGAGCCCGCATGCCATGCTCATAAAACTCTGCACCAGCAGAGGTGATCCACCATCACTGTTGCCACTGCTGGAACATTCCACCCACCCTCTCACTGTGCTGACATCCACTGCTTGTTCTCCATAAGCGTTCAGCAGCATTGATGACTGTCAATGGGTGCAATTTTTTCCACATGGAGGAATTTGATTACACCCCTTTGCTTCACAGGCACTGCCATGTCAGAGGCCACGTTGTCAGACTGCCCCTGTGCTGCCGTCTACCGCACGGCAACAAAATTTAATGGGATATTGGTGGGAAGGTTCAACCTCTACTGCCAGACCACCAACATCTGCCTCTGACGTCATGGGGCAACATAATAAAATAGGAGGCATTACTTTCAGAGCAGCCCTCGTAGAAGCCCAGGACTTGTACACAAAAGGTACAGACATTCAGCCAACTAACAGTACAAGCCCTTGCTCCCTGCTCCTGAGGCCAGATCAGGAGGTCTGTCCTCCAAACTAGTCCTCCAAAACTGGAGCCATACTGGAAAAGTTCCCAGTGCTCTCTCTTCCACCAGATCTGAGTTTTGTACTAGATGGCATAAATTGACACAGTGTCATGGATCATGCTAATAGGTCACCAGTATGAATAACCAAGTAGCTGGGGATGTTCCCTGGCACCGTCTGATAGTAGCCAGGGAGAGGGGAACAGTTAGGTGGAAAGAGCATGAATATCCATTCATCTCTGTGCTCCAAATTTTTGTAAGGCAGTTGGTAAGGAAGGGTCCACGAAGGAGACTGAGGCTTCAACAGGAAGGGCTGACACTCATTGTCAAATCGGTGGTCTACCACGGGGCAGTGTAAGTGGTCCCAGCTCAGGGTGGAAGTGGGGAATCTTGCTGGAGGGCAAGAAATCATAGTTTGACATGAATCTCACCGAAAAGTAGAGATGACTGAGCAGAAAATATTTTAAATAGCAAAATTTGCCCCCAATGACACGAATTTTAAAAGACTGAAAATTAATTTTTTTCAGAAATATATAAAAGAAGATGCTCTTATTTGTAAGAAGAAATAAGAAAATACAAAATTGTTCTTTTATTTTGTTGTTTTGGGGTGTTTTATTAATTGTTTCTTTCTGGTTTCTGTACATTTACCTCTTTGCTCATTCTATATTGCCATCATTATGTTGCAGGGATGGGGGAAAAGCAGATATTTTATGTGGCTAGAAAAGAATGAAAACCTAACTTTTAAAATTGTGGTTTAAGAACTGAGCAACGATTACTATTCGAAGAACTATGCTTATTCTGTATGTTTGTTGTTTGGGTTTCTTTATCAAAAACAAACTTTTCAGAAAGCAGTATAGATTTTTAACATCCAAACAAATGTGCTGTTTCTTGGACAGGCTGAACTGACAAAACGTTTTGTTATCTGCAGTCTGTGTTTCTGTAATTGCATAGAATCAAATCCTTACTGAATCCACATCACAGGAAAGTCAGAAAGTGCTTTTACTTAAGTAACAACGTACTCTCAACAAGGCAGATTTTGCAATCTCTGCGTGTCAAGTTTCTGAAATACCCAGTTGTTCCAAAGCCCTGCATGGAAACGGTTAACGAAGCAGTCTCCCTCCATGCGAGCTCACATTTTAGGATTCCTGCTCTAGAAAACCCCAAGAGAATATTCTGCCTAAAAAAATCGTGGTGACAATGAAAACCTCAGCCCTTGCAGTTCTTTAAAGCTTAAAGTTGTTTAAAGCTTGAGCTTTGAAGCTAGACAAATTCACATTATAAATAGGGTATATTTCTGTCTCACATTTTACAGAACTGTGAAACACCAGATGGCTTTTCTGTTACTGTGACCTGCTATATAAAATATATTTTTATGGTTTCTGATTTCACTACAATTAGGGCACAAGAATGATATGCTGTTAATGTAAAAATAATTTTACAGCTATCAACAAGCTGTGGGATGCCCTGCCTTTCCACCACTGGATGGCATTCAAGGGCCAGAAATACTCACACCAGGATGTGCAGCAAAAGAAAACACCTCTCAGAAAATTAAAACAAAAAGAGTCCAAAGCCTTTGGATTCTTGGTAATGCTTCTATAATATATTCATGTTTTCAAAGTTCCAAGGAAATAAATCCAGAAAATGAAAAAATAGTTTCTGAGGAGAAAGGAGCTTTCCTCTGAGACACAACTGAATATGCATGTAGGACACGGGACAAGAGATCTGAAAGCAGTATTTCAATTAGGAGAACCCAATAGTCATATCTAGGCAGCTCAGTCTACATAACATTAATATGGGTTGGCAGGAAACGACTGGGTGGGACTTTCATTTTTGCTTCCGGACATGGACCCAACAGGGAGAGAAAAAGTGAGACATATTAACTTGACCTTGGGACTACACAGACACAATGCCCTGGTTGCGGAACACCTGCACACACAAGAATATCTTTAAAGCATTTCTGTCTTTGTCTTCCTTCTTCAAAGCTCAGATCTGTCCTACAGCCAGGCAGCATCATTAAAAGCCACCCCATCTCACAGCTGAGCCAGCTGTGAGCAGAAGGTCGGGCTGGAGACCGCCTGGGGTCCCTTCCCACTTGAACCACCCTGCGCTTCCATGGCCTCATTAAGAATAAAGGCAGCTTGACATTTTTTTATAGATAAGACCACCCCGTAGCGGTAACGGTATTTGTAGGGGTGTAGCCATAAGGGTCTGGGAGTACAAGTAGGGTCAGGTTTGCAGAGAGCCAGCTGATATACATGGGAAAGAGGAGTGAATATACCTGGGAAAGCTCTGGAACAGATAAGCATCTCCTCAGGTCTGAAAAGGCACAGCAAGCTTCTGGCTAGCTGCAAGCAGGCAATATTTGCTGAGTTTCACCAATTAAAGGACTTTAAAGAAAAGGAGAGTTTGCACCTCTGTGACACTAAGAAAGGTTGGGAAGAGGAGAGCTGACAGAGCCACAGCCTCTGTGGTATAAAGAGAGGGTACAAGCAGCAAAAGACTCATCACGAAAAGCTGCAGTATTCTGGGAAACCAGTGCTCCTGTCAAGTCTGTAATTTTTGCTCTGAAGCCTAAATATGAATTTTAGCTCCTTTTTTATTTTTTGTAATTCTGCCTTGGGAAACCACCATTCCTGCCACTTGCTGAGAGTGTGACTGGTGGTGGTGGTCTGGTCTCACTTGCACAAAGGTGTCTGGAGAGCTGCATTTCTCAGGCTGTACTGCCTGGGGTACTTGTTGCAGTGTTTCTAGTGATGCACTCAGGATTCTCTGCTCTGCTGCAGTGTAGTTCCATTCGGGGTATGACAGCTACAGGGTATGTTTGCTTCTGGTGAGGATTTTGCCATGGCTCAGGGAATGGATGCCTGAGGGTGAAAGGGGGGGATCTGAGAATATCTAAGTTAAAATGTGATCTTCTTCAGTTATTATATAGGGCACTTTGCAACAAAGAGAAGTGTACAGTCGATGGGGGTTCATCTTCCTATTGCAGTAAATGTGTATGTAGTGTTCAAGTAGCTCGTAAAAATATATATATATATATGTATGTATATTCATGTCCCTGGAGATGTGTCCTTTGTCCAGAGAAGTTCCCCAGTGGTGAGATGCTCTCCTCACAACAGGCTGGTGGTATCTTAAAACCCAGCTACACACAGCTGTTAGGGGTGTTTGGCTGGTTGTTCTCTGGAGAGACTCGTGTCAGCCTCTGGGACTTCAATACTTGATAACATGTAATTCTTTCTCTGACACAGGTTATGAGGCCTAGAAAGAAGATGATGGAGTTACAACAGTCCTGCACATACAACCTTGTTCTCCCAGCCTGTGTACTAATCTTCACATCAGGGCTTGAGGGTGGGGAGACGCTCTCAGGGAGCAACCTTCCGGTCTTCTTTTACACCATCTGCTCAGAGGACTCCTTACCAGATACAGACCTTGTCCAAAGTCTCTTCCCTGTAAGGCCTATTTTATGTTACCTGAAGAGGTAGAAGTATGTGCAGTGGTTTTCAGTCTCAAACTACTATCCACCATGCAGAAGATTTTCTGCCAAGCCCATTGAAATGAGGTTTTAAAATAACAAAAGCAGAAAAACACACTTTTTTTTTCCCCAGAAGAAAACAGTAACAATTTTACTTGACACTTAATAGTACAGTTTAATATAAAACAGAAGAAATAAGAAGCATCAGGGGCAGATTTTTAACTACAAGTATCAAAACAATGATTGTAAATTAGGCTTTAGAAACTACAAAGCACAATTCAAATATATGATCATTTCTCTCAACAGAGATTAGGTATACAACAGAGGCATTATGTTCTAACACATTCCTCATTTAAGATTCCCAATGTTATCTTCATCCCTTAGCCACTCTCTAATCAAACAGCTCAAAAGGATAAAACCCTTTGTCATCACCTGCACGATGCTCATGGGCTCATGGACACCCAAAATCCCATCAGCTAATGAGATACATTGTTCCACGGTTCCATGTTCATCAGTTTATGCGGGTAGAGGACTAGCATCCAGTTCAACGGCAAGGAACTCAACTCCTTCCTGAGCTGATCCACACACAAACACCAAACTGATCCAGAGCATAACTACCAGACTGATCTGTAACATCACCACCCTTTCTCTTCCCAAGCACTTCACAGAAATCTATTCCACCCATGGCAGCAAAAAAAAAAGCCAGGGGGCTGGTGCCACCCAAGGATGGCAAAACTGCAGAGCACAGAAAGGCTAGTTGTTATATTAAGTAGCTTTACACTGTCTCCATGGGCTGCTTTATTATTACAAGCAGTCTGCTGTTTTCTAAGTCTCCCCCCTGCCTGAAAACACATCCAGAGCAGCATCATGTTTTCTCTTCTGCTTGGGACAGAAAATATACAGCAATACTAAGGAACTAGAAAAGATCCTTATTAGGAACGCTGTCTCACTAGGCACCCCTGTATCATGGCACCAACAACAGTTAATGCTTCAAGCCCAAAGAAAGGTAAAAAAAAAAAAAATTAAAGAAAGAAAATCTGTCACCAGCAAGTATTTGATCCGACCAAAACACAATGAAGGAAAACATTGTTCCTCATGCCTACAGGACCAGCTTACTTCTTGAAGCACTGGTGCTTGCTGTTATCATTGCATTCATAGCTGCAAAGGTTACTAATGGCCATGCATTTGCCAATCTCTTAAAATTAGAGCTGTTTCAGACTCTTATCTCCAGTCCTGCGCTCAGAGGCCCTGTCAGCTGGAGCTCCTTCCCCTGGGTTCCCAGGCAACTGCACGACCTTATGTCTTTACAAGAATACATGGTTCAGTGTTCTGCATTTTAATTTATTTGGTGACTTTTCAGAATTGCTTTGTTGTTGTATCCTCCTCTTGGAGTATATTTGCATGAAAGGAACATTATGAACCACTTAGTATAAAGACATAAAACCAGTGAAATGACAAACACATGTAAAAACATAACTATTCAGAGTCAAACTAACTCAAAAACTTGGAGGGCAAAAAAAATAGTTGTCCCTTCATGCCCTCATCCGGCTTTATCTTACCTGGCAAATTAACGAGTGTACACTCAAGGAGCGAGAACAAGGTAGAACATCCTCTATCCCTGTCTGCTGAGAGTGAGAGCCGATGGGCCTCTGCACTCACTCCAGTATCACTATGGAGAAGGTGGGCAGAGAATGATGAGAGGGAAGAAAATTAAAAGAAAAAAAAAAAAAGAGAAAAAGAGCATTTTGGGTCTTCCTCTTTAAACACTGGTTAGTTTAGCTGTGACTGTGTGGTAGAATTTATTGTGTTGATATAGGCTAGGCTTACTATAATAATTTCTGGAAGGAGGAGAAACAGGGATAGGAGCTGTGGTTGGAGTGGTGGTTTTATTTCTGGACCACGCAGAGGTGTAGGAAGTGGCGATGCAGCCAGGAAGGTCAAGCCTTGCTGTCTCTGAGTGTAGCTATAGCTAGGCTTGCTCCAAAACCAAAATTTCCTTACAAAATTTTCAAGAAAGGAAAACTGACTCATCTGTAAGAAGACTTGACTCCAAACCCAGAAACAGGGTAAATACAGTCTTAGCAGTCACCGGGCAGTTGTTCAATAGCTAGCAAGCAGCAGCTTGAGGTAGCTTAAGCTGGATACTAAGATTTGGGGTGGTTTACAATTGTAACACCAGACAAAATGGAGACATGCCAAAGTAATGCTGGAAGAGTGCTTTAAAGAAACTTAAATTGTCACAGCATTGGAGAAAGGGTTTCTCTTACAAAGTAAAAGCTAGCTAACACATAAGAAACAAAGGATAAGGCTTAATAGGGTTTTTTACTTTCAAGAAAAAATGCTGGAATCAGTTTTATTCAACATATTCATCAGAGACCTGTGAAGGAAATCCACAGTGAAATTCTGAAATTCACAGATTGTACTAAACTCTTTTTCAGGCAGCCAACACTTTTGTTGACGGTGAAGAACTCCAGAAAGACTACACAAAACAAAATAGGTAAACAGGTGTCAGGCAAGCTTCAGAGTACATAAATGTAAGTTAATGCACCTAGGGAAAAATAAGCCAAACCACATCTACCTGATGCTGACTATAGAACTGACAGTGGCATGTCAGAAAAAAAATTATCTTAAGAGTCGTCATTTACAGGTTCTCTGGTCATCAATAAAAGCCAAAACAGTATGATGAAAAAGGGTACCAAGAACAAGACAGAGGGCATCATTTTGCTATAACTTTGGTGTAACCACACGAGTGTAGTTTGTGGTCTGCTCTCTGCATCTCAGGAAGGATGCAGCAGAGTTAAAGCAGGTACAGAGAAAACCAACCAAAATGATCAAGCAGCTGCCTGAGAAGTGAAAACCTAAAAATGCTGGGCTCTTTGTGGTGGAGAGGAAAATGCTAAGAAGAGGAACAGTTGCGTATTACAAAACAATGAAGGCAATATCTAGAAAATTAGTTTTAAACAGAATAAAGTAAGTATTTTTTATACTTCTTTAACTTACTGTGACAGGAGGTTATGCAGGCGATAATACCTGCTGGTATTCAAACCAGACTAGATAAATTCCTAGAAAAGAAGTGCACGGGTAGATACAAAAAGGACAAAGCAGAGAAGTACCCTCTAACAGCCCCCCAGTAAACAAATGTGGGTACTGGGGGTGGCACAAGGGGAACCGACTGCAAGAGGTGATCAGACTCATGTGCTCCCATAAACAGCATCTGATGTTGCCAGAGTCAGAACCAGAATACTTGGGCTGGAAGGACGATTGCTTTGACCAGAAAGGCATCTCTTATGCTTTTAGACCATCAAATAATGGAGAGAGACAGATGATTTCAATAACAAATTATCAAATAAATAAAAAACAAATTCACAAGAAATTCATCATCATGGCTTGGCTTCGCGGACGAAGATTTGGGAACAAGAAATTACACTAAGTGGAAATCCCCTCCTAAAGCAAATGTGCTGGCTTTTTTGTTTCCTTCAACCAAAAGAATACTGGTTTGTCTCATACACCCAGAATGGTTTGGCAGGACAGTAACTGTTAGATTTACTGTTTACATGTGTGCATATAATGAGACGGCATCTTATTCCAACCCGACCGCAGGCCAAGTGCTAGGTTAACATATGCCAGAGACATGGAAAACTGCAGAGCAACAGGGAAACCCTTTAAATGGGGAAATCCTCCAGACACTAATGAAGTGATTAACAGTTAGTTTTATTCCATCACCAAAAGAAATGTGTTTACATGTTTCCTGACATCATCTTCAAGTTTCTCTTTTTTCATGGCAATCTGCTTTGCCACAGCCAAAAGCTCCTCCCTCCACTGCAAGAGGCTCCTGCTATATACGACTATATTTAGGTGACTTCCAAGTTAGCAAGGAGCTTTCACCCAGCTGTAAAGAGGAGACATATAGCCTGTACTAACACAAGCCCTGGGATAACCTTCTTTTTCCCCCTCACCACTATTTAAAATCATTGATTAGGCAGGGTGACAGGGAGAGAAAACGAAGGCTACTGCTCACTTGGAGTTTCTCAGGCTTGCTAGGAGTAACAAGTCTGTTCTGAAATTTCAGTTCATTAAAAACCCTACATCTCGAGAGCTTTATCTTTCTGCCAAGATGACACCCTTCCTGCACTCACCAGCTGTGGACGGGAATCATCGGAAGGATTTTTAGCCCGGCTCCTCGAAGCAGTGAGGCACTCATGCTGTCTGTCTGTCCACACAGCTGTCTAATAGCTGCTCCTCAGCAACTCTTTAAACTTTTGGTCAGTTTTGATCATTTTAGGGTGATAGATGATGACCTCAGCGCTTGGAAGGTCTTACCAGTTTTGAGAAAATCAACATTTGCTAACGGCAAAATATAAAAACCGGGATCTGATTTAAAAGAAGTCAGTAGCAGCCCTAAGAAAACATGCTGAAGAGACAAAAAGCGGTGCAGCCCTGGCTCTGGCTTATGGTTCTGCAGCTCAGGAGGGTACCCAATGGGGCTGTCAAGAGAGGATAGAGTGAGATTTACTGAGAACAGGGCAAAACATGTCTTTGGTGAGGCAGGGAACAGATCATCAGGAAATCAAGCTTCACTAGTCCCTCTGCTCGCAGAACGAATTTGTTATTAGGACTATGGTGATGTAGGTTTATATAGGTCACCATGACAGTAAAAATGTATCATTTTTATCTTCAGCCTGCTTGATCTTCAGCATTTTTAATCCGCAGCATCAGCCTAACTGATTTATTACTACTTATAAACCACACTGACAAGGACTTCATATCATCTCCATGCAGAAATACTCTGTTCCTAAAATACAGAAGATGCACATTGCCTATCTGTGTAAACAAGAGATTAGTCGCTCTTCTGATTTTGTGACATTGTCTCTATGACCTCTTAAATATACATAACCGATCTAGCCTCTAACTCAGCCATTTTCTAATGTAAGGAAACTATACTGTACTTTTTATTATGGTTTCCATTCCTACTGGAAATCTGGTATTTAATTCCTACAGGTATAAATCTAGATTGTCTTCCAGCATATATTCACATTCATATCTGATTTATTCTCTATTATGGTCAACTGTATTGGCTTCCTAATGACATGTAGCATTGTTTTTCCTAGCCCTGATTGTGTATAGGCTTATTCTCCTGACTATGGCCTGACTTCTTACGCTCACCTTCAAACATAAATTCTGACCTGATTCTAACAGCTACAATGTCAATAAATGTACTTGGATAATATATGTTAAGGATGCAAAAGTTGTCTGCTGAATCCTGTGGACTCCAGGACTCAGGGATCCCTCCTTGCTGACCGCTGCAGCCCAGCCTTGGACATCCAGGGGCTCAGGAGGTCTCTCCATCCAGTCTGTTGGACAAGGCTCCTGCCCCTGTGTTGCAGGTTTGGCCAGCAGTGAAGCTGAGCATCTGTTCCAGACAGACACACACACACACTTACAGACAGAGGGCACCAAGGTAGCCGGACATGCAGACTACCTGACACACCACTGCTTTTAGCTGCACTCATATAAAATCCACCAACACTCGCTTACACGTAAGTAAGCTCAGTCCCATTCCTCCTCTCTGGCTGATCAGGCTTGAAGTTGTCCATGAAAACATAAATGCCTTCGCTTTTTAGATTCACCCACACAGTCACATTCACGAACCCTCAGGTACCACCCCAGCCTGCAGAGCCCTCTGACACCGGTGCTCAGGCTCCCTTACCCGGTAAGCAGGCCTCCTCCGACTCTCCAGCCAGTCCAGCTCGAGGTGTGCCAGCGGGCAGATGCATTCACTATACACGTGTCTCACGGGTGTCCCCCACGGATTCCTTGCATACCAGCACGGCTTCTCAGCCCTCTCGTGCCCAGATCCCGGGTGCTCTTACCCAGCCGGGGCTCAGACCTCAAGTCCTTCCAGACGCACACTTCCTCCTGTTCACCAACTAGTCTGGCTTAACATTCACTGTACAATTACACATACGTGTATGCACAGGATTGAATTAACTGGGGAAAAATAAACCTCGATGTTCAAGGTGCTGCCGTTCAGGCCCCTCCCGCATAAACACACACCCCGGTCCCTTTGGTTGCTGACACCTACACCTACGGGCCTGACGGTGCCTCCCGCCGGGACCACCCACGCCTCTCTTGCGTACTGGTCTCTCTAGCTGCTGGCAGCGGGACCCGGGAGTCCCGTCTCCGTTGCTAGCACCCTGGCCTTGCAGCCCTCCCACGCGGGACACAAAGCGAGACAGGACAGGCTGTGGGGACAGCAGAGGCCCGCTCAGACAAGCAGGCTGCCCGGCAGCTCGAGCACCCGGTCGGCCCCGTTCACACCTCTGTTTTCCCAGGCTTGCTCCTCCCCGATCCACCTCGATCCTCCCCACCGCCTTTCTCCACCTCCGGCCCTTCCTCTGCGCGCCCTACAGTGAGTTCTGCACGCTCCCACGAGCCCTTTCTGAGAGCCCAGGCCGAGTCTCGCGCCGCCCCGCGTGCCTCCCTCACAGCCCCACCGCCCCGAGGGCAGCCTGGCTCCCCGACACCCACCCCCCCTCACCCCCGCTCAGACACCCCGGGCAGCCCCCGCCTCCGCCGCGCCCGAGGGCCACCGCTGATGGCCCATCAACCAGCGGCTGGAGAGGGCTGCGCTTTCCTACTGTCCCCTTACCGCCTGCTGTCAGGTTTGTGTATCTGCGAGTTTGTTCTATCACTTTCCCTGTCAGGCGTTCTACCCTGGAGCCAGATAACCTAATGAGGCGGGCGCTCCCGCGTTCCGCGTACCCTCTCAATACACACCGTGAGAGCTCCCGGTGCCTGAGGCCTCCTTAGCGGGGACAGGGACCTGGGACCTGGGAAGGTCATGACTAAACGGCTTTGTACGAGCCAGAGGGAAAAGCTGCTGAAAAATAGACCAGGCACCCTGGAGTGACGCAGGGTTTCGGCATCTCCTGTCTTCCTTAAAGCGCGGGTTTCACTGTAATTGATTACTAGTTTTCAATATTTCTATGGTTTTACAAAGCACAATACAGAAGTTGACTCAGAAGATGCACACAGCAGTTTATCATGTCACCAACCTGCTATTGTGGGAAGCACAGGCATTGGTAGAGGAACAAGTACTTGATACTGCCAGAGGAGCTCATGTGAGTAAGAGGTCATCCAAGAAGTTTGGCAAGACAAAAAGGCACATCTCCCCCACAAGTGTACTTCAGAGAATGTTTCCCTGCTCTCCATTCCAGTCCTGTCAAAGTTATGAGAAAATGCAATACCATTCCCAAAAGTAATCATCTTGCAGCTTCGAATCACTCCTCTCTCATTGACCAGAAACCCCAGGCAGGACATGGCTCTCCTGCAAGAGTACCTGCATCAATCATGTTTAATAAAATTCTACAGTTTGGAATTGTGAGTCAGCTGTAGTGGCCTCTTGACATGTATTCCTGTAATGTCCTGAGTGATGATCCAGAATGAGAAATTAGACTTCTCACTGTGAAGATCTGTGCTGCTGATATTTTTAAAGTCATCCTAAAGACCACGCTACTGGACTACCTCCCCTCTGACCAAAAGTAATATCAAAGCAAATGAGACATAGATAAACATTAAGGAAAAACTTTCCAGAAGATCGAAATTTTTCAGCATAGCAAGAATAGTGAAGCAACAAGATCAGTCTCCTTGGCAGATTCTGGAGTAACCTCTGGAGGTTTTTTTTTCAAGAGCAAGCCAGGCAAAACATCTCCCAGGAATGGCATGGTGCAGATGATTCTGCACTAGCACATGGGACCGGATCAGATCTGTGGTTCCCAGCAGGGAGAGACTGAATCAGGGGCTTAAGGCATGGAGGCTAATGGGGTTTACATGTGCTGATTAATGGTTCCCTAAGAACCTCATCTCCCCTATCTATGTGAAGTCTTTTCTTCTTCACAAAGCCCCATGATTGTATTCTTAGAAAATAACGCTGAATTTGCACTCCAATAGATAGAAGAGTGAATGAATAGTGGATTTAAATCATCATTATATCCTGCTGGTCTTGACCTGCTTGAGTGCCCCATCACAGCTTAGCTCTGGAGGCTATCTAAACTACTTACAGTCATTTGGCATGGGTGCAGATATCAGCCATCGCCATACCCCAGGGCAGACCAGCCACCCTCAGGCAATCTTCCCTCTCTCCATTAGAAGCTCTTACTGCTACCCTCACAGCATCTGCTGCAGGGAAATCCTCTACAAATATATGAGGCTTTTTGAGTTAGCACATTTAAACTCTTGCAGGCAGTGACCATAGCAAGGCTGATGTTCTCACATGAGAAATTAGGGTGAAGAGCAGGGGAATTCATTCACTTCAGTTCCCATGGGCAGGCTTCAAACTGGCAAGCAGTTCCTCCAGAGACCCTGATGCAAACAACTACAACCAAACAAGTACTATCTCTAAAATGCCAGTTTATGATATTAAGGTCATGTATTCTAAGTACATATTCTGTGGTCCTCTCCTCAACTAACATATTCCCTACCTTTCCCATTTGAATATCTGGGTCCAGCACACTGCATTTGGGGATTACTAAAGCCCTGTACCATGCTGCCCAGGCATGCCTTAAACGGTTAATACTGTTTGGTACTGTTGTACCACTCCTCTACTCCACCATTGCTATGCAAAAGTGTACAATTCTTTATAACATATGATTCTGCATCCATTTACCTATCTATATGAGAGGAGATTAAGTTCAAAGAAAAATAAAGGATGGCACAGAAAGACAGAGCACAGTGGATAGATGATACACTGATACACTCTCTGTCAGCAACGTAAAGAAAACATGGAAAAGAAATAGAAGAAACATAAAGTTGAGTCTTCAAAAAATCTAATCACTAAATGAATATGGGGAAAATGTTGTTCCTTTTTCTGTCCACACTCCTATCCCTCCCTTCCTCCTTCCCTCCCTTTCCCATAAAAAAGAAAAAAGAAAAAAGAAAAAAAAATCTAGAAATTAACTGCAGCAGAAATTTTTTTTTGTTTTAAATCATAAGCTATTAAATCATCATTTTTCCTCAAGAAACATAGATGATTTAACTGACAGTTTATTTCAAAAATTGATCAAACATTTGGTTGTCATGCAAAAGCTGTATTTTATCCTTAATGGAAATAATTAAACTTACTTAAATGCATGAAGAAGCAAAGAGGAAATAAAACAGCCATCTATCTTATTCAAAGGTCTACCCAGTGTCTTGAACAGAAAACATAAAATTTTACACAGCACTGCTATAAAAGCTGAAAAACAAATATTCCATTCACCATTGTCCTTGATCATTAACAAAGGGACAGGCCTTAGGATTTATGATAGTAGCAGGTACTGCAGTGACAATCTGTATGATTCTCTATCTTCACGTTGTCCTTAAGGGTAATCTTAAAAAAAGAAAACACACACATGTAACAAATAATTAGAATTAGCTACACAGTCATGACAGCATTCTCAAGTAAAATATGTCTGCAGCCTTTTTCTTAATCACAATTTACACAGGATCTTTGGGGTACATGTACTAGAACAGCTTCTGAATGCCAGCCTGTGAAGCTGCATCACCAGGGGCTTTCTGAGCTGGAAAGAGAAGTTTTTCAATAGTGACATGCATAGTGACATGGTTTGGTGTACTTAATTTGGTGCTCCTTAAAGTGTTTGATTTTTCAAAAGTGTCAAGTAATCAATCTATGAAAAATAAGGAAGTGTCCTTAAAATATTTCATAGGGGGATTATAAAATCAGAGACCACAAACACAATGAGTCATCTTTATTTTCAGTCTCTACCAAATTTTAGTTGCTGCCTCAGGCCAAGTATAATGCTGGTGGTCTAGGAGAAGGTCTATGCTCTACTCAGATGAAGAGCCAGGATGGATTCAGCTATAGGTGTCTATAGGTAAGTCAGGTATTTGGGCTCTCATCACAGCCAGTGGAGATCCAGTGTTCTGTACAGCTGCTGTCATGGAGCTGTCAATTGCCATTTGAGATGTCAGAGAGAATCTCAACAAGCCTCCAGCTGCTACTCTGGAAGGTCTTTTATGGGTCCTGTGCCTGCCAGCCACACAGAGATGTCTTCTGTACTCTAGGATATCTTAAATGGCACCAAATCTGTGAGCTGGTAACTGAACTGAGCCAGTAGTCAACACACTTAATGAGCCTGATAAACATAACCATAGGATAGACATCTTAGCTTGTTTCAACTAGCTCACCATTTATTACACCAAATGTAAGGTTTCTCCACAGCATTCTCCTGGAGAAACTGACTGCTCATGGATGAGTGTACTCTTCACTGGATAAAACACTGTCTGGATGGCCAGGGCCCAGAGAGTGGTGGTGAATGAAGTTCAATCCAGTTGGTAGCTGGTCACAAGTGGTGTTCCCCAGGGCTCAGTATTGGGGCCTGTTCTCTTTTAACATCTTTATCAATGATCTGGATGAGGGGATCAAGTGCCACCTCAGTTAAGTTTGAAGATGACACCAAATGAGGCAGATGTGTCGATCTGCTTGAAGGTCAGGAGATTCTACTGAGGGATCTGGAAAGATTAGATTGATGGGCCGAGGCCAATGGTATGAGGTTCAACAAGGCCAAGTGTTGGGTCCTGCACTTGTGTCACAACAACCCCCTGCAATGCTACAGGCTTGGGGAAGAGTGGCTGGAAAGATGCCAGTCAGAAAAGGACCTATGAGTGTTGAGCCAGCAGTGTGCCCAGGTGGCCAAGCAGGTCAATGGCATCCTGGCTTGTATTAGCAATAGTGTGGTTGGCAGGAGTAGGGAAGTGATTTTCCCCCTGTACTCGGCGCTGGTGAGGCCACACCTTGAATACTGCGTCCAGTGTTGGGCTCCTCACTCCAAGAAGGACATTGAGGGGCTGGTGTGTGTCCAAAGAAGAGCAACAAAGCTGGTGAAGGATCTAGAGAACAAGTCCTACAAAGAGCGGCTGAGGGAACTGGGGTTGTTTAGCCTGGAGAAAAGGAGGCTCAGGGGAGATCTTATCACTCTACAACTACCTGAAAGGTGGTTGTAGTGAGGTGGGGGTCAGTCTGTTCTCTCAAGTATCAAGTGACAGGACAAGAGAGAATGGCCTTAAGTCGTGCCAGGGGAGATTTAGTTTGGATATTAGAAAAAATTTCTTTACAGAAAGTGTTGCGAAGCAATGGAACAGGCTGCCCAGGGAAGTGGTGGAGTCACCATCCCTGGAGGGATTTAAAAGAGGTATCAATGTGGTGCTTAGGAACATGGTTTAGTGGTGACCTGGCAGCTCAGGGTGAATGGTAGGACTGGATGATCTTCAAGGTCTCTTCCAATGACAACGATTCTGTGATTCTGTGTGATTCACCTGGAGCTGAATCACCCCCAAAACAATCAGCTTTAGCAGAATCTCTCTTTCAAAGAACCTTTGAGATGAGAGTGTTAAATGCTCAGGGTAGTTGCACACACTTACAGTTTCTTCTTGGTTATACTATTAAAAGTAAAACAATCTCATTTAATCTAATAAGCACAGATGGTTGTGGTTCCTCATTCTCATACATGTAATTGATAGTAGTGACCAGCTGCCTTCCCAGAGAACTCCTGCCTATGCAGGAAAGAAGCAAGGAAAATAACTTATTAAAACCAAATACACACTGCATAGTATTTAAGGGGAAGGTGCACATCCAGGAGAGTTGAAAATGAGGGGACAAGTCCACCACCAGAACTGCAGGTGTCATGGGTCACAGAAGTTTCACTGAAGTCTCTGGTATTGCACCAATTTCCACATCCCAACTGAGCATCAGACTTGGTACTGGTTGACACTTTAATGTCCTCTTTAGAAAGAACGAACCCAAGCACAAAGGATAAAAATGCCAAGGATGCTTCCCTCAAATAGTTCTCCAATGTCCTCTGGCAAAACATATTACTTTCTATTCACTGCTTCAGCTAAACACTGCACCCTAAAAGAAGGTTAAACGGGTCCCATTCACATCCTCACCTTGGTAAAAGCCTTTGCTACGCAGCACGTTGCTTCTGATGTAATGTTCTTTGG
This sequence comes from Bucorvus abyssinicus, assembly GCA_009769605.1. Lineage (NCBI taxonomy): Eukaryota > Metazoa > Chordata > Aves > Bucerotiformes > Bucorvidae > Bucorvus > Bucorvus abyssinicus. The sequence goes on along the minus strand of CM020024.1, from coordinate 15,070,182 downwards.
AACAAGCATGGTCTTCTTGGATCTCATTGGAGTGGGATAGGCCCGGGAGAAACAGCACCCAGTGCACTGGTAAATTGGCGCTCCTGGCTTGGAAAAGAATCTGTTCTCCCCTAGCTTGCATTCTGGACAACCTGCCATGAAAATATAAGGAAGGGACTTTTACTTGGTCTCCAGTTGTATTTTCATTTTCAAAAAGAAAGGGAAAGTGCAGGTGGTAAGAGGAAGCACTGGCCATGTTCTTCTGCTTGATGTCTGCAGAACAGAAACGCACAGATAGCAAAGCTCCCCTCGTTAGGGTCTTTCAGCTCTGCAACACTCACCAGCTGTAAAACTAGGCTGTGGCTTTCTAGGTAAGGCACAAGCATTATTGTATATTTTCTGGTTTTCTTTTCAATTTTGTTGACATCTGTGGAGGTTTGTTTTGCATGTCTACTGCACCAGCTGTCCCTAGAAAACTCCCTACTAGCTATAGATAGTTAAATAGTACTAGCAGGATTTGTAGTGCTCCTTAGACATTGTCTGTTATCAAGACTCTGTTATCAAGAGTTTTAAAAATGCCTAGTGATCTCAAGATTTTTGTAGCTCACAATTTTCTACATTCAGTTTGAGGCTGAATAAAAAAACATGTAACCTCCAAAACACCCCTAAAATCATCATAATATGCCTCTTTCGTAGAATGCTACAACACCAACATCCCAGATTCTGGGATCTACAGAGGAAAAAAGTTCTGCCTATTATGAGGATAAGCTATGGTTCTGCTGTTCCTGGTGTTACATTGCCATTTAGATCTTAGGAGTATAGGAAACCAAAACATTTCTATTTGATAACGTTTCAGGGATTAAAATCACCCATGTCAACGTGAGGACACGGTCATCTGGGAGAGTCTTGACCTGGAGAAATAACGTTTAGAGAAGAAATAGGAAGTATACTTATAACAAAATTATCTTGATTTATTATATGTTCATATCTCAATGTCAATAAATGCAACTGAACAATAAGATTTATGACCATGTTTATAAAACAAGAGAAAGTTTAATTAATACTATTATTATTATTATTTATTTAATTATTATTAGTATTATTATTGCCTTCTGAATGCTGAAAGCAGCTTACCCTGCATGAGAAACTCTCCATCTGGGAAAGCATGAAGCAGATGCAGAAATAAAGACAAAATGGTCAAAGTGACAGCTGCATACTTCCCGTGGCAATCCATGATCTGTCGGGAAATACAAATACACATATTTTTTAAGGACTGTTTTGCACTGGGTACAGTACCGGTGTCTAGGCTACACACTGATGCAGCATTCAGTGCAAGTAACAGAGACAATGTGAACCAGGATCGGAAACTAAAAACGCCATATACTGATGTGCATTTTATAGGCTCAGCAAATTGACTTCATCATAGTTACAAAAATTTGCCTTTCTTTCTGGCCTTAACAATTTTTTTTCCTGAGTATTAACATAAGCCACAGCACATAAACTTCAAATGTCATAACTGTCTCATATTTATCATAGACTGGATGAAGTCAGCAAATGTTTATGGAGAAAACAAAAGAATCTGCAGAAGCTAGGACATGAAAAGACTAATTTCAGGGAAAAAAATTTCACATCAGGACATAATTTCCTGAACCAAGAGTCAGATTACTTGTCCTCACACTGAAACAGCCTCAAGTTGCGCCAAGGGAGGTTTAGATTGGATATTAAGAAACAATTTCCTCACTGAAAGGGTTATCAAGCATTGGAACAGGCTGCCGAGGGAAGCGGTTGAACCACCATACCTGGTGGTATTTAAAAGACGTGTAGATGTGGTGCTTAGGGACATAGTTTAGTGGTGGACTTGCCAGTGTCAGGTTTATGGTTGGACATGATGATCTTAAAGGTCTTCTCCAAACTAAATGATTCTATGACTTTAGTGCCAAAGTTCCCATAAACAGATTTTCATAGTCCTGTCCCTTGGTGAGAGAAAGCTCCTCTGATCTGTGTAATTAAAGAGGCACAACAGGCTATGCTTCCGAGTGCCCGAGGAGACATGGTGCTGAAAGCCAGCTCAGGAGGGCTTGAAACAGCCCCAGGGCTGCTTGCATCACCCGGGGTCAGAGGAGTTCCAGGGAGTTCAGCATGACTGCAGCCTTCTGGACCAAGATTTCTTTTAGGCTTTGTTTTCCCGATGCAGTGGTGTGGCAGTTTGAAGGAAAAAAAAAACTGCTCGAAGGCTTTTGTTTTAAACTGACCAATTGAATTATTCCCTCCCATGTTACGATCGCCCATCTCATTGGCGGAGAAAGTTTCTCGCGAGGGTACTGCGCCTTTAAGAAGCCGCAGGCTTTCGGGGGCATTGGCTGCTTTCCGGGCTTTTTCCCGACTTTCTGGCTTTCGCGGCTTTTCCCGGCTTTCTGGCTTTCGCTGCTTTCGCGGCTTCTCGGCTTTTCGCGTCTTTCTGCCCTCCGGACACTCCCGGCTCCGCGCTGCGGGAGGCACTGCAGGACCTCGGCTTCGCTCCGGGGATCTACAGGCTGTCTCGGCTCGGACCCTGCCCACCGCCTGGGAGATCCACGCCTGGAGGCTGCCGGAGCGTAGCGAGACTTTGCGCCGGGGCAGCCCCCGCCACGCCGCCTGGGACAGACTGCTCGCCTGGAGGCTGCTTTTTGCCTGCTGCCGTAAGGCTTTACCCTCTCTTTGCCTGCCAGCGCTGCCGTTTCTCTGCTTCTACAAGAAACGGTAGGGACAGCGCTTTGCACATTGCAGCCCCGCGTTCGTAACAGCCGCGGTTTCCCTTTGTTCACTCCACGAAAGCGCACACGTGGCCGGTGCCATTTCCAGACTGCACATGGTACCGTCCCCCTTTCTCTCTTTTCTCGCATTTAACCCTCACCTTTCCATCCTGTACAGACTCTCACATTTTGCATTGGTTTTTCCCTGCATATTATATATTTTGTTCTAGTCTTATTAAAGTTTGTTTCAGTTTTCCAAACGTTCAGAGGTCTCACAAAATCTTTCTTTTCCTTTTCGTATCTCTGCTTTTGAACCCTTTTCTCTCCCGAAGGAGAGGGGTTCAGGGATAGGAAAGGACTCGTCCCCGTGCTCGGCTTGCCTCAGCCGACCGGCGACAAGTGGTAACTTTTGGTTCTAAGTAACAGAAAGCTGGTTTGGTATAAACATATTCTGGTCAGGATATGTCTCGAACTTCTAAAAATCTTTTCAATAAATCAATTTTGTGTAAGAAGGCTACATGTGGCACTGCACATCTGTCCTTCTACAGCTAGTGCATGAGATGAAGCGGCCATAAACAGCATATTGCTTGTTCTCTGGGTAATTCAACAGAAATGCAGTTGTGTGGCTATATTTGATCCAGATCAAACCTATTCCACAGGGTAATGCATATCTCTGATATGAATAACTGGGGAATTCATAACATTAAGGATGCAGAATTTGTAAGTTTTAACTGTATTAATATAACATAAAATTCTCTGCTTGATTTTTTTAAATTAATTTACTTTTTTTCATTATTATTCACAACAGAATTTCATAGAGGTGGGCAGGGAACAAAACCTCAGTTCTCTCCATATCCAAACATCAGATGTACCAAATAAGGGCTACACGCAGATCAGCAGGATGAAAAGTAAGCACCACAGGACCTTTAAAATTATTCTGAAGCATTTTATACCAGCCTGGTCAGAGACAAAAAAATGGTCATAAACTGGTCATAAGAAAACGCTATTTCTTTTGAGCCAGAGAACTGCTATGTACCTGTGGCATGGTCTGGGAGGACCTCCCTCTCTGGAAAGTCAGGCAGGATCTGAATTAGGCTGAAGATGTTGCCTGAGTTTTGAGGTCTTCACGTTATAAACATCAGGTCAACTAATGCTACTTTTAAAAATCTTGGCTTCAACTGAGCTACGGAGACATAAAACAAAATACTGAATTTTGCTTCAGCTTTTGTCAGTATTAAAGTGTATTTTAGGCGTGAAGTTCATAACCTTCCTTCTTAAGCGCTATGCCTCTGTATTGTACTGACAATTTCATTGTGCCCAATCATAGACCGTTTTGGCTCAGTCTCTCACTCAGAAAACAGAATTTCCCCCTTAAAAAAATATTTTCTCCTAAAGCATAGGCCTGAGCTCTTCCTTTTGAAATGAATAGGAATGACTTATATCCCGTGGTGAAGTAACTGGGTCCATGGAGAAAAGGATGCACAAATGATGCTGAAGTTTTAAATTCCCCATCCAGAGCAGCCTGTGCAGGGGACAAAGATAGCATCACTCTTTCACCCAACCTGGCTGGCCAGGGACAGCCTTGTCTTGAAGGATTGAGTCTCAAGGTCTTTTTATTGATTAAACACAGAGCATATTTCCACAGGGGGACTTTCCCTGACCTTGCAGATTATCCTGCGAGGGATTCTGGGCTGAGCACTGCTCACCTTCACCCTGAAGAGACGGTGCTTAGCTGTGGCTGTGCAGCAGTACCTAGTTCACTAGCCCTAGTTGTTCCAGACTGGCTTCAGCTAAGTACCCGAGGCAGCAACTCAAGCCTGCAGCTCCTAATGACCAAATTATTTACCTGCCTTCTCAGAAATGTAATCTGATCATGCAGATCTCTCCACCTCTGTAGTCAACTCCAGGCTGTGCCTGGCACTAACTGACAGCTTGTTTGGGCTGTGTCTGAACTGCAGTGCTAACGGCATCTCCAGACTCTTGCGACTGGATCTTTTGAACAGTTTCTTCTGTACCTGTGTAGATCACCTGATCCTTTCACTTTAAAAGAATAAAACTGTCACATGAAACCATAATGTGCTAATGACTGATGTGTGGCATAAAGCCCCAAGCTGACAACACTGATATATGCATTTTAGATACTGAAAGCTACTGTGCTTAACAAGCAAGGAAAAAAAAAAAGGCATTCAATCCTTAACTACTTAAGAGCTTCTCTTCTTCCAAATACACCAGTCAATGCTGTCAGTGCTCCTACTCCATAATAAATGCTCTCCAGGGACAGATCAAATTGTGGCCCCAAATATTTCTAAAAATGAGGTGTCAGTGAGAAGGACAATAATGCCAGAAGCAAAGAAATTGATCTTGAGATTTGGTGTAGAGGTTATTTAAGCATGCTATACTGATCAGAGACAGCACTGCCAACCCTAACCAGGAAAGATGGTAGAAAATCAAGTATAATTAAACAAAGATAGCTTTCACAGAATGGAAACATATTTCTTTGCAGATTTTGCACCTACTCAGCAGAATCCCTGCAAGGACTGCCACAATGATGCAAACATTCAAATAATGCCTGGTCATATCTGGAGGGAGGGGCAAACTTGAGGTGGTCCAAAGCGTGAAGCCACTTGCCTGGTATCATCATCTGAGAGTGAACCTGGAGCACTTGGATATGTGCAAAGAGAGTATTGATTAGCAGAGCGATGTCCCATCACTGCACAAACTCCCAGAGGTATATGGGGACATGAGACTGCTACACGCGGGTCAGCAGGTCTTGGTTCGTTATTAAACAGACGTACAACACAGTCATCAAAGAAAGACAGCAGTTCAGGTGGCAGCAGAGCACAGGCTCTACAAGGGAGCTCTGAAACCATGAAACAAAATCAAAGAGAGCTCCATCCTTGCAGCAATCAGGAAAAGATCATGCCCAGATAGATGAGGCTGAAACCAAAGGCAGGATGACAAGAACATGGCCCTTGCCTGACTGGAGTTAGCAAAACAGAAAGAAAAGAATTTTAAGAGTAAGGCCAATGTACAATGCTCTTCAGTGCCATGAATGAAGGCACAAAGTGGAAACAAGCCTCTTTCTGATTAGACAGCAAAAACTAGAGGTAAGAGACTGATCTGAAGCCCAGCTAAACTGAGTGGCTAAGAAGTCAATGAGGTTGCAGTTAACGTGTGCAGGGCTGGGTGCTGGGTACAAGTAACTTCACCTCCTCTCTCCCACTTCCCCAGCAATTCAGTTCACGCTGGCAGAAAACAGTATAAAAAAGTCAAAAGCAGCTGATAATGAACAGGAAAAAACACCACTGGCAGCAATTGTGGAAGCACTGGAAAGAAGCATTTGGAAGATGTATCAAAAAGCCAGTTCAATGTATGTATGTATGTATGCGCGCAGGCTGAATGAAACTCATCTCTGCTTGGGCTTTTACCAAAAACCCATCTGAGTTCAAGAAATAGTCTTTTGATGTTAGTAAAGAGGAGGCAAAGGGAACAGGGCATGCTGTTAACATGGTAGTCCCACGGAAGTGTTGAACATGGCTCTCAGGTTTCCGAGAAGCAGCTGCCAGCTCTCTGCACCCTGTTCCCCTACAAGAGTTACCTGTGACCACAGAAGAAAGGTGATCCTTCACCCTGTTTAGATCCATAGCCTCCTACGGTCCTGCCAAACGTTTTGGGAAGTGAACTGCACTCAGCCATGTCTATGGAGTCGCGCCGATTAAATTGGCTGGATCCCTCCCTTCAGCAAATAAGGCTTTTTTTAAGGTTATTTACTGTACGTGCTCTTTCCGTTCTCATAGAGGGCGACTGCTGACAGACTTTCCTGCACTGGGACACAATTCCACAGTTTAATATCAAGCCCTGCTCCATTCAAAGGGACATTCTTCAAGAGTGTGAGGAACTGGCTGGAAGGGTTTATGCACCAGCAGGAGAAGACAGAGAGCCTTTTCCAAACTACCTGTTTCCACATCATCCTGAGCCTTCTGATACCCTGGATGCTCCAACCGTTCAAATGAGATGCCAGCCACATCCACTGACTGATTATTCCACGATTTCATGCTCTTTGCTGAAGGCACAGTGGCATTCTCCATTCCACTTTTTCTAAGAACATATCATGTTAAGATTTGGTACATTATAAGAGTTTAAGGCAATCCCAGAGGGGAGCTCTTTAAATTACATTAACCAAAAGGGGAACTGAAATTGCAGTTTTGCACTTCCTCTATTCAGTCAGACTGACAGGCTCATGCCAAAACCACCAAAGATACCTGTCAACTCCCACATGTGAACTTCTCTATTCTTCCAATGTGACAGCCATTTTGCCTGATGGCTTGGCTTCCTGACTGTGCCCACTCTGCTAACCTAGTTAGTGTCTACACCACTCATTTCATCTCCCCATCAAATCAAAGGAAGCTTTTACTTTGCTCTTTTAAATACTATCTTTCTTAAGCTACTGGAACAGCATATAATGCATGAATTCCAGCCGCTCTTTGGAAAAAGTGTAATTTTAAGTGGCTGGCGCAGCCCTAACTCTTGACACTTCTCCAGCAGTTAGTCTCACCTCATTATTTACATTATCTTCTCTTTTTCTGTAAATAAGTTATTATGTTATCAGCTACCATCACAATGACAGGCAATCGCCTGTATTTGCAAACAGGTCTTCTGTTCAGGTGCACATAGGACTCTGTGGCTGCCTTTACATTCATTTGAAGCTCCACTGGATCAGAACCCCTCATCTACCTCTGTGGCCACGTCCTGTCATGGACATGCCAGCAAAGCTCTGTTCAACAGGCATCCTTTGTACCGATTGTATGAAATAACCTAATGTTTTCAGTATAAACTTGGGACATACCTCTATACTTTTCCATAGGGTGACGGTGGTGCTGTTATACCCAACAGCAGTTAAATACTTTGCACAATGTGTTAATTTCATTCTGGGATGCTTGGCCATGAGGTATGACTGTGTCACAGCAGCGATGAACTACAACTGTCAGCACTTCACTTGCAGCCCAGTGTCACGTGCACAGTAACCTGCTAGCAAACCACTGAAGACTGAGAAGTCTTCACTAACATTTTTTCTTTCCCTTAACATATTTAATTGTGACTGGCAAGACTCTAAAAGATGTATTAGTACCACAGTCTGTGTAATGTTTGACATATGACAGCAACACTGTTGACAAGGATAAAAACACAAAGTTACTGATGAAGAATTACGAGACCTGATCAGAAATCACAAAATATCAACATTTAGCTGCAATAAAATTCTGGACCCTCATTTTCTTTTACTTACAAAGCTAGTTAAACTGTAAGCACTGTTGTTTTAGTCTCAAAGCAACTTTAAGTTAATTTTCAAAGTAAAAACTTTGACAGAATGGAAGGAGAAGGAAACTTTTGGAGAGAAGGGAAAGAGAATGTCAAAAAATGTGTAATTGTTCCTCTTTAACAGTAACAAAAATTTAAAAATATATTACCTCTCTTGTTCAACACGGATGAATCAGATAGCTGAGAAACTGCAGGATGATGCTTGAAGATGAGCTGCCCTTGATGCCTGGATGTACTTTCCCAAAATTGATGTATGAAAAAGTTGCACCTTTCTTTTATACCAGTAAAACTAGATCATATTCCTCGCCCACACCTAAGCCATAGGATCAACTGTACATTTTATCTAATGACTGAACATTACTTTATGTAATTACCAGCCCATCATGCTGACCTTATCTTCAACTTGACTTTCATAAAGATTATTTTTTTCTCTTATATAATGAAAGGAAGGTCAGCTTGCGAGCACAAACTCAGTGCTGTATGAGTTTTCTGGGGAACTCAAATATCGAGCTTCCAGTTGTTTGCTGCAGTTTTCAGTCAACAGAATCTCTTTTTAAAAAAGGAAGAGTTACTAAGGTTTCCTAAGGTTTCTTCTTAAACTGGAGAATAGTATTTTTAAAAGAAAACATAAACCACTTCTATAGCTACAGCATTGTTTTAGCAAAGAATAAGAAAATAAAGGGCAGTAGAGATCTATACAAACATTTAAAAGAATACTCTCCATTTGAATTTAACACTCAGAGAATGAATGCATGCATAAACATAGGATTACCTTTATAAAGATAAGATTTTTGGCAAGACTTCATCTTGGTTAGAGTAAAGCTAATGCAATGGAGGCACTTCTGAAAACTGCACCAACATGCAGATCTTTAAGGCTTAGGGACTTACAAGCCCTCAATTTCAAGTGACAGAGTCTGTGCTGATGCTGCTAAATATTCCACTGCCTTCTGACATGGAGGCCAAGTGGCACAGCAGGGCTTGCATCCACTCAACTCTCCCCCCTTCCCCTTTCCAAAGGAGGCATACACCCAAATGCCTACTGGGAACAGGCCCTGGCAAGGCAGACAGTCCAGGGTCAGTGCTCAAGCCATTCCTGCAACCCTACTGTTGTTTCCAGGTCCTGGAGCCTTGAGGAGACTCACTTCAGATGTCAGACGTTAACTGCCTACCCTGAGTTACTAGCTCTAGACTGCCGTCATAGTCAATGGAGAGAAATAGCCCTAAACATCTATTTCAATACAAGATTAAGTCACTTTTCCAGTGCACCTATTTTTCACCACCGAGAGCCCAGGGTAACTAGCTTGGACTGCTCACTGTCCCTGCCCTCAGAGATTTACAAATATTTTGTAGCTTTAAGAAACTCCTAAACATCCAAAAGCTTAAAATTACTTATTAAGCATTTACTTTTTGTCATTCACTGTTGGAGATGTGATATTGAAAGAGATGTCTATAGCTTCTTGTGTTCCCATGAAAATGAGGCTTTGATACGTGATTTGATCAGTCTCTTCCAAAATGTTTATTGTATAGTTGGATTTTCTGAATTGCACCTGTCGAGATTTCTTGTCCCTTGCCTCAAGTCTTTTTTTAGTAACAGCAGCACCCCCAGACTCTGTTAGCTATTACAGACACATTTATGGCAACCTTCTCACCCCTGCCTTCACAAACATCCTCATCTGCTTCAAGGTGTCACACATCTTTTTCTCTTCTATTTGTTCAATGGATCACTATAACAAACTCAAAACAATTGTCTCAAGCCTACTCTTGGCTTGATACTGGATTCTGTTTCAAAACTGAAGATGGATTTCTGCACCTGGAAGCTTGTCTGGTTTTTATCCAACAATATGTGCTGGTCTAATAACAGGTAAATAAAAAAAAGTCTCTCCCCCGACAATCTTGCTTTATTTAATAACAAAAGCATAAGGCTGAAATTGGAAAGCTATTGGTAAACATAGTTTACTGAGAAATATTCCCCTGCAAGACAGAAGTGTAATATTTCTTGTCATTCAAAGCAAAATTGATGAAAATTGCTGAAGTTTATAGAGCACCTCTGACTTGGCTCTGTTGTACCCATTTCATACTCACCCCAGCTTGCAGCTCAACAGGAAACCCAGGATGACTTGTGATGCTTCACAAAAACCAGAAAACTATCCTCATCATCAGGAAAATATTCAGTACTTATTTACCTATGTATTGTAGCATGTCATCAACTAGCAAAAAATAAATGCCCTACAAAATAGTTCTATCATTAGAAGGACTCCAGCACAGTGACAATGTTAACCCCACAGCATAAGAGGAAAAAAAAGTGCCCACAACCCAGTACTCTTTTCCTATCAGAATGTATTAGGAATAAATCTTGTGAAGTCAATGGAATTACACTGGTATAAAAGATAGTTTAAAAAAAGCTCCTGTTTTTATTAAGAGGATTTCTTACTTTAGCTGCTCCAAATCTCCAACTAAAAATACTTGGTCATATCAGTCTTAATGTGCTTCTGAATGAGAAATGAGAGAATGTGGCTCACTTTTAAAGGGAGGAGAAAACTCCTCTAGTTTATTAAACAGGGTATTCTTAAATCACTTAGCAATACTCTCACAGTTTTTTGCTATATTCTGATATTATTATTTCCTGCCCATGGCAGGGGAGGTTAGAACTATATGATCTTTAAGGTCCCTTCCAACCCAAACCATTCTAGGATTTTATGATTTTATGGTCTATCTAAGTTTATGGATTAAAAGATAGGTAAACATATACATCAAACTGGACCATTGAATATGCTTTGGCAATATCAGTAATTTGTTTCCTACCTGAAGGAGCAGGAAAAAAAAAACATTCTGAGACGGAAAAAGGCAACAAACTGCTAAAATTTTCAAGTTTCTTTGAGGCCACTGTGTTCCTAAATTGGACTGGGATTCTATTAAGGAACATAAGTGTAATGAAATACAGCATCTGTTAAGACTGAAATCAGTATGACCTCAGCACCTAAATATCATGGAGCTTCAGAACTTTTGGATCTTTCTAGGAGCTGGGTCCCTACAGCTCCTTCTCTGGCTTTTGCTGGAAAGGAGAGTTCATGTCTCTTCCCTTGCTCTGCCAGATGCTGTCTCAGGGTATCTGTCCTACTTCACTACTTAGCGATATCTCTTTATCTACAGGCTGCTTCCTGATGCCGCCTCTTTCTTGCAGAGGAAAGCTTTTCTACTTTGCCACTCAGCGCTCAAAGTGCTGGGCATCCCCCAGCACTGTCAGTAAAAGAATGTGAAAGGACTTCCTTGCCTCAGAAAATAAAGTCTTCTATTCAAAAATAACTCCACTCAATCTATAAACAGATATACACCCCCCAAGTGTGGTCACAGATTAGCACTATTAAACAGAAACTACCTACTTTTAACAAGGGCAATACAAGATTTGCTATAATTTACCCCAGTAGAAAAGACAGTACAGAGCACACACACTTTTTTTTTTAATCACTGTTGCATTCATTAGAACCATTCCTGCCTTCTTATTTGGTTTTCTGATTCTTTGTAGATAAGCAAATGAGAAAAAACAACCTTTGAAGTGGAGTCCTGATAGCATTTTTGTCTTGGATGGACAAGTAAGTTGCATTCTGGAGAATTTTTTTTTTAAATAATAATTAAATCACATTTCAGAACTTCCTCCGAATGAAGCCAAAATTCACTCCTCACCATGTGTGCAAACTGATAAAACAGTAGCCCCCCCATCTGAGGACAGAATGGCTCAACCAAATGCCAGAAACTCCTCTTTCTTTCTCCCTTGCAATCTCCGAACACCTCCTTGGCTCCTTTGTCCAGCCCTGTCCTACAAGCTGACACAGCACCCACAAGTCCGAGCCTGCACCAGACCCTACACCAGAAGGTGTCCTGAAGCACTGGTACTCTCTCTTGCATTTTTGGGTGTCATGTACCACAAGCCACTCTGCACTGATGCAGACAAATTATCAGAGTTGCTGAAGAGAGAGCATACCTCAGAGAGAAAAATTGGCTGGGGATGCAAAGAAAAAAGATGTGACTTGAGTGTTAAACAAAAAGATATGCAGGTATTTCAGTATTTCACTGAGTCTCCCTACTCCTTCCCAGTTTGCTTGTAACTTTTCCAGTTGCCATCCATCAAGTCCCAGAGACAGTAACACCTGCTATGTAGATACACACTTAAACAAGGCTCCCCAAGGCAACAGAAAATACAAATATACACCATTTTGAAGTCAAAAGCTCCTGTCTGCCATATGCAGAGGGTGAAAGTCAGGTTTCCTGATCTGTTACAGATATTTTCAAGCGATTACCTAAAATTATCTCTCAAAGCAATACTTTCTGGCCTCATTCTTCTTCGCTTAAAATCAATTTCTGCCATTATTTCAAATGACACTGGATCAGGACTTTTAAGATTAGCTATTAGTGTTCTCTAGCCTCAGCCAAACATTGATTATTCTGAGATAATAAAGCTTTCAGTACTTATTGCACATAAATAATTGACTGCAAAGCCTCTTCTATTTTAAAACCATGAAGAGGGTTCACTATTACATATCCTTTTTTTTGTTCTAAAAGGCATTAATACTACAGATGATGGCACTTCATAAATATGTGCAATAATAATTATTTCACTAAAGCTAAGTAAAAATTGTGCCTCTGAAGAAAAAGAGTAAGATAATAAGGAATACATATACTTCTTTCCCCTTTTTTACTGTAACTTGTCACGGTCAAAATGTTTAATCATGGCACGTTACTAGGCGACTTATGGTCCTAACAGGATGATGGCTTCTGTTTAGCTCTGTTTTCATGCTTCTTTTTGGAATAGGTTTATTTGAAATCCAATTCCTTTGAGCAAAATTAGAATAGATAATATTACAACTGCCACAGCATTGTGGAACAGAAAACAAAATGTCATTAACGGATAGGTTTGATCTCAAGGGCTTTAGAGATTGTCTTTCAATATTATTTTTCTCTATTTTTAATTAATAAAAGTAACCACACCTCACATAATGACTCACCAGCTCACAAGGTCAGGAAGGACTATTCCTGTTATGTACAACGTTGCTCGGTTGAAGTAACCAGGCTTGTTAGATTCCTGAAACGTTGTTTATCCTCAGACAGACTTAAAACGCTAGACTAGGTAGACTACTGATCAAACTGATTATGTCAATGAATATGTTCCTGCACCATAAGGGCAGTCCATGAGAGACACATAATTCAGCCTTACTTTAAACATATTTCAGTATTTAGCTTTTTTAATGAAAAAAAAAAATTACCATACGAATGGATCATTGCATGTCAGGTTTAGATCTGACAAATAGCCATGTAAAAGTGAAATGTATACTTCCAGTGCAGTTAAAACAAAGAAGCCTGATCAATAATGCAGGATGTCTCATTTATACAACTAGCGATTTCAGCAACTCTCATTATCTAATACAGAAATAATTGTTCAGACAATTAGCTATCATCTTTCTCTAGCCCCAAATCTTAACACTTTCATGTGCTCGCTGTATTACCTCTTCTATTAGTAGAGATTTCTATTATGAATCGTTTTCACATTTCATAGAACTGTATTTCTTGCTTTTGACAAATGAAAGCGGAAAAAACACTAAAGTTCATCAAATTCCAATCAAATTTCAGCAAGCAAGAAGTAGCCTACAGTGCTGATAATAAAAAAATGTACTGACATAGAAATATAGCTGGAAAAAGGACTCTAAAAGAAACAGCTTATTTCTATCACATTACCAAGAGGCTTGTTACCAAGTTGCTGTTACCCGCTCTGCTGTCACTGCACAGAGAAGCCTGGCTGCCAGGTCATTTGGGTAAATAAAAAATTCACCATCCTTAAATCCGTACTGCAGCAGCACCTAAGAAACCCATGCCGAGACCAAGCAGAGATGGTCACCTGCCCCAGAGAACTCACCATCTCGTACTGGGTTTGGAGGAGTAAAGTCATTCCACCAAGACATCAGATTTTAAACTGATGTTCTGAGCTTCACCAAAATTCCGAGATGAGGTCCTAGGTCTATGTAGTGAAGCAGGTCAGTTCCCACGCTCACAGTGGTCTCTTCTGATCACAAATCTAAGGAACCCCTTCACACAACCACCTGCCCCTCCAGAGGAACTGTGTATAGCATATGTTTCACATTTGCCAGAGACTTTCAGAGCCACAAATGAAGGGAATTATATGTGCTGTTCGGTTATCAGTGTGACTCAGTGCATGGAAAATGGGCTAGTGCGTTATAATTAATGCCATATTGGAAAGTAAAGCAGGCCAATGTTGCCCACCTCCATACAGTTGTCTTTCAGAAATAAAAAGGACTTACATTTACATAATAACACTTCAACATAGATCTTACAGTGCTTTGAAAGCTGGATATTGAGAGTTGATTTCTCACATTGTTGAGATTTAGCCACTCTCAAGAGGCAGAAGAGCAGCCATTTGCTGCCAGCAACATTACACGGCTGTCCTCAGAGGGCCAGCAATGAATCATAGTTATATCTCAAATTTAAGCTAAATGTCCAAGTAGGCTGTAAAGGTCTAAGCTGTAAATTTAGGAGGAGCAAGAAGGCAGGGAAGGCAGTCTGAAAAACAGGAAAAATTTAAAAGATGTTATTTTATATTATTTTGTGGTCCAGACTATTTCTTAAGCTAAGATATTATAAAATTAAAGAATTGAGAAAGGATTAAATAAAACCTCCTAGTTCAAATGGTCTAGATGATGCATGTGTCCTCTTTCCAGACAAAAGAAACACAACGGGAAATGCTTTAGAGGATCACTCCCTGCTTCAACACTCCAGAATTATTGTGTTCATGCAAACTTCTGTGTGCCCTTCAATAATAAGCTGTCACGAAGTATAGGTTATTGGTATTTTACTGTTGAATAAGTGTACAAAAAGAGAAGACACTACAGTGGGATTCAATTCCCCCCAACTTTAGATGGTGGTACAGATGGACAATGTCCAAGCTGGTTGCTCTGGCTACCTTTACAGTCAGTGGGAAGCCACAGGCATTTTCAGGGTGCATTTCATCTAATCTACCTTAGCACTCTCCTTAGAATGAAATAGGTGGTGCCCTACAATTGCTTGTTTCTCTCCATTCATTACAGATGGGTCAAAAAAACTGGCCTAGATAGTCATATCAAATTTTTAATATATCAGTACTTGACCAGCAGAATCCAGCCCAAAGCCTCTTTCATTTTATAGCTAATATGCCAGGAATAGATGCAATCATGCCTTTTTTTTTTTTTTTTTTACACTTAGACAATCTCTGTTTCCCAAGTTCTCTGTAACTTCCTTCAGCCCATCCAGGAGGTTAGGAAGGGGAGGAAGGTGAAAATTGATGTTATCTGTTAATTGGCTCCTAGATTCTTTCCCTTTGTCTGTGCTCATTTGTCATCTCTTGTCTTATTTGATATTTAGCTTGAAAATTCTCTGAAGCAAAGGGTATCCTTTTAGTCAAACCATTTTTATCCATGACAAGGGGTCCTAGACAGTATAACTACTACTACAGACCAACACTCTGCCTGCTTGATACTAAGAAGGGAATGCACCACATCCTTTTGAAGGATGGTGCTGCAAGTGCAGCTGCTGTGATGACAGTAAGCAGACTTTCAGAAATATAATCACCTTCCCAGAGCTATTCCCAGGTAGGGATAACCTCACAGACACCTAGAGCCCAATAGACATAAAGAAGCCCACAGACTAACACAAAATGCGTCTAACAGTCCTTGGTTTGATTTCACAGAAATACATACTGAGGTCCTTCAGCTTTTAGAGTCTTTGGGACAGACAGATACTTAGATTGGTGAAAAACTATGTTGGTAGGTGCCACACAAGATCCTGCAAGCAAACCCTCAGCTCCAACCTAAGGATGTTGGCGTCTTTTTCAGAAGTACACTGCACACTACTCTAAGAAGGCAGCCAGAGCTTTTGGCTAGCAAGCTAATAAACACATTAACACATTTCAACGCCACCATTCATTAACTCACTGTATTTTTCCTGGGAATACACTCTAGAGCTGTTTTGGTATTTTTTTAAACATTTAAAATGCCATATCTAAATGTTAGATGGGAAATTCAGAGATAGCATAACTTTGCTACTTCTATTGGTTAAGTACCAAATACTACCAAGTGAAGTATGACTAGGTAACAAATGCTAATATTTGATATGCCTTATCAAGCTGAAACACACATTTTTTTTATTTTCAATAGAGCTTCACTACAGCACTGAAGCAGGGATGAAATCAGCTCACTCTGACAGGGAAAACTCAGTGCCAATGCCTTTGTGTTTTAACAGTTTCTCAGCTGTCTGCTTTAGCTCTTCCACCAACGTTGCTTCCATGTGCAGTCAAACAGAGGAAGCAATGTCCTTGGGAAGGTTTTTCAGCCCTGATACCCATAGTAGCGTACTTTACAAAGATATATCAAGTAAATAATGGATTTGGACTCATGGACATACGATCAGTAGTCCTCAGAGCACACCTTACAGAACTGCTCTGTGCAAATAGGCAGGCCAGGGAATGTAGTGAGTGATGGGGTCAGTTTCCTAGTGTGTTCAGAGGAGTTCTCTGTGCCTACCTGCTATTTCCACTAGAGTTACTCATCCTTCAGTCTGCGAACCACTGCTGTGTCACAAGATACCTGGGTGGTGGTCTAGCAAACATTTGCAAAAAGTTTAAATCCTGTGCACATGCGTCTCCTCCTACTCAACCAGATCCTACAAACAAAGCTGCAATCAGCACCATCTACAAATGAGCAATAGCAAGCACTAACTGTAGAGAAAGTGATTCATCAGTCTAGCAAACTAAAGTCTAACATGCTAAAATTGAAAGCAAGTGAAAGAGTGGGGACAAGAAATGAGGAAAAAAAGCAGGCATGGGTATGAACTGATACTTCCATTATTTACCATACTTGGTATGTATCTGAGGGTATGGCTACATATATTCTCTAAAATTTACTTGAACAAGCCTGAATTTGTTTGATCAAACATAGGCAACTGCAATGCCACATAGACACCTGAGCTGACTGTTTAGATTTCCTCAGAATCAAAGGAGAATAAAGGTATTTTTAGATCTATTTTTGACTGCTGTCTCAGGACAAGATAAACTGACCACTCTCCTTGGTTAAAGGGAAACCTAGACAAATAGCTCAGATGCAGGCATCTACAGCTGCTCTTCAGATTCTTACATTTGGCCAGACAAAGCTCTCAGCATGCCCCCAAAGACCAAAACCTCACTTTTTACCAGCCTGCCTAAATTTACTTTATCTACTCCCTATTTCAGCTTTTCGCAGAGCATAACTACAGATACTGAGGTTCTGAAAGCAGGTGAAGAAAGGCCAAGGAGGGTATCAATGCAGAATCCAGTGGCATTTCGCAGGCACCGAATAGCGCCAGGACAATTCCCAGCATAGTATGGGCCCATAAAAACACACCAGCTTGGTCCCTAAAGAAATAGAGATGCAGCAACGTGCTGCCACATCTGAATTGCTAAGTTCAGCTGAGAAGCAAGGCTTGTCACCAGAGTCACAGAGATATCCCCGTACAACTGTATGGCTCCTGTACCTGGGACCAACACAGCTTAGGTGCCTCTGCGCATGCTTCCCTGCTCGGCATGGAACTCACACAATCAATACATCTGAAGCCAAAGACAAGACTCAGTGCTCAAGGATAGGCTGGCACAGACCCTAGCTCAACACCTCAGTACCCAACCCGCTTATACCTAGTAGTGACTACGCTCACCTCTGCGCTCCTTCCCCACTAAAACACTTTCCTTCTATCCCAGTATGCAGAGAGAGAGAGAATTTCCGAGAGCAAGAAGGCATTCAAATACAATGCAGGGCTGGGGATCACACCAGGTCCCTGACTGAGCAGTCTGTGGTTGTTTGCAGAGCAGTCACTGGTGTGAAGTCTCATTAACTTTAGTAATGTAGCAAGTCTCAGTGATTTCAGAAGCATTTAATCATGCACTTACATGTTGGCTGAGCAGGGGTGTAGATAAGCACACATGCTTTGCTGATTACAATATTTTTTTCTACACTAAGGACACACACTGCAGAATGGTATCGGGGCTGTCAAGTACAGGCTTAGAGAGCCCAGCCCTTGATTTCATGATACTTAGGGGAAAAAAAAAAAGTTAGAGGTGTTTAAGTTAGTGGGATGTGACAAACTTCAACAGGAATGTTCAGAGAACTAGCTGAAGTAATGTTTGAATCATTGATGATCAAGAAATACAGCAAGCCAGGAAGGTTCAAACTCTAGAAAAGTATAAATGCAATACTTATTTTTAAAAGAGGGGATAGAGGACTTAGAGCATTCTTTACCTGTCAACCTAACTTTTATCCCTTGAAACAGAACAAATTATTAAATGAAGAATTTGTAAATTCCTGGAAGGTGATGATAATTATTAAAAAACAGTCGAAATGGGTTTGTCATGAGAAGAATCATATCAATTGATGCTAATCTCTTTCTATGACAGGAAAATTGCTCTAGCAAATAAGTGCAAATAGCAGATATGATGTATGGTGACAATTACAAGCTTTTCACACTGTCCCACTCAGCATTTTCTGAAGTAAGCCACGACCGTTCCAGAGGTAATTAGCAACCCAGTAGGTGCACAATATTTGAGAAATTGTTCTTCAAAGTGCAGTAATTGATGGTTTGCTGTCAATCTGGGATGGTTTCTCCAGAGAAGAGCCACAGGACTCTGTCCTGAGGCCGGTTTTATTCCCCACTTCCATTAACAGCCTGGGTGATAGCACATGGGTGTACTGCCTCAGTTTGGCAGTGCCAGGTTGGGGAAAGTGGCAGATTGCTTTGAAGGATGGAAATAGCACTAAAAATGGGCCTCAAAAATTCAAATAGCAGCCGGACAAAATACAAAGCAGATAATACTTCAGAAAGAAAAATCTAATGAAGGTTAAATATAGAATAGGAAACGACTGCATAGGCAGAAAATGACGTGGGAGATCACAAACTAAAGCGTCAACAATGTTACAGATGACACAAAGAGTAATTATTTCACTTAACTCAGCTGTGGCAAAGTCCCAGCAAGTGTAGGACTGTGTCCGTCATTGTTCACTGTACTCCAAGAAAGGTAATGGCAATCCATCACAGGGGAAGCATGACAGCAAGGAGAATTTAGGAAATATCAACTATGTGGAAAGCTGAAAGAACAGAATTTACATGGCATAGAAATGGACGAGTAAATTGAGAAATGAAGAGATCAAGTTGGAACATTATAGAAGCATCCAAAATGTAGAAAGCTGCCGTAAAAGATTTGGTGGCCATTGTTCCACCATGGCAACTAGAGGAAGGACAGATGAATTGGCAACAGAGATTTAAGTTGGGTATTATGAATCCATTCAAACAGTTAGGATGGCGAGGCATTGAAACAGGCTATTTCAGAGGCTGTGAAATCTTCCCTCCAGAAGTCCTGATCCTACTTCTTTTGAAACAGCACATAGTAAATTTGTTTGTGTGAATAAAAAAATAAAAATACTAAAGGTGTACATGGTCATCAATGAGTTTGAAAGGTCTGTTTCATCTCTATAAGCCAAAAGTTACTCAGTTCCTAATAACTCTACATCATCACCACGCCACATCGCAATGATTCGATGTTTCTGTAAGCACGGGCTTGAACAGCACCAGGATCAGACCTACCTTTTTCCTTACACAATGGTGCCTAAGTAATGGAATGTGCATCTCAGATCTTTTAATGTAACATATTTTAATGCAGGGTTTGTATTTGAATAGTATACATAAATCACTGCAAAAAAACCTGTTATCTCACCGTAAGAAGAGAGTTGGTGAACTGTGTGCCTAGACAAAGGAAATATTTTTCAAGTAGTTTACCTCAGGGGGGATTTAAGGGAGGAAGTTAATGCATTCCAGCAAGAATCTCCATCACTATAATACCAGTGGATTAATTGTACGTAAAGCTAAAGCCATGAGTGAGGAAAATTTGCAGCATAAGGAATGTTGATGAAAAGTGTGGGATGGCTGTTGAAGATAAATACATAATTTGAAATCAATTTTATTTAAAAATGGTTATATTTTTTCAGCATTTTGTTATTCCCATGACTACCTCTCAGCTATAAGAATGACTTTTCCATTTTATTTCAAGAAATCATTTTTGAATCAAGAATTCATTACATTTCCATATTTTCATTTTCACTGCACTAGTTTCTTTCTCTCTGCAATGATTTTATCATCTGATTGCAATCAATATTGCTGTAACAGGCAGTACATGTAGTTCATCAACAGTCAGAAAACGGTAAGGGATTACAGAGCATTTATAATACCCATGCTCAAAATCCATCCCTCTACCTCCTTCTCCTGCCCTTCGCAGGCTGTACTTTTTTTTCCTTCTATTGACACTGGGATCTGTATTCACCAAAGGTTTTCAGTATTAATTTGCTGAAAAAGACAATTAAATACTCTTTTTTTCAAAATAAGTAGGTTGCTGGAAAACATACTGTCGTGAAGCGTATTTAGACTTCATCACAGTGAAGAGCTGTGTGCCACTGCTAGGTATAAACTGATTATAAAATAGCTAAATCACAAAGAGTCAGGAATGTAGAACACAGATCAACATGAAAACCAAAAATCTTCTTTTAATTGACCTCACACCTACCGGCAAATTCTTCCTTTACCTCTCAGCAGGATATTCACAGTTGTTAATTTAAATAAACTCTCTCCCCACCCTCCTCGAGCTGTTCACAACCACCCTGTACTGATGCCAAATCCCTTTTTTCCGTGCTCGTGAAAAAGATCCAGTTCTTAGGCACAAAATTAAAACCAGAAAAGGTGTTTATGTGGAATCCTCCTAATTTAAATGCCTAACTTGTCAAATGGGGAAGGGAATAAAGAAAAGAATGCGATGATGGAAAAATACATCCATCTCCATCTCAACAAGAATAAAACTATTTAGTATTAAGACACCATGCATTGGGAAGTGAACAAAGGAAAGTTATAAACAGAAAAGACAATTGGAAAAGTAGAAAGGTACTATTAATTACAGGTATTTGTATTGTGGTTTGTGCTATATTATATAAAATGAGAACAACACTATTCCCCTGCTTTTAAGATAGCTCTGAAACTATATCGTAAGATTCCCTTTCGAGAAACAGTCATGACCCAGGCTGTATTTTGAAACGGAGTGTCCTCCTTCAACATCAATTTGCTCCCTATGGAATAGAAAGATCCACTTTCAGATTGCATGGTGAATGTTGCAAAAACTTTCTCCTTTCCTCCTTCCAGCTCATGCAGAAGACAACCAGCAGACCACATTCCACACAGCTGGTTTTTTTCTTGCTGAGGGAAATTTAGACCACTTTGATTACTGACCAATATATAGCCCTACATTAGTGACTTCGAACATGGATAAAAGCAGCCCTAGTCTTGACAGAAGGAAACAGTATCATTAAGAAAGATATGGCTACATGGGATTAATTTTCTTCTCCCTTTTGGAGCTCATGTTTATTTTGTAATCAATTTTCATCCCCTTGCACAAATCTACCATTTTACTGTTTTCATAAGGTTTCTGTTGTAACGTGGAGGAACACATAAATGCCTTAGAAATAACACTATTTATTGTCTAACATGATAGCTATGTCTGTTTCGACCTACTCAGCAATCATCTAACACCAAATCTTTTCACTCAGTACCACCCTTTAGCCTGAAAAGCTTTTGTCCTAACTGATGCTTACTTTTAGCGTTTCTAGACTGAAATCACACTTCTTTTCACCTTTTGTTTCACTAAGCTAAATGAACCATTTTTATTTTCCCCTCATAAAATAGATTCTGCATTTTAATGTCCATCCTTTGAGTCCTTCTCTATACCTTCTGCAGCACAATCTAATCTTTTCTGAGTAATAGTGACCAGAATTGCACAAATTGTTATGGTGAGAAGAGACCACTGGTTTTATCTGCAGTATCTAATGGAAACAGCTGACCTGTTGTGTAGTGTGATTTTAGTAACTTTTTTTTGCAGCTGGATCATATCTATGACTCGGTCATCATCAACCAATACAATGAGCACTTTCTACCTACTGTCACTTCCAACTAATGAGGTCCCCTCCCCAGCAGAAAGTATTGCTATCAGTCTCCTTGCACGTTGTGTTATTAAAATTAATCCATTCTATTATTTAGGTTCTCAAGGTCATCCAATCTTGATCCCTCTCATATTGAAAGTGTCTCACTAATTTGTGTCATCAGCACATTTCATTATTACAGCACATATTTTTGTACATACATCATTAATGGAATTTTCTAGCTGAATAAAGATCTTCTGATGTTTCAGATGGGTCTGTGATAGGTTTTTTTTGCTTTTATCTCAATTGTGGAAACATTCATTTTCATATCTTCTTTCTCATTAGCTCCTGCTTTAATTTCCTTTGTAAGGAAATTCAGCTGGGCTTCTGACAATTCTCACTTTATTCTTACCCTTCTTAATATTTTTCAAGCAATCATTTTGTTCCATTCCTTTCAAGCTTTTGATTGTTCCAAATAATCCTTTTGAAATTACTATTTATCCAGTCGGGACTGACTGTCTCTCTTGATATGAATTCCAGATACTTTTTTTGCAGAGGGACTTGACAGATGCCAAGCCTCCTCCATGTGCAAGTCCTTGACAACCTAGATGCAGTTGTCATCACTAACTCCTTTAATTCCTCGAAGTTTGGCCTTCGAAATGAATAACTTTAGTTATCAAGCTATTTTTGCTCCAAGTAGCATTTTTCCTAACGATCTTACAAAAACTATTTCTCTCTAGACTTGAACCCAAGCATCTCTAGCACCTCTTCATGCTAATGGAAGCTCTTTGCCACATTTCCCCAACACTGACTCAAATAAATTCTGTTTTCTTTCCTATCACTATTTTTTTCTTTAATGTCTAGCACACTACAAGTTCTAATCCTCCATCAATCCCTTTTGCCTTCCAAACAACATGAGTGTTTAGCATTTGTGTGTTCCTGTCCTAAATTCTATTGTCATACCTTCTGTTATCCCTAAAGGATCTAGTTTTGTTGTCTGAGCTGCAATGATATGGAAGCATTACAATTGTTCTTGCTAACACAACATTCTCCCTGAAAGACTTAACACTCCTTCCAACAATCTGCCTCACACAGCCTAAGCAACACTCTCATCACTATTCTAACCCTTTCTCCTCGCTGTCCATTGTCCTTCCCTCTTGCACAATTGTTGCTATTTGCTTGATATTCCTCTTCCAGCACCTCAAAACCAATCGTAGGACATAATGTAACTTGTTTCTTTTTATAAAGCTATTTCAAACCACTGATAGGTAAATAACCTACAGTCAGGGGACTGTGAATCTTGAAGAAGTCTTTTTTTCTTAGGCATCTCTAGCCAGGCCCAGCATCCCAAAACATACAACCACAGCACCTGAAAAGCCACAGGATTTGCCTTCTCTTAATGAAAAGTTTATTGGAGACGCAAGAATCTAAGTGTGGGTCTAGGAAAACAGCACACTGTGGAAATACTGAGTCAGTGAAAGAAGTGGCAAGAGCAAGAGTGTAAGAGTGTATCTGAATCCAAAAGGAATTTTTGGTAATGAGGAATCTTCACTGCCACAAGTCTGCATCTTAAATCTTTATTTCTGACATACCCTAGTCATAAACATGTCAATTCCTTTTAATAAGAAATTCTATCTTTGTATTGCTGTAAAACTCAAGTCCTTCCCCTTCCAGTCTTCCATCATGTTTCTGTTCTTTCTCACAGTCTTCACCCTCTTTTTATTTCTTGGATTGTTTTGGTGGGTTTTTTCCCTTCACAGGATGCATTGTCCTTCCCCATACTCATATCTTCCTCATCTGCTTCTTTCCTCTACGTATTTTCCAGTACAGCAAATGCCTTCCTTGACTATATTTCCCCTGCAATAGTAAGCCTCCTCTCTCTTATATTCACATTCTTTCACTGTCACATTGTCTGCCCCACAAGTCCACAGAGAAAAGAGGTATATGAAAACACTGCCTTCTCTGCACAATCTCTTTCTCTCCTGTTACTCTCATGCACCAGCTCTTCTCTCCCATGAGCTCTGTCTACCACAGTGTAGTTTCTGTCAGGATCCAAAGAGAGGACAAATACCACAGCCTTGTATATGGTCATGCCCAGCATTTTTTTTCCTCTTCCTCAGGCCACCACCACACTTGCCTCAATAGCTGTCAAAAAGAACCCCTCCCTTATTCACCGCTGTTGGTGGTCATTCCTTCTACTTACTAATTCCTTCCTTGGCCTCTTAGGTTTAAGCTTAGCAATTAACTACCTGTGAACCGTGATTAAGGACAGGAATCCTCTCTTGCACAGGGTCCCCTGGAGGCCTAAGCACAAGTCCGCTTCAGGATAGGACAGCTGAAGTCCAGGCTCCTTTCTGCTTGACCCTGATTATGAACAAAACAAACAGCCCTTACCCTACCATCTCCAAGTGCTAACCTTTTGCATGAGCAAGAAACTCATGCTCCACATTTATCCTTCCTTCCTGGCCTGGGCTCAACTCAGAAAACCCTGCAGGCAAGGAGGAAACAAGACAGCAAGATTAAACAAGGACAGACTATGAATATGAATTTGGCTATTGTGGTTTACCCTTAAGTGAAAATAATTACAAATAGCACAATATAGGACTGGAAGAGTTATCCAGAAGAGAAGGTATTTTAGCTCCTGCAGATAAATTAAGTGATTGATAAGGAATGAATAGGTCTTTGTGCAGTTGTTTCTTGCATTTGCATCACTCATTAGTACTGGTCTTATAGGCAGTTTGGTGGTGAGGAACACATGCAAAGCAGTCAGATTTTTCTGGTATTATATTAAGCCTTAAATGGGAAAGCTAAAGGTTTTATCGCCTTCTGCTTAGAACAGAATGGGTTTCGTGTACAGTAAAAATCAGAAACTTAAAAGGTTTCAGGCTTACAATGGCAAGTAAGATACTTACTTGGTTACTTGTATGGGAAACTAGAAACATACCACTTTGAGTTTCTGCTATGACCCAAAATGTGATCATTTTTGGACCAGACCCCCAGGCCTGTCTCCAAAACGTTGCATATTCAATACTACCACTGTGAATGTCTCCACTTGCAGACTAACTTTCTGCAGTCTCAGAGGAATAGCCTTTCTTCCCAGCTCCAATTTAGTGTTCGCTCCATCATATGCCTCAGCTTTCAACTGTATGCAAGAAGTAGGTAGTGCCACTTTTCCTTTGTGACAGAAAAAAGAGAACATAATAATCAAATTAGTTCAATGGTCATATAAGATAGTTAGCTGTTACAGAATATTGCATTAAACCTGGGTCCAAGCAAGACTAGCTGACATACTGAGGAGTCTGCAGCTACTGTCTCTTCCAGCCAAAAAAGTGTTATGCCTGATTTAAGTTAGTGCAAAATACCAGCGTTCCTTGTTTTCCAGATTATGTGAAACACCCAGTTTAACACAGTGCACCTTCTCTCACTGTTGGCTGACTAAGAGAAATGATTGAGTGGAAACAGACAGTGCTCTCACTGAAACGACACATTTCCTCACTTTCTCAGTGAGCACAGAGAGTGTGAAGCTGTCAACCTTTGTCAACCTATACAGCCTAGAAGACTGCAAAACATGTATCCACGCCAATTCAGTGCCCATCAGGTCCATGTTTTCCTCATCAGATTCAATGCCTCAGGCCAATCTCCAGTATTTCCAATACTTGTGACATGTGAAAGAGTCTCCTCAGCTTCTCAGGCTGCAGGGGAGGTCACTGCCCCTCACTGGAGCTTTCTACTGTTCTAAGGACATCTCCAGCATTCGAGAGGGAACTTGGCCCAGCACCAGGACTACATGGGCAATATAGCCCTCCAGAACTTCCAGGTCTCAACTGCTTTGTTTGAAGAATGAAGTTGTGCTTTTCACTTCCAGTTATAATAAAAGCAGCACGATGCAGGTATGAAGAAGACAACTTGGTGGCCTACACACCCCATGATTGCTTGTAGAGGAAGAAAGAAAATGGAACAACATGCACAAAAATTCCAGTGGCATTGATCATGGCTGACAGAACAGTGGTTGGTGCCATGAGGTGTTCTCTGGCAGGACCAGGGAGGCCCCACTCAGGCTCCAGGGGATTGCTGCAGCCTCGCTTCATGCAATGCCTCCAAAGGAGCAGCAGTTGTGGTACAACCAGGCCACACATAAACTGTCACTGCCATCAGAGCTCGAGGGACAGTGGTGAGGACTGCCCCAGAGAGGCCCTTCCACAACAGGCCCAAGAGACCGAGCCGCTCACGCGAACCCAGCCTGCCGCCATTTCCTCCCATTTACCGCCAAAAGCCGTCGGCGGGAGGGCGGGGCGGACCGTCACGTGGTCGCGCAGCCTCCGGGCGCGTGGCGTCGCGCCACGTGACGCCCTGAGCCGCGCCCCCTTTTCCCTCTCGCTCCTCCCCGCAGCAGTCCTGCGCCGCGGGGGACGGAGAGCGCGCGCGCGTGCGCGCGCGTCCCGCCCCCCAACCCCCCCCCGACCCGTCTTCTGTGGCACGTGACCCCTCCCCGGAACGTGGCATTGTGTAATCACGTGACCTGGAAACGGAGCGGGGGGGGGCCGCGAGGCCGGGGCAGGGAGGGGGGGGGGGCTGCGTACGCGACGGAGCGGGGTGCGAAGATGGCGGACGAGGAGGCCGAGCAGGAGAGCGGTAGCCTAGGTGGCGACCTCCTGGAGCTGCGGCGCTTGCGGGAGCGGCTGGTGGAGCTAGAGACGGGGCTGCGGGAGAGCCCTGAGCCGGCGGTGCAAGCGGCTACTGAGTACTGCAAGCAGCTCTGCCAGGTCAGGCCGCCTCTTCCCTTCCCTTCCCTTCCCTTCCTTCCCTGCCCCCGCCTGTGTTCTCCCCTCCCCCGTGGGCTCTGTGTGTGCCTGTGCCCGGGTGAGAGGGAGCGTGGGGGGCCGGGCGGGAGCAGCGCCGCCCCCGCCGGGACGCCGTGGGGAGAGCCGCAGCCAACGGCCCGGTGCGGCGGTTGGTACGGGCGGGGCGGGGGGGGGGTGGGCTACGCGCTGGGAGTTAGTGCTCCGGGCCGGTCGCCACGGGGCGATTGACGCTGCCGCTGCCGCTCACTGTGGGCTGAGATGAGGCGGCCCGCCCCCCTGCGCCGGGAGCCGCTCTGGCCGGGCCTGTAATCCCCTTCCCCCGCCTCTCCTCCCCCCCTCCCCGGCGGCGGCCCCGGTTCTCGCGGTCTCTAGGCCCCTTTGTTGTGCTCTGCGGCTCGGCTTATCGAAGGGCCCTTTGTTCCTGGCGGTGGTGGACAGAGGGCTCCCCCTTTCCCTGTCCCCTTCCCTCCGGCACCCCTCCTCCCCTGGAGGCGAAGCGCGGGGCTAAAGGAGGGAGGCTGCAGTCCGGGAGATGGGGGCTCCGCTTCTCCGCCGAGGGGCTGGCCAGGGAGGAGCTGAAAGTCCGTCCCGGGGCTCCTGCTCTATTCCCGACCACCCCCTCCTCCCCCCGCCCCTTCCCTGTCTCGTACCCTAGAGGGATAGCGGAGTTTTTGCCATCCTGGGAGAGGGAAGGCGGTGGAGTGGTGGTGTACTAAACTAAATCGCCAGCGATGGTGGCAGGTCTGTAGGTCTGCGATGCTGCTCACCGTTTCCCCGCCCTGTCAAGGGAGCGCAATCCCACCTCTGGGGAGGGCTCCTGAGCACTATTTGAAGCACCATTGTGTGTAATTATTCTGGCTGTGACTGCCCTCGGGAAAAGGGCTGCTTCCCGAGGGCCTGGGCTGGTCCTGAAGCAGGGATGTTTGCAGGTGTTTCTTCTGAACTGGTGACCCTGCGGAGTATCCCCTTCTAAACAAACTTTGTGATGCTAGCTCTACAGTTAAAACAAACTGCTCCATTTTAGTCAGGTGTGTGTCTGTGCATTGCCCCGATTTCTCCTGGATGTCCTTTCTCAGCACGAGACATGACACAATGTATAAAACAAGTTCTCAAATATTTTAGGCCACAGAAATTCACAGAAACTGCTACTTCTGTAGCTTTTCTATGGGTTTTATAGTTTTATCTGATAAACTTGATAATGTTTGTTTACACGTTACTGTCACCCATTCATGGAATATAGGCAAATTGTTAAGAGGTGGAACAGATAACAGTGAATTCATATGGTCTATTTGAATTGTGTTTTATTTGTGATTTTTGTATCTGTTTTTTCTTAAAGAGTTGGTTCTTGGTGGTAGCTGTTGTAGCATGGTAATTTACATGTCTGTCACTTCTGGATTAAAACGGGGGTTTCACTACTAAATATTTTAAAGCCTATTCCTTTCCTGTATTTTATTTCATATATTTGGAAGTCATATTTCAGGTTCTTTTGCTCCAGTCAAAATTTATCATATTGTATTTGGATAGAAAGTCCGTGTAGATGCACAGAAACAAGATGGGTTTATGTTGGTTCAGATCACTGTGTTCTCAGTCTATTTAATCTTTGTGCCTACTTAAATTCATATGCTGCGAGGTGGAAATCTGGCTTTCCTGGCTCCAGCTTGGCTTCTAACTTGTGAATGAGTTGTTCATCCAACTGAAGTAGTTGGGTGGGTGGAAATGAAGACACTATCCTTGACACATACCAAGGAGATTACTGGTGTCTAAAGCAGATTTATCACTAAAATTATGGTTGCGTATGCATAGTGAGTGGCTTCAGTAATTGATGGATTGATTTTAAGTTTAAAAAAAAAGGAAGAAAAATCTAAAGTTTAAAAAAATTAAAATGTAACTTATTCTAATAGCTGTTGCAGAAGTCCATTGTAAGGCCAAGTTTACTAATTTGCTTAAACATACATCTTTTAAAAACAAGGCTCGCTGAACAAAACAGTTGTGAAGAAACTGACTTAGATAAAATTCTGTGCTGTTTTGAAATGAGTTATTGTCCTTCTGTACCAAGATTTATGGGAAGGCTGTATCTGGTTTTGCAGGCTGAAGGCTGATGTGTGACACTGAGAGTTGAGATGTGCTGTTCACTATCGAAAGATTCTGCTTTTCAAAATTTAAACCAAGGTGTAAACAGATGCCTAGTGTTTTGTTGTTGTGCAGATATTTTTTGTACCAGTTCAACAGATTTTATTACATCTGTTCACCTGTGCTGGTGGTGCCAAAATACTTACTCAGCCTCTTCTATATTTTAATCTTTTATTGGGGCTAACACAATATAGTGTTTGTGATTCAGATAGTAAGCTTAGCTAGTTAGGTTGCTCTGCATGACAGAGGTTATAGCAAATTTGTGTAATACAGTAAAAGCCATCTCAGAAGTCTCTTTTAAATAACAGTTTGAAGACATCTGCCATGATTTCTAGAATAAAGTCTTTGAATATATATACGTGAAAGAATAATTTGACTGATCATATATACGTAACTTAGAGTCTGTTTAATATCTTAAGTCTGGAAATGCAGTGCTGAAGAAATATTTTAGCATTTATCTCAGTATGATTTCACCTGCTTTTTTTTTTCCATGCTTAGTTTCTAGGCATGGAATAATTACACAGAACTTGGAGAGTCTTGTGTCCTTATTTTATTTTGCAAGGTAGTGACTTTGGAGCCCAGCAACCACACAGCTTGATGCCATAAATAATCTTTTTAATTTTTAAGTGGGTAACAATGTTCAAGAAATAAATGTATTTTCGTAAAGAAGGAAGCTAAAGCATGTACAGTAGAGCATTGAAAGATCCTTGGATTCAAAGGCAAATAAGGGATTTAAGTGCTCTGCTCTCATTAAATGAAGTGGGAGTTGTACAGCCAAGTCCCTTATCTGGTTTTGAAAAATCTCATTTTCAACTATTTCAATGTTTATTACCCAGAGTGCAGAAAAACTGTTACAAACACAGAAAAACAAGACCCCTCGTACCCTGACACAAAATAATGTTGTGGAACTGTTTTGTAAGAATGAAGTTTACTTTGTGTTTTATGTGCAAGATTTCTTTAGCTATAAATATTTTTGTGGTTTGCTGCTGACTGAACTATGAAATGATGCAATTATTCTTAAATTTTAAGGGGATTATAGACAGAACCTTAATTCAGTGCCATATCTGTGTGAATGTAGTTGTGTTCTGCATTGTCAGCATGCAGTAGGGAGCATTATTTTTAATTGTTATCAAGTGAAATTCACATCCGTATGGATATATGCAAAATGACTTTTTAATTGTGATTCATGCTCTTCTGTTGCAATTTGGTAATTAGCAAATCCATGACAAACAGTTATGTTGTCACAGACAGTATGTGTGCAGACTGGGGCAGACAAAACAAGTATCTTCAGCTGTACTGAGTAAAAATTGGAGGTGTGAATTTTGCAACAATTCAGAATGGTCTGAATAAAGATTGCTGTTCTTGTCACCATGTGATGGCTGATGATATTCTTCTCAAACTTTGCTCTTAAAGTGATCTGTTGGTTGTATTCAGCTAGAGAAGACCAAAATGTTCATGTTTTATCCTGAGAGCTAGGTGAGCATGATGCTGATGGGTATATCAGAGCTCTTCACTATGGGCTGTGTTCCCTTCCAATTGGTCATTACCCAATGTAACCTTTCTTTCCTTTAATACCAAATTATGGCCTGATAAATTTTCTTTTGCTGCTAGTTACTTGTGAAATCCTTGTGGTACCTCTGCTTCTCCTGGCTATTTTTCTGTAGTTGACAGGTTTCATCTTTGACCTTATTAGTCTTCCCTCAGTTGTTATTTTTGACTTTTTGTCTCTTTTCTGAATCTGCTTCTCACGTTTTTTCTTTTTCTTTCCTGCTGTACTTTGGTACAAATTCTCCAAAACTATAAGGTGGGTTGGGTTTGTTGTACTTGTGTACAAGTTGTCAACATAGAGTGACCTGTATCAAAGCCATAAGAAAATATTTGGACTGTTGTGAGTACTTCCTCAATAACTTTGCCTGTACTTTGTCTCATCTGTTGGTTGTCATGTCTGCCTGTTATGAGAAAAATCCAGTGTTAAAATATGTTAGCGAGTGTGCTTATCCATTAGTAGACGCATATAATCTAGTGTAGACAGTTTATTTAGTAGTAACCTAGGATCTTAATAACACTAGCAGCACAAGTGTAATGCTGCTAGAAAACGGGGAGGGTGGGGTGTAAAGGTTTTTAGCTACTTCAAAAGAAACCCCAAAAAGTCTTTTTAAAAAAACTTGGTTTTAACTGGTGTGACTGCATTGAGTTTGTTCCTAGTGTTTTAAACTGATTTTTAGTGTGTTTAGGTTCTAGTCAAGTATTAAGACCTTAAGGTCTTACCCTATTTTTCTTCTGTGTGCTGGCACACTAGGGTAGATCTTGGTAATGTTGGGAAATATATACTGTACTTACTAATCTGAATATAAGATGTCCTTCCTAAAAGCAAACATGCATAGCTCTACATAAAAAGCTTTTTTTATCAATAAAATTTTATAATCAGTATAGAATAAAGTTATGAATTTTTCACTAATGATGTGTTTCTGTTGAAGGCTAGTCTTATTTTCTTCTCTTACACCTTACTACAATTGGCTTTCAGTTTTACACCTCACAGACTTCACAACTTTCTGGTGCTGTCACCCTTTTTGCTGTAGTCATCTTCCTCCCTTTTAGTCTGTGTATTCTCAGCTTCCTCTTCAGACTCAAGACAACAGAAATCATCTTCAGTTCTGTCCGTAGAATTTCAAATAAAACCTTTCTTAAGCCTTTCAGCTACAGCTTCTGGATTTATCCAAACACAGTCTGTCTTAATCTAGTGACAAAGTGTTTCTGTAGGCTTCTTTATTTTTTCCCTGTAGGAGTTAAGAGTATGATCCCTAGCCAAGAGTCATTCTATATATGAAGACCTCAACATTCTTTGAAAGGCTTATTTGCTATTTCATCAGGCACCTGCAGCTGTGGTGTCCATCCTTCCTGATGTGACTGTAAGATTGGTATTCACTAACAGGAAAAAATACCATCAGCAATATGTCAGGTGCCTTCTTAATATAAGTAGAAGACATTTTCTCCTTTTTTTAGTATTCTACCTGGTCTCTTACTCCAGACAACATTCCTCAAACTCTTCATTGAGTGTGTAGGTAGATGTCCACCTTTGATTTTGTTTAGCTAATAGCAATCTGTATGTAATAATAGTCACAAACTGCTGGAATGTGAATGTTGGTAAAGTTGCTGTGTTTTGAGCTTTCAGTTAAATGATTTCCTGTCTAACCAGGTGTCTGTCTCTTGAGTATGCACAAATTCTACGATTTTACTTCTTTAAGTAAAAAGTGTTTTCTCTTGAGTCCAGTGAGTGATTTCTTCACTGAACTAACCCTTAAAAGCTTCTCTTTTGGTATTTCTGTCTTTTCACTTTTGCCTCTACCACGCTGTTTCTTTCTGGTCTCACAGTTGCTAGCTCTTTCTACATGTGTTACCACGAGCCTAAGATTTCCATCGTAACTTCTAATACTTTTCCATTTTGCTTTCATACCTGTGACCTCCAGATGATCTGCTATTCAGGGAGAAATGTATAGCTGCCACAAATCACAAGGAATCTGCTGAACTAGAGTACGCCACACAGATTTCCAAGAGCATGAAGAAAAACAACTGTCATCACTGTCTCATCTCATGCAAACTTTGAGCTGCCTCAGGCATTTTTGTGCTCCTTCATCACTTCATCTATTGACCTGAGGAGGCAGAAACTACACCCTCTGATTTTTTTTATTTTAAGTTAAACTATGGGGAGTTGTGAAAATTGTTTTGCTTTCACATAAATCAGTATGTGTGCATATCTGGATATAATGCATATGTGTTTAGAAAAAAACACCCTCGCTGTTTAGGGTAAGTCTAAACAATGAGCATAATTGGTTTAGTCCTTGTCTTTAGTACTGGCATCAAGCCTCAGCATCATGACAGATTGGAGTTGGTCTTCGTTACAACTTCTGAGCTCTGTACTGTACGTTTTTATTAATACAAAGTTTCCTGTATTGAAGTAAGTCAGCTAGACTAAGCAGGAGCAATTATTGGTAAGCCATAGCTACAAATGCCTGTTTAAACTGTTCTCAAAAATGTCCAGTAAGAATGATTCCAAAAAACCCCATGGAGAATACATTTTAGTTCAGTTATCTTCGCCTTCAAAGGTTTTTTTTTTCTTTTTCCCCCCTTGCAGTCTAACTTGATCTCTAATCACGTGTTGCAATTTAAGACTACTGTGATTTTTTCCTATCCCATGTAGACATGGAAAGTAGCACGTTCCTTTTCTGTTGGAAGCACCTCTTAGATTTTTCAAGGCTATTTTCAGTCTCTTAATTTTTCACTGTTGTGTACAGATTTTTTGCAGTCCATGATTTTAAATTCCCCCCCCCCATTTTTTGCTTTGTTACTGTATCCTTGGAATCATGTTGTTTTGAAGTACTTACCTGCAGGGAAGGTGACAGTCGAGTAAGAATTCGGTAAAAGGTGACAACCCGTGTAAGACTTAGGATATAAGAACTTTTCCTGTAAAACACTATTACCCTTCTGATTACAAATAGTCCAGAGAAGAGGGATAGTTCTCCGAAATATAACAAATTAAGTTAGTTAAGAAGACGACAAAATGTAGATGGAGGGATTAAAATTAATGAAACTTCAGAATCTTGACAAAAGCTTACCTTTCTGTGTAAGGTGCTGCATATGATACTAAAATCAAGCATTCTGCTTAGTTACTGCGGGAAAGAAAAAAGCCTTCAGTTTGAGAAATAGTTGCATAGTTACCCTGGTGCACAGTTTTTGCTGGGTTAAAGTTACTTAACGCTTTTACTGAAGTTACTAAGAAAACCCCTCCTGTCAGCAAACTACCATTTCTCTAAGAAATAATTTTAGCCAAAAGTTAATTGTTACAGGGTATGAAGTGTGGTTACAGTTAGTTTTCCTCCATAATATCCTTGACTCTTATTGCCCATTCAAAGACTGAGAGGCATTCTGCTTTACACAGTCCTGCAGCCATTAAAAAGAAAAATCTGAAGACCTTACTGTAGATTTCAATTTATCTGTAGTAGTTGGTGGTAAACAATAGCTGCATATCTGTGCTAGCATAACTAAATGTATTAGGTACTTTCTGTACTGGCACATATATTGCTGCCTTTACCTTTTCCCACAAATCCAAACTTTATTCCCCACTTTTGAATAATGTGTATCAATAATGCCTAGTATGCTTTCTAAAACTATGATTATTGAATAACCACTGTTTAAAAAACATGAAATATTGCCTCTAGAAAACATCTTCCTTATCATGCAGGACTGTACAAGGAATCTATATATATTAATATTAATGTTCGGTAAGGCATCTCATTTTATCAAAACACAAGCTGTGTGTCTCAGTTTATTGATAAGGAAGTTAGATCTGTTTGAATGTTCAGTCTGGTTTCTGTATTTATTTATTGTTTTGTTAGAGAATGAGTACCTCATAAATCACAGATCTTGAGGGAAGACAGCAAAACAAAATATGCTCTTCTGGGGAATCTTTGCTTCCATTGTGACTTAAGAATCAGGGAATTTCGTCTGGCCTTTTGCATTTACTCTGCCATTTAAATGTCTCAATATTTTTTTACTCTAAGCTTTATGCAGACATACTCTATATTGTAGGTGGTTTCTACATAAGACTTTCCTAAATTAGGGATCAAACTGGAGCTGTGAGGAGACATCAACATACTGTATGCTTCAGTGTAATGTATTACCTAAACTGACACTTAAGCCAAGGGAACTGTTTCAAATTCATCTATGTATGGAGCATATCTTCAAGTAATAGTGTCCCAGGCATTGATTTATATCTATCAAAAGTTTTTGTTAGCATTGTTTTTAAAGGCCTCCATATAAATCCTTGAGCAGTTACAGTACAGTGTGTATAATGATTTAGTTTTCATGAGGGAAACTAGCATGACATTCTTACGCCATCAGCTTCTGTAAAATGATGATATACAATAACTTGCAAATTTAAGTTTAAATAACAGGTAAACAATATGACTTGAAACTACCTTTTGAAATAGTATTCTATGTTTTATTAGATCTGCTTTTGCATATGTTAAGGACTTAATGTCTCTCAATTTAAGCGTGCAGGTGTTTTTTCAAGATGTGGAAATTTTTTTTTTCTTATTTGTCTTTCCAAATACACATTAAAGACAAATCCATGGTATTATTTCTGGGATCTTTCATCTGTAAGGATGAACTGCACTGCTTTCATTTGAGAAAAGATAATCTAATAACAACTAGTACTTGGCTGAGAGCAAAGACATTCAGAAAGAAGGTATATGTAACATCAAAAAGGCAATGGAGCTTTATAAAATTACTCTCTGAAAAGAAGCCTGATTCAATAGGAAATTGGACTAAACTTGCAAAAATGTATGCTGGTACTTTTTGGTAAGAATGATTTGATCAAATTGCTTCTCCATCTTCTCTTCTGTAACTATTGTACAGTCTTCTGGTATACAATATTTCTGGCTTCATGATTTCCAGTATGAAGCTGAAGTAAATTAATCTTTCACCAGAAAATCCTAGCCTAACCGATGTAGTTCTCACTTGATTATTTTTTTAATTATTCTGAGCTAGTTGCACAATTCTTTGTCCTTAAAGGGATTCATGTAACATAGACAACTTCTACCAAAGCTCCATCAGGTTTCAGGTACTGACTCTTAGTGTTCATTCTCTCCTAACTGCTAGACAGCTTTGAGAAAGTTAACTCCCTGGAGTAATTCTTTAGGATTTCTTTAGGATAAAACCCAGTCTTTATTTTGTAAGTCTCTCGTCTTTTGGGTTGGATATAGTAGTTATATTAAGTGTTTTCATTTGAGCTGGTAGCAAATATGGTGTGGCTTTTTCAGTCTCCTGTATATCGTAAAGAACAGGATTTGCTAGGACTCCTTTTGTCTTCTGTTATTCAAAATGATGGAGAGAATTGATTGTGGGAAATAGATAAATCCCATTTGACATTTATTTATCTAATACACTGAATACTGTTGTGATGAATCAGTAAAGTACATTCAGTGATCAGGCATTAAATCAAATTATGAGGAAGGAGTTCCTCAGTCTCATGATTCCTACTTGTCTCAGGAGTTTGTGATAATACACTGTTTTATAACAGATGAACTCAAGGATGAAGACAAGAAGAGATTAAATATTCAGAATCACAAAAGGCATAATCTGAACTTCATTTTTACTTTAATCATTAGAAGGTTGCTTTTATGAAGAGAATAATTGTGATAAAAAGTAATTTCTGATCATGAATCCATAATAGTGAAGATGATAAAATTTAAATATCCAAATTCTACAGACCTGGAATTTGCATAATATTCTATATGAAACAGGCATGGCAATTGTACCCTGCTTTTGGATACCTAGCCAGACTTTATGAACCACATCAGTATGATGGCACAGGGTTGCTAATGTATTCAGGAGAAAGTATAATGTTGGCTCCTCTCCTTTCTCGCACATGAACGCAGAGGCAGTACCTTGACACTGGTATAAGGACACAGTTGGTTATTAGAGTCTGTGCAAATCAAGTAGATGTTCCCTTGTTCTTTCACAGGAAATGTAGATCAGATGGAAGCATCCTTTGGGATGCCAATTTGATTGTGCTGAATAGACACACTAACATGGAAACTAAGAAGTCTTTCTACTGAGGAAGAAGATTAACAATTAAGTTACATCAGAATTAAAAAGGTTTGAAGTAGCAGTGGGAGAAGTTGGATTCAGCTGATAAAGACAGCTAATGCAAAAATGTAACACAGATGAACTACAGAAATATTTGTATGGTCTCATTTCACTTGAGTCAGAGCAGGTTCAAGTCACCTATATTGCAGGAATTGCACGTTTTCAGATTAGACACAGTTATTTCTGTCCATCTTCCTATTTTTAAGCTGCCCATATGCCAGTCTGATAATTAAAAAATAGGTAAATTAGATTTCCTGGCAGTGGATAAAAGTTTACTGTAATGAACATCCCACCACATTCCTGAAATGCCTGTTTAATAGCCAACTGCTGAATATTGTTTTTAAATAAACAGTCTAAAATATGAAGGTTGGGATGACAACATTGAGACCTGAATGAAAACCTGAGTAGAGAGAAATGTAGCCTAGGACTATGATAAGTTCACTTCTTATGTAAAGATGCAAGAAAGAAGTCAGTTACTACTGACAAGATCAGAGAAAGCATATTGAATGCAAAATGTTGAAAGATTAAAGGGAAAACCAAAAGAAGAATAATTTGTAACACTGTATGTGACAAAGCATGAAGCTTAATTAAGTTATTTACTAGTATTTTAAATAATTTACTTGTTTTAAAACAGTTTATGGATGTAATCAGAGTCTGTCCATTCATTTCCTAGGTTTTTCTAGATTTTTGTCTAAAACTAGCTGGGTTTTGACTTCTAATAAGAGTAGTGACTAAAGAATAATGGGAAGAATAGCACCAAAGTAATTTCTCTTTTGGTTTGCCTCTTTCAATTTGATAATTAGCAGTCTGAGCTCATGCATATCTTCAGTGTGCCCAGGTGAAAAGCATACAAATTGCTTGCACCTTTTGACTTTAGGGAGGGAAACCTCTATCAGTTGATAGAAGGTTCTATGTTTGGTAATTAGCTTTCCAGAATCAGTCATCTTTCTTCCTTGCTATGTTTTTTATGATGTTTTTGTGGTGATGGTAGGTAACACAACTAACTCTCTGAGAATTGTAGCAGAGTCCCACAAGCTTTTCTTCTGTTCATGCTTCTGTGTCTGCTGAGGTGCTTTTTTTTCAAACCTTTGTCCGATGTAGACTCTGCTTTAGAAATGTAAATGTATTTTTTGCAGCTTACTTCCATCTGTCTTGGTTTTGTACCTGTAAATTGGGCACAGTGGTCCTTACTATTCCAAGTTACATGCATTAAAAGACAAAAGTAACAACAACAAAACAATCTAGGTTTGTCTGCCTAGTGAAACAGAAATAGCTGAATAAGAGACATGGTTAACTTTTTATGCATGTGTGCTGAAGACTCAGGGTGCTAATGTCCTTAAAAATTGAATTGTAACAATAGCTAAAAAAAAAAAAATCTTCAAAAAGTTAATCTTAAGGATGAGTTTCTTTATGTTGTCGATCATTACTTGGATTCTTCCTGCAATTAGTCTTAACTCTTTTTACCAGAGATGGACAACCGTGAAACTGTGAGTTACAGTCAAGTAGTTGTAAAGAAACATCAAGATCATTAACAACTTAGGTGGTGTAAAAGGTGTAGGGAAAGGAGGGCGGAATTCAAATGATCAATGCACTCTTGCATTTTCAGAAGCATTGAAATCTGTTTAGTACCTGGAAAAACTTCCATGAAGGAGATGTAAGTAGATGTGATTATTTGGGGAGACTCTTTTTAGGCAAGAGTCAAAAAGTAGCTCATGATAAGTCTTATAAACTATCTCTATTCCTGTGTTTTGTAACTTTTGTGGAATCATCAAAAAACTTACTTTGTAACATAAACTACTATGCATAGCGTATTCACATACAGTGTATAAACTACTGTTTAAATGTATGAATGCGTAGGAATTGAACAATCTGAGAAAATAAATCATTCATTGCAGGGTAGTTGATGACTTTTACTGGATTTCAATTGTATTCTAATTCTTTCTATTAAATCAAAATTAATTAGAAGTTACTATCAGTTCTTAACAATTACCTTTTCTCTGTGTGTGTATGTCTCTGAAGTTATTTACTGTTATCTCTGAAAATCTCCAGGAGGATAGCTTTCCTTCATTATGAATATATGCATGAGTTACTGCAAGATAAATGTATAAGACTGGATTTCTTGCTGTTTCTCTGCATCTCCTTTTCCCTTTCTGGTGAGGCTTGAGTATAAAACTTAGATCTGTATCTTTGTATTTTTGCAGTTTTGCCACAAGAAAATTGTGCAGTTATAATTCAGTTTATTCTTTGTGATTTGGTTTGATGGACAACATTTCAGATCTACATGATTGTTACGAAAACTCAGACTGAATGAAAAAAAATTATGAGGATGGTGGGAGGAGAATTTTTTTTTAAAAAATGAAGCTTGTAGGTGGGTAGAATTTTGCAACACTTTTGCAGATTACATTTAAAACTGTTCAGGAAACTAGTACTTGAAAGTAGTTGAGCTAGCTTTTTTTTTTTAATTGTTGTTTCGGTAAAACCCAAACACATTAGTTCTTAATTAAGCAATGGTTATCTGTACTAGAGAGTCCATACCTATGTATCTGGCTGGGTACTGAAGATACCAGTAATAAAAATCAGTGCTATTGTGTAAGTGGTACTTCACTCTGAGTACAGAACCAAAAATATTTTTGTGTGATTATTTTCCTGTGGAAGGAGAAACACAGTAAGAGTGTAAAAAACATACATGTTCATACACTATAACATAGCT
The DNA here is from genome assembly GCA_009769605.1 of Bucorvus abyssinicus. Classification (NCBI taxonomy): domain Eukaryota; kingdom Metazoa; phylum Chordata; class Aves; order Bucerotiformes; family Bucorvidae; genus Bucorvus; species Bucorvus abyssinicus. The sequence continues at coordinate 15,030,851 of CM020024.1, read as the reverse complement.
GCTTTTATTGCTCTGAATATCTCTTTTCAATAGGTGAATGAGAAAGTGAGTGGTTGAAAGAACAATTTTCCAACAATGTAAAATGATTTATAGGAGATAATATGTGACCCAAAATAGTGGGTGCCTATGCATTAACACTCTGGGTCAGAGAAGAAGTTCACCTTGAAAGTGATCCTCTGATCATCCTTGCTTACCACACTTTGTTTTACATTGTGGAACACCTTTGCAGTGTGGAAACTGAATGTATTTTGGGTGAAACTAAACCACAAGCTGTGCTTCAGGAGCGATTGCAGGCTGTCTGCCTCAGCCACTGCTAGGTATCCAGTTAATGGAACCACCTGAAAGCTAGTCCGAAGTAAAATGTCATGTGGTGGATCCACTAGGGACCTGAGTTCTCAGCACCAGCTTTTATGCTGTATGGATCCACTCCTTATGCAGTGCATTGCACTGAAGTGCTATAGTCATTGTGAGCTTTTTGTGGCTGAGCACTTAACTGCAAATTCAAGTTTAGGTTTTGAACTTCATCTCTGAATGAGTCTGCCTTGACTTCATGAGTATTCTGTGGACTCACTAATTCAGTACTCACTAATCTTGACTTGACTTTCCTTTACTTTCAGCTGCAGGATAGAGAAGCTGATAGTGTTAGGATGGGGGTGTAAAGTGTAAAAGCAGCTGGAGTTTCCTGTTTGAAGGAAAAAAAAATAGGAATATTGGAGCTGCAGCCAGATAATCAGTGGAGGAGTAGTAATGGGGGGAAAAAAATTGGATAGCTCTGCACCATGCCTACAGAAATTGAGAATGAAAACAATTGCTTAAATACAATCTTGTAGTAAGTGATGGAATTAAGAGCCTGGCTTCAGTCCTCTCTCTGGGCACAAGTCAGTGTCTCCATTAGAATTAAAGCAACTTCAGCTGACTCCAGCCAAAGGCATCTTGGCTTTCTAGAGCTATACTTTGCTTAACTTTATTGTGAAACAATCCAGAAACCACATTCAAAGTCAGAATAGTTCATTCACAACTTAAAATCTTGAAAGGTTTTAAAAAATAAAATTGAGTAAAAATTAGGATTGATGTTCTTTGATCATAGCAATAGTTTATGTACTTGTACACTAGAAAAGATAATATTTGATTGTGTCATCCTTAGTTTTGTAAATACAATCTCATGTTCTGTACCTGCTGAAGTTTTGCTGTTCAATTCTGGATTGTGCTATATTGTAATAACAACCGTGTAAGAACTAATATTCTCGCAGCACTTGTCTAGCTAAAAAATCAAGGTAACAGTGCTAAGTCTTGGTAAAAACAAATAGTGAATCAGTTAACTAGTACCAGTTTTAATTTGCCTAATTAAACTACTTTGGAAATTAATTGGAAGTACAATGCTGTGTTTGCTTGTTGTAAAATGACCTCTCTGTGCACAGATCTAATTAAATAGAACTTTATTTTGTTGACTTGTATTGATATGGCCTGGTTCTTTATTTTGGCGTGTCTGTGAGGGCAGCAGTATTTCAGGTATTACTGTTCTGTCTGATACTTGTAGTGGACAGGTTTGAAATACCCATGCTTTTCTATGTAAGTTTTGTTCTAGTCTAAAAATCGGTTTGCCTGTGGAACATCCCAGCTAAAAAAAATGGAAACAGGTCATTTATGTTTGAAGTTCTTTGTTGGAGGCGTGATGAAAAGGAAATAAAGTTGGATTATGATTATAGGTATGATAGGGATTATTACAGATTATGAGAGAGAGAAATGCCTTGATCAGAGAGAGTTGTAATACCACAGAGAAAGGAATACTCATCTGTTTTGGTGTTTTTCCTCTGCTTTTTCAAATGGGCAGGAAGTATGATGGCGTTCATACTGTATGAAAACATTTAGTTTACGCTTTTAAATGCTTTAAAAATCATCTGTTGTATTTGTTTCTAATGCCTTAAATAGTGAAGTCTCAAGGGCAATATGAGGTAGGCTTGGTTTAAATTAGGTATTATATTACTGAGGTTTTTTGACATGCAAAACTAGTTGAACTATTCAAGTTTTTACTTGAATTTACTGATTGACATCTTTGAGTAGTCTGTCCTTGTACACTGTGGACATAAATGGTGGTTGCATCCCAGCTACTCGTTAGCTGTCTCTAACCTCCTCCAAGTAAGGTACCTTTTATGGGCACCCTAACTTTTTAAAAATAACGTTGCAGCAGTTATCAAGAGACATCTGCTTTTTATGTGATGAAAGGCTTGTTCTCCATCTTCTGGTAAAACACTGAACAACAAGGAGGAGAGAGAGCAGATGACACACGAAAAAAAGTGTGATCTCATCTCCAGAGCAGGAGGTCATCGAAGCTGAGGATAATGGTATTTTCAACACCTATAAAGACTGTTTTGGTGTCCCTTTAGGATTAACTTTGCTGTGGGACTTCACAAAGAGAACATCTGGTACTGATGCACTGGTACCAAAGCCAGAGAAGTCTAAACTGGGATAGTTAATACATTTTTAGTATCCCAAGTACTTCATTAAAAAGATAGCATGTTACAAAGCTATTCTCTACCAGTCAGTCAATTTTGCTTATGGTGCAGAAGAAGAGGTGTCACAGACAGTGTTGCTGTATTCATTTAATCAAGTTGTGATTGTCTGGAAATGCTGCTTGAACCAACTCCTTTTTAGATGCTGTGGGGCTTTGAGGACGTGATCTCCCAGTGCATCTTTTAGTCATTGGTCATGCCTACTAACATCCTAGTCATCCTCTAACTTACGGTGGATTCTTGGGGCAGGGATGATCTCAATATTGCAAGCGTGAACTAATGCTCAACTTTGAAAGGAGAGATCTGTTCACTTACTTGCAGGTTTGTTTTTATTTTACTAATTCAGTTCCATGACTGACTTTTCATTTGATTGTGTAATTATACTGACACAGGGCTGGAGTTGCGAAGAAGAGCGAAGGCCAGAAGTCCTGTTTAGTTTGTAAACTATCATAAATTGCACCTTAACAGCTTTCCAGGAATTTGAACAATGTTTTCATTGCATGTTCAGTTCTTTAGTGGTTGCAGCAGCCATTGAGATTGTTCTTGAGGCTCGCAAGAGTTTTTACTCTAAGAAGCCCCAGCCCTCAAAAATTAACTCTATTTGAATGAAATGAATGCCTCGTTCTAGCCCAAGAATCAGCATATTAGCTGTGTTTCCCAGAAAAAACCCTCTTTATTACCCTATTGTTAAGTCAGAAGACATCATCAACATCACGACTGTATACCTCCCTACTTGATGGAGAATAGAAATCAAGTCATCATGCTCCTTGTGTTTGCATTCTAGGGTTCATGGGCTTTGCCATCAACTAAGCTGTCTTGCAATTTGCTCCAGTACCCATGTTCTGTTGCTGTTTAGGGGTTTCTCACTTTTGCATGCAAGTTCAGAAATTCATTCTTGCCTATCCTAAGAAGAGTAGAAAGCTTTTCACCCTGTTAACTTTATTCTTGGAAAACAGTTATCTTATACAGTGCATATTCTGTGTTTTTTGACTCCTTTGATAAAGGCCTTCTCACCATATTCTTCTGTCTCTGATCTGAGGAAGTGGTTTATATATAAAAGCTTGATTTTAATATAGCAGTTTGAAATAGTCTTAACTCACTGATCTGTGAAATACTTTTTGTTTATATGAATCTCCTGTAGATATCTCACTAGTGAATCTGTCAGTATTAAAAAGCACCGATGTATTAATTTTATAAAGAAATACGTTTGTCTCAGATATCTCAAAGCAACCATATAAACCTGTATATTCATTAAATGGTTTTTTGAAGCTTCTATATCTGATGGCCTGGCTGCCAAAATTATACTGAGATCTTAAAATATTTTGGTGTCCCTAGTATCAGGATATGTGCACATCCTCAGACTGAATGCATCGAGAAGAACTGTGCTTGTGCAGAGTTGCCTTGCATGCTTCTGTCTTGGAGCACTGCACATGTGAAATGCCTTAATATTTCTCCTTTAAGATACTGGTCCCAAATGCCAGGAGCTTTCAGTGAACATACTTCCTGTGTAGATGTAACTAGTGGAGACTTTTCAAGTTTGAGCATAGAGTTGTGTCCGTGTGTATTCCAGTACTGATGAACAATACCTCTTGCATGGATACTGCAAGAACTTAACTGGTTTAACAAATACTTCATGGTGCTCTTAACTCCCCTGGGAAAGGAAAGTTAATAGCAGTTTCAAATGTTGTTCTATTTTCTTTTGAATAATAGTTAAGCAACTAGTTGCAACTCATGACTACCATACCTAAAAGGTAAACAATATGGAGCATATGCATGGAAAATACTTTTTCAGGGAGAGGTAGATAGCTTTTAGTTTTCAAAGTGAAAACTGCCTTAAGATTACAAACCCTTGGAGTTAGTATTGGGACAGGTCTGTAATCTTACTAATTGAGCTATTTTTGTAAGTGAATATTAGACAGCTCCTTTGTTGGAGAAGGTGTACAGCCCAGAGAAATGATCTAGGCCTACTAGTCAGACTTTTAAATCCTTACGAAAAGGGGAAAAAAATGAAATAGATATTCATGAAAGGGAAAGGGTATTTTTTTACAAGAGATACAGTAAACCTCTTGTCTGAGCTTCAGTAAAATTACTTTTGAAATGTTAAAAGCAGAAAGACAGCAGTTCAAGAATGGGGAAATGCGTAGTGTACTGGATGTTGGGATACAGTGGCTGATATTTCTATTTTAATTTCAGTTGCAGTTTTGGTACAAGTCTTAAAGCTTACTTTCAGGACTACATTTCAATTTTGTAATACAAAATTGGGAGGCATTATGTGTTCTGTTTTCTTCACAGGTCCGTATGGCTGCATTGTCAGTGTTCTTCACATTCGGCAGCCATCAGTTAGCATAGGAAGACTCTCAACAGGCATGATACACATTTCCGTATCCTTACAGCTGCAGTGTCTGGCTTTGCCTGGTTCACTTGGCTTATTGTTGCATGATTTAGTAACTTGGACATTGACACACAGGGGGTTCCTTAGATTGTTATTGTGCATTACATTCTTAAAATACAGTGTGTGTATTTTGAAAGGTAGTTCTTGCTCATCTGAAGTATTACACAAGAAATTTGAGGAAGTGAGAATTGAAATAATTGCAAGCAGATAGTAACATGGAGCCTTTAAAGGTCAGAGTATTAAAGTTGCCACTCCTTTTGCACTGTTTGTTAGCTGACCACAGGCAATGTATTTCCTGACCTGAAGGAAACAAACGTGCAGCCTTGTAGTTCACCAGTTTGCATGGAAAAAGAAAACTGCACAAATGATGAGTAGCACTTGAGCAGTACTTATGTGGAAGAAACAATACATGGTACTACAAATTCTACTCCCTTTCACTTTTGTGGTATGTTTTTTTTAAAAGAAAATGTCTGACAATGGCTCTGAGCTTGTAACAGGATGTAGTGTAGAAGATGGCTGTTTCCAAAGAACATCTATTTAAATCACATCAATTTGTGTATCTCACCCTCCTCATCTTATAGTCAGATAATAGTATCACCACATTAAGGTGACTTATTCCTCCAAATAAAAAAAACCCTGTCTTTCTGGATACTGACTGACTATTTAGTTCTGTGTGATGAACGTATCTCTGGCATTCCAAGCGAAATTAAGAGAATTGTCTGCTTTTCCCCATGTCTGAAAAAATTACATAGGATTTTGACAAGAAACATCTGTTAGAAAAGGAAAAATAGAGATTTTGACAGTTAATTTTTTTGAGCTAACTCTTTGGCAAGAATAATTATTTGGGATTTTTCCCATAGCTGTCTAGTAAACTCATAGTCTTAAACAGACAAACTTTGGACAATCAAATACAGAAAGGAATCCTGAATATATCTCTTCTTGTGCTTTTTAAATTTCTCTTCCCTAGGTTATAATATTCTAGAGAGGAAAAAAATACCACGGATCAATTTTATGTATTGTCTCACTAAATCGAGAATAATGTAAATTTATCAGAACTGTTTGAATGTAACAGTATTTTCACAAGATTGATTTGAAAATTGAGAAATAAAGCAGGTACAAAACTAGAGAAGGCGCCAGTCTAATTCAAAGAGAGTAACTCTTTGGAGCTTGTATCTAGTCTTGTTGCTTTGCAAATGATGCCCAGGTGAGTTGCCCCAGATGATAGCATTCAGTTTTTGCAAGAGTAGAAGCAACTGACTCTTGTCTTCAGCTGAGCTAGTTAGTAACATACTGAGATTGCCAAAGAATACTGAATTGAATTGGAAAATTAACTCAAAAAGACTCTTAAGAAAGCAAAGAGAAGAATTTTAGCTTTATGACTGATGGAATTCCTGGTAGTTTAATTACTAGCCATGTTAAATTCATAAATCATTAATTGAATGGGTATGAAAAATCTGTGGCCAGTTCTTGAATTTTATACTGTTTTAGAGGCAGTTCTGGTTGCTTATTTCAAAAAGTGCGTTAAAAAATGTGGATTGGAGTTGTGTGTTTTTTCAAGTATTAGCATATTAGTGGTAAAAATAGGGAACATAGAGGCAGTGCTCATGTCCTGCAAGGCAGTTATCGTGAAAGTCACTGCTTGTATTAATTAATGTTGTTCAAAGAATAAATCAGTTAAATCTGCTTGTGTTGTCCTACTGATTTCATGCAGTTGTTTGAGTCTTAAGACAACATTTTCCTTAAAATAAATAATTCTGCTTGCTTTGCTTTGTGCTGGCACAAGCACTGAAGTCTACACACTGAACTTATTTGGGGAGCTGATAGGAATTAAAACTTGTTTCTTGCTGATTAAGAATTAGCTCTGGTTATTGATTTTCTTGAGGTCCAAATAGACCTTACTCTATAAATGTTAATTAAAAGATGATAAAGCACAAACGTAAGGAAAATGGCTGTGCAGACTACAAGGGAAGCTACTAGTAAGCACAGAATCACAGTTTCTTTGTACTGTCAATAGCGTCAGTAATGCTGACAAAAGGAAACACTACACTCTATGGGTGTTTGATTTTTGACTTTTATAGGTGATGGTGTAGTTCAGTATTTTGAACTGCAACCCACAGAAGTGGTGTAAGCCATTTTCCTTATCGGAAGCACTGGATAAAATCCTTTTAACTTTACTGTCAGTCCTTGTTCTTTAAAGCATATTAAACCTTGCACCACAGGGAGAAATGGAAAAAGCTGTTCCTTCTCGGTTTGTGAAAACCTGTGTGAAGCTGTTCTTTTACTGTGGAGTCGCATGTGGAACAATAAAAGAATGAAGATGTTACCATACTTTATCTTGGAGGAGAAAAAGACAGTGCAGTGAGTTGGGGTCATGCCTGCACTGTGTATATTGGTCTGTTGTGGGTGCTGGCAATAGTCATGGTTTTGTTTGGGTTTTTTTCTTTCCAGAGTACTGGAAACTGTTAAGCAGTAAAGACTGTGATGTTTGCCTATGTGAGAAACTAGAATTATTGATTTAAATGGTCTATATACTCTGATGCTTCTTCCATGTATTTCTCAAGTTTTCTGTTTTTAAATCATGATGATGCCTCGTAAGAAGAGAGGGACAATCAAGTCATTGAATTCACAATACTACCTCAAGGATCTTGATCAGAGCTGGTGTTTTTTGGGGAAGGACAGGTTGTATGCTATTGGAAGAGTTGAATATCTATCATTGTATCAGCTAACATCAGAACAAAAAAAAAAAAAAATCCAAGAGCTAGAAATAATTTTCTTTTAACTGAAAGCCAGGACTTCTGTGGGCTCTAGGCCTGTGGATCAGGTTCCAGGGTCAATTCTCTGGCCTGGATCAGTGTACAGGGACCTGGTTTTGCATATGTTTTTGTGCACATATGTATACATGAGAATGTTGATATCATCTTCAGCACAAAATTAGCTCTGTTCTACTAACTGATACTGCTGTCTTGATAAATACCTCTTTCTGAGATACTCTGTGTTTTAAGTAATCTTAAGCCATAATTTCAAACCTAGACTTTCAAGAATACACAAGCAGTGACAAATATTTTCACAAGCAGCTGATTCTTAAATCAAGGCACGTTTTATGACAAAATTTAAGTGCTGTGATGATACATTTTACATGAACTTGGAAATTTATCAGGATGCCAAAAGTCTGGGTGGCTTTTGATTTAGACAATCAACCAAAATTTTTTATTTGAGTGTAAAGACATCACAAATTAAATACTAAATAACCACATTTTAGACTAATGTCTACCTTATGTTCTTGCAGTTGCTGCAGATGTGATGTAAATAATCAAATTCCTTTAGCTTTTGTGGTGCTGGTACTTACTAAACCTGGAAGACCTATTCCTGTACTGAACTACTTGTTAGTCACATTGACAGGTGGAAAAATGTCAGGGTTTTTTATTTACAAATTACAGATGAGTTTTGATTCCAGGCAGTTTCAAGTGAAAGGTTGTGAACTTGGCTTATGTACTTCACTGATACATTCAGTAATTAACTGTGTTTGGATGGAAGTAAAGACAATGTTGAAACTTAAAACGTGTCACTGAACACTCTAGGGTGTCACACCCTCTTTGAAAATTATTTTTATAATTATGTAATATTTAGCTTAGCTATTTAGATAATGTGTGGATTAGATGGGTTTGTGGTGTTTAAGAGTGTAGGTATTAACCATCATACTCTGTGGTTGGTTTCTATAGGATTACACACACTAGAGAAGTGAAGAGTCTTGCCTCTTTTTTTTTGTTGGGATTTAAATTACCTTACTTTCTGCCACACTGAGGGGAAACAAAACAGTCTTATCTGAGAAAGGAAGGAGCATTGGCATAACTACTCCAATAGGAAGCATGACGTTCTGTTTGCATTCATGCAACAGTCATGCAACAGTTTGGCAATAACTCCTGTGGATACTAACTAGCACAACTCCGTAACATACCAAATTTGATAGGAGTGTGTGAGAGAGGTTATAACTTCTAAATTCTGTCATGCTATTGTAAATGCTTCATTCTTATTACACCCCCCCATAAATATCTCAAATCATCTTCTTCATACACCAAAAAAAGTACACGCTTTTTCAAATTATATAAATTATTCGTTGTTTGGTTTGGCTTATTCCAGTACGACTGAAGCCGAACTTCTTATACACCATAGAGTATATATTTTGCTGTAGTTTTGAACTGCACTCACATTGTATGCTAGCCAAAAGTGTTCACCGTGTATGTTAGCCAATGTAGTTGTCTGTGTTTTTTCAAAGTAATTGATAAATTAGAAAAGGAGTAATTTTCTTACAGAGGAACCATAAGAGTCAAGTAAGTCTTTCTGAGTTGTTAGAGAAACACTTAACAGACAACACACCTTACAGCTTCCATCTCCAAAACTGTGTTATTTTCTTAAATTTACTTATACTCCCTTTGATTATGTACTTTATTTGTACAATTTGTTTTTTCAGATAATGAAAAAAGTCGTTTTGTTTGAGAACCACAAAATTGTCATAGTCCCAAAGCAAGAAGAATGTAACTGAAAGGAGTTTTGGCTTAATGTGATAGTCTGTGTATAAATTTGCACATATATGAATTAAATAATACATTTACTTAAGACAGAGAAACTTCTTTATTCTTCAAGTGTTGCTAGAGGTTATGCCGCTTCCCCATCCAGTTCAGTATTTGGATATGTGAAGCAGACTTCACCAGGTTTTGTTTTCTCCAGGAGATTTGTCAAGACAAAGTGTTCCAGAGTCAGTGCTGCAATACTTTAGTTCTTTTGCTCAGACTGCTACATGTTCCATCGTCACTACTGGCAATCTTTGTTGACATACAGTTCTTGGCATTTTCCACTACTGAGCCTCATGAAGATGGGCTCTCTACCCAGGGCTGAATTCTAACAGACCTTGACCACACATGGTTGCAGCATGCTGCCTGGTGACATTGTGCATGAGCTGTTGTTGAATACTTGTTTGATGTAGTTGCTCATTGTATATAAGTCTTGTGGCTGATTGCCTTCAGTTTGCAAGTAGTCTCCTGTTCAAAATGTTTCTTGTTCTGAATGATCCCTCACAATCTCCATACAGACCCATTATGGCTGCACGTTATTCCTGACATAGCATATTAAACCACATTACTGTGATAGACCTAATGTACCGTGCTGCAGTCCATACTTCAGGGTTGTTGATGTTCCAAGGCATTTAGTGGACTTTAGTAAGCAATGTCAGGTTCTTTTCTCCTGATCTTGTCTTTAGGATGTCTTTGTTCTGGTTCAAGTTATGGTATATGTCTTCTTCCCTTCACTCCATTTAATCCTAAATATCCAACTCTAAAGCAGGCCAGAGTAGTCAGTGGAACCTGATTTGACTGAAGTAGTTACGGTGTCAGGCTCATTAGGGCATACAGCATATCTCTGAATCTTCTTCTATATGATGATACCAAACTCAGGATCCCAGTTCATTTTCACTTGCTCATGATCCATCTAATGATACAAGCTCTGAATGGCTCTGGTCATTAGAGCATACCTGCCCTCCTCACAGGGGAGAAACTTAAGCCAAGAAAAAGATTCTTAAATCATGTACATGGTTGATAAGAGACCTGCTTCACTGTTGTTGTTATGTTATCCTCTTTCTTAACTGTAGCCTTCACTCTGCAAAATTTCTGTTGATGCTAGCAGAATTGTAGCCATTCTTTACCAGCTTTGAATATAGCTCGCCCTGTTGTCTTGAATCAGATCCATTGACAGTTCCTGTGAAAGCAGCTGCTCTTTTGTATCAGTCAGTTTTGACAGGTACTGGAGGAGTGGGTAGTGCTGGTGGGCCAGCAAAAGGGAAGCCCTGCCTTTGTGGGAACGTGCTCCACGCAAACACAGAGTGGCAGAGTGATCTCATTGCAAAGTGCTGACGCTCCTGAACCTGGCCATTCACGTGGAGCTCGGTCACCACTTAGCTATCTCTGCCATTGCAGAAGTTGACTTTGAGGAGGGAGTTCTTGCAGCCACTCTGTGTGTGCATCTCCTAAAAGCTCGTCTCCGTATAACTTGGTTGTATCAGGCTTGTTGCTTGGACTGTTCTCATGTGTGGATGTGCTTGAGGAAATAGAAGTTTTTCTTGTTACCGGAGTGGTTTGAGAGGTGCAGCTTACCTGTGTGTCCCCGGTATGTTACTTTTCCTGCCTCTTAGTCCCTTGGGCTTAGCAGGGAATGGAAACGGCAGTCCCAGGCATGTTGTAATCTGTTTAAGTAAACTTGCCCTTATCCAGGTAACAACAGGGGTCAGAATCTGATCTTAAGATCTGAAGAAGCATATGGATGTGGACTGTAATGTGAAACTCCATTTAATAGTAAGTAATGCCTTGTAATAGTAAACATTTTTACACAGCTTTGGTTTTGTAGGGCTTGTTTTAGCAAAGGAGGTTGCTCAGTATAACTTCTGAAAGTAGAAAAGCATCCTCCAATGGGCACGTTGCTGCAGCAACATTAATGTAAGCATTCTGATGATTGAAAAGGATAAAATGTATTGTCTGATTATTACCCATGACTAAATATTTTCCACAGTTTAAATCACGGATATAATACTTATGAATTTTTATTGTACAAATTAAGGTGATTCAATTTTTTGGAGCATTCTTGACTGTGTAAGCTGCTGCTGAAATAAAATGCCTGTTTCAGTCTCACAGAGGAGCAAAACTTTGTTGCTGTGCTCTGAATACAGTACTTGGCTTGATTAACAAGCATGTTCTGACTAGGGAGATAAATAACTTAATGAGGCCCAGGGCTGGGGGTAAAATTCTTTCTTTTTATGGTTGTAAGCAGAGGACAACAATGATTCATTAAGCAAAGCAGAATGAATTTTATTTTCTTTGTACAGTGGCAATGCTGTAAAGTCTAGGGACATCAAGCCAAGGAAATCTGTCATACTGACAAATACTTTTGAAGGGTGTGGTGGGTGCAAGTGCTTAATATGGTTCATGTAATGGCTTGGAAGTGGCTGGTCTATATATATGAGATAAAAATAGCACTATTTAATGCTGAAATTAGTGCCACTATGTTATGGTGCAAACTAATCTGCTTGCTTCATACAGTGTGTTTGCATTTGTACACACCGCTTTTAAAGGGTAGTATTGGTAGTAACAGTTCACCAACATACCAAATATTTTTTGTTAGGTGGTAGGTTCTGAGAACTTGCCAGTGTCTTGATTATATCTACTACTAAATCTCATGTTTTCAAAACTAAATTCTATTTGCTTCAATTTATCCTTATTAATCTGGCATTGTTTGGAGTAGCATTGATTTGGCTTTCATAGGTTCTGCAAGTGCTTTTGTAGTTTTTCCCCAATCTAATTTTCTGGTATTAATGACTACATGGTATTTCTGTAAAGGTCCTAATTATCTGGGAGAATTCCAGCTGGGTTCCATGATAATGGCCATGCAGCCTTCAGTAGTCTCTGTTGTGTAGAACATGTGGTGATACTGTCTTTTAGCATGCTGACTACCTATAAGGTCTCACTTTTGTGCTCCATGAAACTTGAGATCTTCTCATCCTGTTGTTATAGGTCTTCATGGTCACTTGTCATGGCTTGGTTTATAGAACAGTGTCTCTTTACTGAGGTCATTGGTTTCTTCTTTAGATTCTAGGTGTTACTCTCTTTGCAACAGCTGCTGAAAATTCACTTGGTAATTCTTCAGACATGGTTCTCAGATGACCAATTGCCTAGTTACATCTTCCCTGCTTCCTTCTCCTTCCTTACCCTTTTCCTCTTCCCTCTTCTGCTCAACTCAACACTTCAAGACTTCAAGAGTGTGATGTCCTGGATTGGTAGCTAACTTTGAAATGTCCTTCGCTTGCCAAACCTTGCATTAATCCTGTTGCTTGCTGTGGTCTTCTGAAGAGACACTAGTTAAGGGAGATGGACCACATTCAAAATAAAATTTACATCAAGTCTCTTAACAGGTAAACCTAGTGTTTTGTGTCTTAAACAGGATGCGTGACTTCATATATCATATTCTAAATATAAACTTACCTTATTGGCAGAAGCTGTTTGGGATATTGTGATGGCCAGGCCAGCTCTAGTAAGTTTGGACAATCAGCTGGATAAAACTGATTGGTAGTTTATGCAATCTGTTACTGCCTTGTTGTGGTAAGTTAGCTACCACTTGGGGTTTTTTGGTTGGGTGTTTTTGTGTCTTGGGGTTTTTTTATATATTTAATCTAAAAGAAAAAATACGTTCTTTCAAATTAAAAGAGAAAAGCAATTCATGATGACAATGTTAGCTTTAACTATTCGTCTCCAGTTACGAAGCTGATTCCTTGTTTGAGCTACCTAGCATTCCAAGCTGATGCAGAGAATTTTCCCAGCATATTTAAGAATACATATGAACAGTAATCTACACTAAATGATTTGTTACCATGTTTGTCCCTCTTTTATTCAGTGTCACCAGCAACTTGTTTTCATATTTCCCCTTGACAGGGAGAATTGTTTCTTTTAAGCAAGTGTAAAATTGTTAAGCTGCAATATTCATTTAAGAGAAAGCATTTTAAATTTTCAATAGTACTGTACTGTGAAAGGTGCTGCATTGGTTGCTCTGTCACATTCTTAACAAGAAACAACATCAAGTTAAGGAGAAAGGGTTTCTCCTGCATATCTGTGGAATTCATGTAAACCTGAAGCTTGTCCCTTTCACTCATTCAGTGTGAATACTATTATCAGCTGGATGAGGGGAAGAAATTGTTGCCTGTTCCATCCAAAACATTGCTTCAAGACTGAAGGATGTAAAGTATACTTTCATAGGCTGTTTTTAATTCAGCTTTGCCATTTTACCACTAGCATCCTTAAGCGTGTTATGTATGACAAATCAGTAACTGAAATCATAATACATCTGGTTATGTGTTTGGGCAGAGGGAGACTTTTTACTGGAGTTTCTTTCAAGATTCTTTGAAGCCAACTCCTTTGTTCTGAGCTTGTTCTAGTGCGTTGATCAAAATTGCCAAATGGTACCAAAATAGATGCTTGCTAACATTGTTAGGTTGTTTATCCAGTCCTCCTTTGTTGCTTCTTTCATGCTTGTTCTGTATTTCACTCTTCTTTGATTCCTCTGCCGTGATCCATGGCGCTTTTTTTCTGCTGTTAGGAGAGCATCATACTGGGTGTTACAGTAAACTGGACAATGTTCCTGTCGGGTTCAAGGCTCCAGTAGGGAGCACTAGCTGCTGTAGAAACATTTTCTACTGCAGCTGAACAGTAGAATATGCACCTTCTTTTAAGATGACTGCGTATTAAGACCTCCTTTAAAACCAAAATAGGTTGTAATGCAACAGTCTGCCAAAACCTGCATATTTCTTACCTATTACGACCTTTAGTATAGGATACCTTTGGTCCATGTTTTGTCTGTGTAATAACCTGGTGGCAGTATTGGGACTGTGAGTAATCACATTAAACAGTTTTCTGATTCAGTTTAATATAGCTGACATTTTTTTATTGAGAATGTTTGTTTTGGACACTGCCAAATACCAGAATTTTAAGTATGTTCTTCATAGTAACACCAGCTAACTCAGTACAGGTATCTAACATAGACAGGTTAATACTGAATTTAATTTACACTTAAGAAATAAGGAATAAATCTAGATTTGTTTTGTCATGTCTTTTAATGTGACTGATTTGCCTTTCCTGAAGAACTGATACTCGGTTTTCTTTGTTAATACTTAAAGCCAGAGACAACTTACTCAAAGTCTGATTTTATTGTTTGAGTTACATATATCCCAGACATAGCAAGTTCATTAAGGTTGTTACATTTGCATGTTAAAAAATAAACAAAATTTTAGTATTTTTTATGTTAATGAGTTGAGAACCACTTTGTGGTCCACAGGTATGTGGATGATTCTGTAGCAGAAGAGCTTTATTGTCTAGAGGGCTCTGATTTTGCTTACCAGAACAATCCTCGTCACAATTGAACCAATATTGTCTAAATTGTTTTAATTACAGCTGACATTGATAAAAAGGGGAACCATGACTTTTGCTAAATGACCTTGATAGTGCGAGCTATGTAAAATGCGTTCACAGTGACAAACCTGTGATTGCCTTCTGTGATGAAATTTCTGGTTCTGCAGATGAGGGGATAGCAGCAGTGGGTTTTGTGCCTGACATCAGCAAGGCCTTGGACTTCATCTCCTGTAGTATCCTTATGAACAAATCCATGAAGTAGTCCACTTACCTAGGCCATAAGTTGGCTGAACTGTGGCTCTCCAAAGACTCGTGCTGAGTAGTACAAAGTCTGGATAGCAGCTGGCTACTTATGGCATACTATCAAGGCTTGACACTAGAGCAAACACTCTTAAAACTTTTTTATTAGTGAACAGGGTGAGGGGACAGTGTGCATCCTCAGCACGTTTGCAGATGATACTGAGTTGGCGGAAGCAATTGATACACAGAAGGTCGGGGAGACTGTTGAGAGGGTCCTCAGCAGCCTGGGAGAATGGACACAGACATGTAGTTCAGCTAAAGCAAGTGCAAAGCCCATCACTGGAAGGGAGTAGTCCCATGGACCAGTAGAGCCTGCGGTCTGATGGCTGAGGAGCAGCTCTGCGGGCACCAACCTGGCTGTCATTCTGAACAGCCAGCAGCATGTCCTTGTGGCAGAGCGCCAGCTATACCCTCAGCTGTGCTAGCAAGTGTGGCTGGTGGATTGAGGGAGATTATTCCCTTCATTGAGAATCTGTGGGACTACATCTAGGTGCTGGTTGGGGAAAATCCCAGTAATTGGCAGTCAAACTTAGAAACAGGTTGCCCAGCGGTGCTGGAGCCTCTGTCCTTCAGGATACTCAGCTCCGTCAGGCTTTACTACAGACAACTTACTCTAATGGCCCTGCTTTGAACAGGGTGTAGGACAACCAAAATTGCTGTCTGTTACACTCCCCAAGAAGCAAACAGCAAAATAGACCATCTTGATATGACAGGCTGCAACTTGCCGTAGTGCAAGAATTGGTGTGCAACCCGTTATGCTACCATAGGCCTGAGAGTAGAGACCCAAGGGGGGGGCGTGGTTTAGATGTTGACATGAGAACCTTACTAGCTACTCCACCATAATGTGTGTCTGATTCCAAGTCCCCTGGTCCTGACCAAAATGAACAGAAGCCTTTTCTGCTTCAGATGGTGGTGGTTATTCCATCAATCTCATGAGTTGTATTTCACTGTTTGTAGGTATTTATGTGGCAAGTAGGAAATCGACTTTTTGACTAACAAGGTTTTGGTGTATAAATGGTGTCTTTAAAATGCATAGTTCATATTCCTTTCAGGACCACATAAAAGTGATATCCTGAAGATACCTGTATCAGCAAGGTGGCAAGAGAGAGGAAATGTAAAACTGTTCCTAAAAGTAGAGCAGTTAAAATAAAGGCTAATACTTCCAAATTTACTTTCTTTAGAAGCCAAACTGTAGAGGTAAATGTCTAAAAAATGAGTTTTCAGTGCCTTAATTATGAATTTCAGGAAAAAAATAGTTTAAGTGTGTATATTCCCAGATTCAGGCTTCTGTATTTGAAAAATATTAAAGTGAAACGTGTGGTGATACTATATGGGGGAAGTGTCAGTCATAACAATTGTATATGGTCAGAAAATGATTGTGTGTGAAGTTTAAGTTCCATTTGTTAATGAAACAATACATTTTGAGGAAAAAAGGCATGCTTTGAGAACATGTAATTCATATTAAGGAGATAGGTGTAATCATTAAGAAGGATAGTCTATTAGTGAGGAGTATAAAACTAAAAACTTGTATTTGTTCCTGAATTTTGGGATTGTTTTTTCCTTTTCCTAAACAGACTTTGCTGGAATATGCAGAAAAGTGGAAAACATCGGAAGACCCTCTGCCCCTGTTAGAGGTGTATACAGTGGCTATCCGAAGTTATGTTAAAGCACGACCATATCTTACCTCTGAGTGTGAAAATGTAGCCTTTGTGCTTGAACGTTTAGCACTGTGAGTATGTTTTTCAGTTACTGAAAAAAAATCTGGTATGGTACTAACTTTTCACTTGCCTAAATGCTTTCCCAATCCAGTTCACAATCTATAGAAATTCTAAATAGGTGACACCTTGCTTTCTCATGGTGAATGCTGTATGAGAGAGAGTATCTTTGCTTGTTGGAAATGGGGCAGCCTTGGGATGGACTCCTGATCTAGGACAAGCCAACATGTCTGGCTTGAAACACTTTGCTGCTATTGATCTGCATGCAGTATGAAAGTGCATCAATTTACACAGGTTGGACTTAATGATAAATCCAATCTTCTTTTTTCAATAGGTTTCTTTTAGAGAGTTTGCTTTTACAGTTTTTGCAGAAGTGTCCATGATCACCTTTTCTTCCTATGTTCAAAGAAAACAAATGGTTTTGTGACTTTGACATTTAAAACAAATAACTCTTCGGATACTAGAATAAAGAATTGTTGACCACACATTTTAAGAGCCAAAATTGCCTTGAATAATATTTCTATTTGTTTTTCAGAAGCTGTATTGAACTTCTACTGTGTCTGCCTCTTGATTTACCTGAAAATAAATGGGAAGAATTTCAGGCTTTTGTACAGGTGAGTTTGATTCATGAAATGAAGACTTAATGGCTTTTAAAAATGGCTTGGAGACCTAGGGATATTAAGTGCATAGCATGCCTGAACACTTGTTTCCTGGTAACTGATAAAGATCAAGGCCTTCAGCTGGAAATCCTACATAGTCTGCCAGTAATTGCTGTCAGTCATATCATTTGTCTGTGATAGTTCATGTAGCAGCTGTGGAGGAAAAAATATTTTCAGATACTTGAAATAAAGCTCATGTTTTAAAAGATATTTGTCTATTAACACTTAGAAATTAAATAATATCCCATAAATCATTCTTTACTATTTATGCTTGTACATTTGAGACTTATGAATGAAAGATATACTGCAGGGTTGTTAGATCTCCTACAGGGCATTAGGAGGTTAAGGATTAGAGCTCTGCTTTAAAGGAAGGTATTGAAACAAGTTCTGCTCCACAGTATTTACCAGAAATACTTACAGGGACATCCTGCCTACAGGTTAAAAAAAAAAAAAATTAAAAAAAAAAGAAAAAAAAAGAAAAAAGTGGGGGTTAAGGAATAACAGTGAAAAAGACCAGATACAGTTACCTCAACATTCTCAGCCTAAATAGCAAGGATGATTTTTAAAGTGAATTTTGACTAGCCACTGCCTGATGTTAAGTCAATTCTGAAGAAGTGTGTTGGATGCTGGGAGGTTCCACAACCTTCAGAGCAAGCCTTCAGGTGGAAAAGAGAGAAGTGGAGAGAGAAATGAGCCCTTTCTTTCTTTTTAAGGGCCAGTGTTAGTTGTGTATTGCTACTCAAGCCATGCAGGTATTTAGTTTGCTCCCAAGCACACACCTTCCAGAATTTATTCTACTATCTAAATGCACTAGAAACGATTTTAATTGATTTTATGAATCCAGCCTGCCTTCATCATATTTGCATAGAATCATGCAGTGAGGTCTTACAGCCTTCATCTTTCACCTTTACAAAAATACGGGTTTTTTACCCAGCATCTCCAGTGCATAAAAATTGAGCTGCTGAACAGTCTGTAAAGAATAAAAGTTTAGGCAGTTGATGCCAGACCAGTGGACCAGAGAATTTTCTCATCCAT
The DNA here is from genome assembly GCA_009769605.1 of Bucorvus abyssinicus. Classification (NCBI taxonomy): domain Eukaryota; kingdom Metazoa; phylum Chordata; class Aves; order Bucerotiformes; family Bucorvidae; genus Bucorvus; species Bucorvus abyssinicus. Next base: position 15,012,302 of record CM020024.1, on the reverse strand, counting down.
TTTTAAAAGGGAGGCCTATTTCAAAATCTAGTTTCAGAAATGTAGCCTTGTTAATAAGTATTAAGACAAGTTTGGGGTACTCAGTGTTTTGGTTTCTCAGCCTAAATCTTTGGCGACGGAGGCAGAAGTAAAACCTATGCAGGCTGAATATTAACATTGATTTATCTGGTATGGGTCTTCTTTTGACATAAAGTATAAAGGAGATAAGAGACACGTATTAATATTTTTTTTTTAACAAAACTTTGTTTTGTAAAATACATTCTTCAGGTTGCTCATAAAAACTTGGTGGAAAATGGCAGCCGGGAACTGCACATTTTAACTACGCTTACACAAGAGGAGGGAGTGTGGAAGAACCCAGTGTTGTGTGGTATTCTTTCCCAAGAACAGCTGGATCCAGATAAAGGTAAAATTTAAAACTATGATTGGTATAAAGTATGCCTCATTTTTATAATACGTTGAAATATTTATTATGGTATATGGAAGTCTTGTTGAATATAGTTTGTGATAATTTATAACTTATATAAGTAAACATACTTGTAGCATTGTCTAAAATATTAAGACAGTCTGTTCCTAGGAATACATAAAGAATTTAATGGTGGTATTTTGCATAAAATCTAATCATACCTGGAGATGCCTTGCTATTTTCTTTGTAACATTGGACTTGCTTCTTGACTGAGCATTGAACAGATGTTTTCTTAAAACTGTCTGGTTTAGTCACAGTTTTTTTCTTGAGGAGTAGTACCTGTTGCGTTGTTAGGATTTTCCCCTAACATACAGCCTATTTTTTTGTTTGTACAATTAGGGTTGTGTTTTTCCCCATGAAAATCACTTTGGGATTTTTGCCAACGTTTTGATTTTCTCTGTTATGCCATGTTATGGAGTGCAGTCTTCTTCAATCTTTGACTGTTGTCATGTTTTTACTACCCTGCTTTTATCAGCATGTTTTGTCACCTTGTTCTCTACCCTCCTTTTCCAAATATTTATAAAAATGCTGGACAGCAGAGATCCTGGGGGAACCCACTGAGAGTTTGTTTCCTTTTTTCCTTTTTTTTTTCTTTTAACTGATAATTAATCCATATAAGGATCTTCTTTTTACTTCAAGATAAGTTGGTAACTTTAGGGATTTTGAGGGACTTCTTTTAATGCCTTTAGAAAATAATTGAATCACCTTTAATTCATATTATTGCAACTTTGTCAGATAAGTCCAGTAAATGCATCAAGTGATTTATTATTATTTTTAGAAAAATTTGTGCTTACTCTTCCACAAAATTCGCATTTTGTTGCTTCTTTTAATAGCTTATTATGCTTCTAATACAGATTTTGGATCGGTATGCAGTTCTCAGAGTGCCGCAGAGTACTCTTTTACTAGCTTCATATCTACTGCCTTCTAGTCCTATTAACAGTAAGGTTAGGCATTTTACTTGCCTTATATTTGAGGTCGTTTAAGAACTCCCTCATGAATCTGGTTTTGATGACTATTCATTTTATCAGTGTTTTCCTGCAAAGATTTTTTAATGGGCATTTCAGGATTACTTTTGCTCCTGAACATTGTTTATTCAAGTATGCTTCTGCCTTGGACTTGACCGACTCCTGTTAGAGTTACTACTTGTATCAGTGGCAAGATAGTCATACTACATATCCGTATTTGTTACTCAGTCGGCAGACTGTTCTCTAGCTACTGTCATCCTCTGTAATACAGCATTGTTTTGTGTCATCTTCTTCCTAATTTGAAGGATATTTTAGTAATACCAAACTCCAAAGTTGGCTCTCTTGTCTGCAATCCAGCACTCTCACTGGCTGCAACTTACCCTCTTTCAGCAGACAACTGTCTCTCGGCAGTCTTCAACCTTAACTCCAGTACAGCAGACTTTAGAGTTTTTATAAACTTTGCTTACAGTATTTTGGTTTTGTTCTTAATGTTGCCTTTACCTTCTGCTGTTTCAGAAGTTCCCAAGTAATTAAATAGTCTGCATGTTACGCTAGGATGTTACTGTTTGGCAAATTTGGTCAACTCGTTCTTTGAGTAATGGTTAGTGTAAACATTTATCTGTTGAAGCAACTAATTGGGGCTGGAGGTGTTACTTCCTACTATCATCCTCGTAAGCTTTTGTTGCCTGTAGTTGTTTCAGTTGTTTCTTCATGTTTGTTTTATTTCATTTCAGTCTTGGTAGTCTCAATTATGACCTACTCAGAACAATTATAACCTATTCAGAATCTTTGACATAACTAGGTATCTGCTGAATTTTAAGTCAGTGATTATCTTCTTGATGCCTCTGTTGTTGACTCCTGAAGGTCAGTTTCCCTCTTCACATCTCCTTTAGGAAGCACAAGCGGGTGTCTGTTTAATGTCAGAGGCAGATCCTTTTGAATTCCTCTATTTTCAAATTGTACAAATGCAGGACATAGTGTGAGAGACAAATTCATGTTCTTGGACCACACAGCACAGCTGGTTTGTTCTGATTACAGTCAAGCAAACGCAGGCTTGTCTGAACTGGGCTATTCTCTTGATCTCCTAGTTTTGGGAATAGACTGTTGCATGGGTTCCACCTGAATATGAACAGGAAGTAATCACTTCCTAAGATGTTAGGGAGGCTGTTCTGAGTGCCATGTCATTAAGTAATTGCCATACTCCTGACTGCCTTGGGCACAACTCAGTTTTCTGATGAATGTATGTCTGAAAGGATTTGTGCACTAAAAAAGTACTGATGAGAACAGAGTGCCTGTCACTGATTTTTTGCTGATGGGTATTACTGCATTACTACAAGATGTTCATACAGTACTATGATATAAAATTGTGAAATCTGTCTTGAACTGTACTTCAGGAGCTAAATGCATACTGGTGATCATATTTGTGTGTGTGTGCACATACAGAATCTTTTCACACTGGAAATATTCTCTGGACAATTGATTTGTCACCTGCTTGGATGACAGACATCGCCATTGTCCTGGATCTTTAGCCCATCTCTGACCACAAATGTTGGGAAACTTGGCTTAAGTTACCAGATTGTGTGCAGTAGCTGCCACCAAATAAAAGAGAATCTCCTCTTGGAAACTGTTGTAATGCTGATACACCACTTGTTGTTTCTGAAGAAAATTTATCTATCTCCCCCTGCAAGTGGAACATCAGGGAGATGTTCCATGTCATTTGGGGCTATGCTTATTCCCAGAATGCTAGTCTGTTTTGTATGGAAGATTAGCCTGGAAATGGGAATTTGGATTCCTAATGAGCTGAAGTATATATTTTTTCCTTATTCTTTACTGGTGACTCCCAGAGAACTTATATGCAGGAACTGAATTGTCAGCAGGGTCTTTGGACGTCTCGTAAGTGGACAACTGCAGTCAATAGTACCACTTGTAAGAGGAAACTAATTTTGAGTTTCCTGAATGTTTGGTATGGTCATGGATCAATCAACATTCATTTGAGGAATGCCCAGGCAATCTTCCACTCCCTCAGAGCAGTTCAATGCTGAAAAGAGAGATCTTTCCCCAAGTTCAGCGTATCTTCTTATTTCTTGCTTCTGTCCCCTGCCTATGTCATTATCCCAACATGACCCACAACAATTATGCGACTAGGCCTGCAACTTCTTGATTCAAATTCTGGTTCCTCAGCAGTATTATCTTTTAAAAGCTGTAAACTACTCATTTGTTCATGTGAATTGCCTTCCTTTTCCACCTAAGTCTGTCTCATGCCATTAAAGAATTAATTTTGAGTTTTGTGTGTGTAGCATCATGGACATTTTTAAACTTGAGAGATCACCCAGTTACATGACCCCTTGGGACATGAGGATAGCAAAATACTAGTGTTCTCAAATAATATTTCAGAGATCCCTTATGAGCATGTTGGTAACATTTTTAAACAAGTTTCCATCGACCTCAAATAGTGGGAACAACTAGTCTCCTTACCAAAGCAGAAGGAAGTCTGGAAAGATATCCTAGACATGTGGAAATAAAATATCTTATCCACAGCGTTATATTCAAGGTGGCAGTATTAGGTGTGATCACTGACCTGTGTGAAAGTAAATGGTTCACCTGCTTTAGCACTCGTCAGCTGTTTTCATATTGCTATCAGACACTGTATTGCATTTGCATGTTGACTGGACTTGCTACTACTTCAGGTTTCAGCTGCATGACTACTTTTTTCCTTGAGATTGCATATGATGAACAAGAAGCACTTGTATTTGGAGAGAGAAATTTTCTACATTTCTCTGCTTCATTAATTGGTTAGGGAAGGAAACCTTAGTAAGATTTTCTTAATTCTTCACGTGGTAGTGGGCCTTTTGTCTTACTGGCTGCCTCCTGAACTACCAGAGAGCTTAATTTGAGATATGGATTGATTTTAATCTTGAATTGAAGCTGATCTGAATCCATGACAACCAGAATTTATGCTTCTCGAAGTTGTATGGGTAATCTGTTTGGCTTTATTGCTTAGTGTACCAGAGACTGAAAGTTGAAGCATGCCTAAGTATTTGGGGTTATGTGATAGCCTATACAATGTTAAAACACTCCACTACTGCGCTTTCAATTTCTGTCAGTGTGGCTCGTGCTTTTCAGCACAAACCTGTTTTTCCGTCCTCAAGGTTGTCATTTTCTTGTAGTGATGGTGAAATCCTTCAAAGCTGTCATTAGTATCTCCTCAGCTGGTACTGAGGGTGAGTGGAGGAACTGTCTAGAGGAAAAAGATCTGAGATAACCCTACAGAAGGCCAGGTGGCTGCTGCTTTTTTAAATCTGATTCTGATTATCCTTAGAGATTTAAACTTGAATGCTGGAATTAAGTTCTTGAAGGTTAAATGTAGTAGGTAGACTTCCGAATTATGTCCCGCTGAAAAGAGGTTCAAGGATACAACCATCGCTATTCAGAGATTGTCAAGATGAATAAACAGGCAGGTTAGAATTTAAACAGCCAACGTGGAACTATAATCAGTAATCAGACCATCTGCTGCCAAAAGTTGAATACCAGCAGCCTCATTTTACCCAAAAAAAAAAAAAAAAAAAAGTGTTTGCATCCTGTGTATATTCAAAGCAGGCGCCTGGAACTTCTTTTACCCTTTCAGCAGACAGTATGCCATCGTAGAAGCATCCAGGGTTGGTGCTGCATTTAGCAGAATTGTGCTGAGATGTTGTTTGCATGAAAGATTCGGAGACCCAGCTATAGGTAAATATGAAAGTGTTGAGTACAGTTCACAGTCACCCACAGTGTGAATGCACATGTGGACTAACAGTTGAAGATAACTAAGATTACTGACTAGTAACTCAAGTTCTTTGAGATGGATAGCCCGCATGTACATTCACCACCTGCCTTCATCCTCTGTGACCAGAGTGAAGGTGAGAAGAAATAAAGGTCTGTGGTAGATTAATCTATACCTACCCAAGAACTGGCAAATAATAGAGTAGTAGGATTGTAAGTGCTTTAAGTAAGGCAAAAATTCTTCGCTTTGTGCTCTACAAGTCCTCCAGTCAGCCAAAATGTGACATACATGTAGACTGTGCTCTGTAGAGAATTTATTACTACAGAACTGTACTTGTGGCTTATTCGTACTCTTGTGTGCTACTAATCTATGGACTGTCTTTTCTCTTAAATCATGTACTGTGTAAGCATTATCTGTAGTAAAAGTTCATAGAGGTTCCTGCAGGCTTTACATGGAAACACTTGGTAGCATTACATGAGACTCCAGCTATAGGATTCAAGGGAATAACAGGGAAACTGTATCTATAAGGTTAGATTCGAGTGTCTCCAAGTTTATTTGCCAGAGTTAGTAGATCATAGTACTGTCTTTCAAATGTCATCTGCTTGTCTTCCTTTTTTGTTAGTTCTGTAATTTTATATGCATTCTGCACGTGCCTTGCACAAACATAAGGTTGTTAATTTTACTGAATGGTGGAGCATTGCACAAAAACATCATTTACTTTTTCTAAGAATCATGCTATATTGATAAACTAGGTCATTCTCATTAAATACTTCAGGTTTTGTGCTCATAGATATTAACTGGCTTGAGCTGAAAAAGCACTTGTGCCTCAAAGCATTTTTATGAAGTTTTATTTGTTATGATAAATTAATAATTTGTCTACAATAACTTTTCAAATAGACATTGCACTATAAAATATGTTTATAAAATGTTTACAAAAAAACTGAAAAAAACCCCAAATTTTATCCTTAAGATTCTTCCCCACCATAGACTTGTGCCTGCAACCTTAGCACTAGTTTTTGTCTCTAGAATGTCATACATAGTTCAGTTATGAAATAAATATAATTAAAACTTGTGTTTTGAATGAGCTTCCAAATGTTAACTGTATTGATTATAGTCACTTGGATTAGAACAAAGACTTAAAAGCTAATATGTAGCTTTAACCCCGAGGTCTTCCTGTATCTTGTTGAGAAGGTAACAGAACATATTCTGATGGTTATGCAAGGTAGGCTGGCTGAAGCAGTAAATACAAAAGGAAGGGGATTAATGAGGACTAGCAGATAGAACACAGTCTCTAAAATATTAAGGGTAGTAATTATAATAAATCAGAGTGAAATGTCTTGGGTTACCAATATAGCTTAAAGTCTAAAGTCTTCCTGTATCCTGTTACAGAAATAAGCTAGAATGTTCCAATGTTATTCTAGGCAGACTCGCTGGGAGTAAATGCTGTGCATGAAAGGATTACTGGTACCTGGTAGGAGGAAGAGCAAGGCTAAAATTATTGAATGTAATTAATCACTGGGTCATTTGTGGGTTGACAAGAATATGAAATTTTTTTATAAAGCATTAGTAATGACATTATAGGAACATTTATTCTGCTGCTTAGAAGGCAGATGTCCTCTAGTAAACACAAAAATGGTTACCATCTACCGCTTGTCTGTTAGTGTACTCTAGTTTTCCTTTGTTTTTGCATGAATAAAAATCTGGTCATATCTTCATTGACGTGGAGAGAGGAAGAAAGAACTTGTATTTGACTGAATACACTTACACATCAGTGAGCCATAGTTGATCATTCGTAATAGCGCATAAAGATCCTGAACAAATAACTAAGAAGTTGGTTGAAATGATAATTCAACCATAAATCTGAAAATGCATGTGAAATAATGATGGGGTCTAACAGGCCTGATTTCTGCAAAAGACGGTATTTTCTGCTCTAAAATTCTGTGCGCTAAAATTATAAAAAAGAAAACGGTTGACCTAATTTCGATTGCAAGATAGGCTTTTAGTAATATCCTGTATAAGTAGCTAAAAGAAGGAGAAATCATGAGACAAAATGAAAGACAGTCATGAATCAAAAACGAACTAGGATGGGAGGAAGCAAAGAATAAAATGATATGATCTTTTTTCTTTCAGTAAACCTCATGTTTAGTATACTAATATTACAAGTACTGGAGAGGTAATTAATTTTGCGGATGTTGAAATTACTTAATTATTTCACCAAGACTGAACAGGACTTTGAAAGTCAAGAAAATATAAATTAGTTGAATGGGCAACATGATTCAAGTGTCATTCAAAGCGAGTAAATTAAGAGTAATATAATGAATGTTTCTACCAAGATGTGTCAGAAAGTGAGCACTGCCGATGTGCAGAAGGTTTTAGGAAGGGGTGATGAAAATACTCAAAGGCTGAAAAAAATCTTATTTAGAAAAGATCAAAATTTTGTCCTAACACTGAGAGAATATAATGAATCTGCTGTTTTTCACGGAAGAGTGGAAACAGAAAACAGTAGAAAATTCTGTTGTTTTTAAAAGGTGAGAGAATGTGTTATGAAATTAAGATGTGGATAGTTGAAAACCAAGATTTTTCATGCAGTGTGTCGCTAGCTTGTGGAAACAGTTGTCCCAGGGAAGGGTTGATGTAAAAAGGATGAAACAAAATCGATTGTCTCTGTGTCTTACCTAGTTTTAATAACTGCCTTTAAGTATTTTGGGAGGTAGTACTAAACCACATGTTTCAAAGGTGAAGCAATTTTGATCTTTAAGATCTGGATAAGACCTGAGGTGTATATGTAAGAGTAGGTATGTTAACCAGTGCTCTCCGTTTTTGTAGGATTCTTACAGAATCCTTCTTTCTGAAGGAAGCACCTTCCACTGAAGCACCTAGAGTTGGGTTGTTAGCGTAGACAGTAGAGTTTTCACTCTGGTAGCAGCACATCTACAAAATATAGTTGAATAAAACACAGCCATTCCTGTGTCTTTGAGTTTTAAACTATACACAGTCAAATGTATACAAGATAAGCCTCTTGTTGTAGGAAACTTATTTGGCTGAAAAACTTGTAAAGGAGTTCTGTGGATGCATAATACGAAATACTTAACACCAACAGAAAGGACTTCAGATACTTCTACACTTGTCACATCCTTTCATAGCAAGATCTTTAAAAGGCAGCTATTGGCAAAGACGTAGCACAAATGTATGAGGAAGGATGTGAGAGTAGCGGCTTTGTGTTATTTGTTTTTCTGTAGAACTATAATCAAATCGTATCTAAATATTTTAATATTTCTATAATTTCTAAATCTGTTTTGTGTGCAGCTATTTTGCCAAGAAAATAGAATGAATTAAAACCTGCAAAGATAAAAGGTCTGTAGCAGGCAATCCTTATAATAGACAAGTACAGTTCCCAAAGACGCTTTTTCTTGTCTTGCTTCATACCTTTTGTACCTTTTTTGATTTGTATAAATTTTAGGGGTTAACCATGAATGAGTAAATGCCATCTGTTAACTCTGTAACCTGCTGTGAAATGTGTATGTAATATTTTTGGCTTCTTTTTCTTTGAAGTGAATGAATTTTTAGTGTTTGAAGGCCCCATCCTGCTGGATATGCGTATTAAGCACCTAATGAAAACAAAGCAATTAACACAAGCTACTGCCCTGGCAAAACTGTGCTCTGACCATCCAGAAATAAGTGCAAAAGGCAATTTCAAGCAAACCTACCTGGTCTGTCTTTGTTCAGGATCACCAAATGAAAAGCTAATGGAAGAAGTAAGTAAAAAAAAATGAAGAACTTTATTATCATTAAAAAAATAAGTCTAAAAAAAAAAGTCACTAATCATAGGCTGTTTTTCCACAGAAGAGGTTTTTCTTTTAAAATATGCACTAAAATATTTTTGGCATTTTATTTTTTTTCTTTTCACTTAAGTCACTTTTAAACTATTAGTAATAACTCTATTAAAACACTTTTGGAAGTGTAATATTAGGTCACCAATAGGCATTTTCTGGCTCTGCCACAACTATATGTTTGATTATGCTCGAAGTGTTTTAAAACTTTGCTTCGGATCTTATTAGTAAGGTGAAGATAATGGTTTTCCCACTCTTACTATTTTAACTATAGCTTTTTGTGTAGTATCTGTTATATGGAATGGGGCCCTTTAGATGCTACTTTCAGTTCGGAGAATAAAACCTTTTTCGACCCAAATGCCCGGGTGAAATTGAAGGTGAAATCAGATATTTGATCTGGCTTGAAATATAAAGTCCTTCTTATTTAAATGCAAAAGTCAAAGAAGATAAAACAGCTTTGCTCTTCTGCATTTTTTCAGGTGACACCTTCATTTCTCACCCACCCCCTGAAGTTTCATCTATGCTTTTTTCCCTCTTAAAGGAAAGCTAACTAGAATTGTCAGTTTTCTTCACTGTCTGCATCTCTCTGCTGTCTTTTTGTCTCTGTCATCTTTTTATGTTAATAACATGTATTAAGCATGTTGAATTGATCGTAAAGAGATTAAAACTATGCCGTGATTACAGTTAGAAAAGTTTCCTACCCTACATATAGACTAAGCTCTAAGATGACAGCTTCTCACTGGGTGTGTTCTGATGCTCAGTAGGATTGGATCGGTCTTTCCCTCCCAGCTCTGGCTGTTGTAGGCCCTGTCAGAACAGCTCAGGAGGAGCTGTGACAGGGCTGTGTAATCTTGTGTTTGTTTGCTTCAACAGAACTTGGAATTTGTGACCCTGCAAACATGATTCCTTTATTACTCAGCCCAGCAGGCTCCCAAAGCAGAATGGGCTTGGTCAGTGAACGAACCATGAATGCCATGGACAAAATGAATGGGGTAGTGCTGTTTCTTAGGGTGCCATAACCTACAGATAAGTTGAAGCTGGGTTACCACAGAGAACCTAATTCATTTATTTCCAAACCTTAGATTGCTTGGGTGTCTTAGTTTTGCAATTCAGCTGCAGCGTGGTCTGCAGTTTTACTAACCATTCTGGCAAGCTCATGTATTACCGAGAGAAGGCGCATATGCTATTAACACGTGAAGGTGGACTTCTGAACTGAGAATGATAGTCGTTTCGTACTGTGAGAACAGTAAGAAAATGAGGGGGGGAAAAAAAGGTAAACTGTAAAGAATTACTGCGTGCTCTTTAGCGGTATGGAAATTTTTATATCCGTTCAGAATAGGCCGAAAAGCATTTGAACTCATTTTCATCTTGGATTAGTCTAATAGTTTGCTTCAATAATATGAAGAATTCAAATCTGCAGTATGTGAAATGCTAGACTGATGGACTTGATGGCTGGACCTGTACAGACCTTTGCTGGAAGCTGGATCTCTTGGGAACTCTGAGAGGCTGGAAAAACATTACAGAAAAAAAATTACCTTTATTACAAGTTCAGTTTCCCATATTCTTCCCTAAGCTTTTAACTGACGGTGTCTGTCTGAGATGGGGGTGGCTGAGCAAAGTAGACCTTCCATCTAAATTGATATTACAGTTATGTTAATCCATGCTCTCTGAGGTCTTGAGAAATGCAGTTTTCTTCAGAAGATAACTTCGAGGTTATTAAACCTCAAATGATGTTCAATGAAGGGTTATTAGTATATTTACAAGGTGTCAATTTAGAGGAAAAAATTAGTAGCTGTACTCTTCAAAATGGTAGTTTGCTGGACCAATAGCTGGATGTCTTGGTGCCCAAGCAAGCTGTGCTGCCACCTTATCTGAAGTACTGAACTAGCTGAGTGCTTGGGTGGATGCTTCTGTTTCTTGCTTTAGGTGGTCTTGTGATTTCTCAAGACAGACTTCCAACAGTGCTATTGGAATGGTCGAGTTATTCTTCAGCTGCCAGTGTCAGAGAATAAATACCAGCATGTCTTGCCAGATGCACTAATTGATGTAATCAAACCAGTCTGTTGAGAATCAAATTGGACAGTAGATGTAACAAGTGCACTGATGTAGTACTGATACAACTGTCTAGTACTACCAGGTGACTGTTGTTTTTGCTTTGTTTTGCTACAAAACTAAGACTTCCATCATTGCTTGAACAAATAAGTTACATTGCAAAAACTGTAATGTTCTTCTAGAAGAGCATTCAGTTGACCTGCTTCTTACTGTACAGCTTGCCTTTTGTTTTTATTTTCAATTTTTTAGAAAATACTGGAACATGAATGTAAAATTTCAGATTCATTAATTGTCCAGCCATTATATTAAAGCAGTAGTAACATCAGTGACTAGTAATCTGGGTTAGAATTTCAGGTAATAATCTTCTTGTGTTATGCTGCAATTTAAAGTTATACATCTGCTTATTAAAATTATGATATGTATGTAATATATATGAATAATTAATGTTGTATGTTAAAATTTTTAGGTGACCAGGACACTAGATACAAATAAGTCTTATGTCTGAGAAACAAGTTTATGTTAACTTTAATAAAACAGTTTTTCTGGTGACCTAATTGGTTTTGACTAATGCACCGATTTGCTGTCAAGATTATCTCAGAGAGAATTAAATATTCACTAAGGTCTAAATTACTGCCTTTTTGCAAAGGATCTGATTACTGTATGTCTGAAAATGAAACCATTTTCTTAGCCATGCTCTTGTTTTCTTTTCTCCCTTCTAGATTGCAGAAGTAGATTGCAAAGATGCTCTAGAAATGATCTGTAACCTAGAATCTGATGGAGATGAAAAAAGTGCTCTAATTTTATGTGCAGCATTTTTATCTCGCCAGCTGCAGCAAGGAGAGATGTACTGTGCCTGGTAAGTTTGAATATTGTTTTCTGTCTAGTGGAACAAAAATTAGTTTTGGGAAGATAGAGCTGATACATAAGCTGTAAGTTAAGTGATAAAACCTATAAGCTAAATAGGAAGGAGATAAGGCTCTTGGAAAGCTAAAAAAGAAAAGGAAGAAAAAAGGATTTGACAAGACTAGATTATATTATGGGTATTTGATGGCTGCATGTATTTACAAAGGCATTTACAGATACCAGTAGCTGGTTAATAATTTTTCTTTACAATAATCCTATGCTGTAGAAATAAGAAATTTAATATCTGTGGGCAGCTCGTCAGCGTTATGTCAAATTTAATGCGTAAGTACTGTTCCCATCTGTCCTTATTTCATAACCTAGTATTTCTTTCTCTAACAAGCTCCTAGAAAAGGAGGAGCTCTTTTACTGCTTTAATGAAAATAGTAAGCTAGATGAAGATACTTAGTGTTTAGGGTTTGCTTTCATTAGTGTGGGAACAAATAACTGGTCTTTGTTGGCAGATGTTTGAGCTGTTTGGGTCTGAATTTCCAGCTGCTAACAGTTTCGTTGTATTTCCAAACCTGTGCAATTCCTGAATAATTTGCTTGTGCACCTCCTTTTTACGTGCAGCAGCAGCGGAACATCTGCTAACGCAGGATTTTGCTTTAACAGATTCTGATAAAAGTTTTGGGGGTTATACCATTCCACAAGGTACTAAATACTCCTGACTATTTGCACCTAAGGAGGAATGAACTAGTGAGTTAATGTAGCTAGAGTAATACTGTTGGGCTTTGGGGACTCACTTCTCTCTACATCACAGTTAGATTCAGCTCTTAAAGCAGAGCAGCTCAAGAAAAATGTATCTACCACAGAGAAAATCTATCATCCTATTCCTGTTAGTAATTACTAAGAATTCAGAAGTGTAAAATTCCAGTCTGTGGAGTGAAGAGTAAACTACTTTGCAAGACTTTTCTCAAGGCCACATCATGAGTCTGTAAATTATGTAGCGCAAATTGTGTTTATACTGGTTTTATTCTGATCCGTCCTTCTGGAATTGAGTCATTGTAACAGTTTTGACAATTAGATATTAGTAGTGTGGATATATTAATAAAAGATTTTCTCAGTAAGATAAGGTATGAATACATTCAGATTTTTTCATTTCCCAAGGACAAAATAGAAACTGTTATCAACCTTGCATTTCTTTTGATCAGATTAGTTGTTGTGTTGCTGGGCCTGAAATACTGTTCTCTTGTTCTAGGGAACTGACTCTTTTCTGGAGTAAGCTGCAGCAAAGGGTAGAGCCTTCTATTCAAGTGTATCTAGAGAGATGTCGTCAACTTTCTGTGTTAACTAAGACTGTTTACCACATTTTCTTCCTGATTAAAGTAATTAATTCAGAGGTAAGGATACTCCTGAAAGAATATTTGTGGCATTTTTAATGCAACTGTAATTAGGAAAACTTACGAAAGCTGTTTAGACATACCTGTCTCTTTGTTTAGCATCAGCTTTGGGGCAATCCTAGTTGGTTTTAGGAAAGGCTGTAGCAGCTTCCTTCTGCAGGTCAACTGTAAGTTGATTCTTTTTGAATCATTAAAACTTCTTTGTTCCTCTGGGGAAAAAAAAAATTGGGGTACAAACAGAAGAGGCGGATGCCACAGCTGAGGGTGAAGGAAAAACTACAGGTGTGAGGTTATAGCCTCCACTATTGTTCATGTCCTCTAAATGAGGTATTTTCTGTTAGCAGGTCCTAACATTGCTTTTCATTATTTTGCATATTTCAAATATTACAGTAGACCAAGAGGAAGAACTTAGGAGGAGAAGAAATGAAGACTGTATATTAATATATAAGACAATTGCAGAAAGTTTTAAAGGGGAGGGGGAAAGCCTTTTGAATTGCCACTTAAGAATGCAGTTTGTTTTGATAAATTATATACTTGCGTTTTTATGGACTTAGATCCAATGTTGTACTAAACACTCTTCATTCATCTCAGCTAACCTTGTCATCTAATTTTCCTGGTTTCTTCTCATTAGTAGTTGCGCTGTTTATAGCTAAATTGGGCTCTTCTGAAAGCTTTTAGTTGGTATATTAATCCTAGGAATAAAATTCCTTTCTTCCTTTTGCAGTGTTCTGCTATGGCTAATCATGGGCTTCTGAAAGAATCTTAAAGAGTCTTTTTTCCAAAGGTCTGAACTAAATTGGAGTTAGAGAGGGAGAGGAAAATAACTTCCACAGAGTGTTGTGGTATTAAGAGCTCTGTCTGCTCCATGCCATACTGATTTTCCTCTGGTGAGCTGTGGATCATTTCACTGATGCCAGAAATTGTAGATTTTGCCAGAAATTGGGTAGTAGACTTGTGCATTCATTAATTCCATGGACTTCATTCTCATGTATACCACAGCCTTTCTGTGCATCCTTGGCAGCATAAAGGGACTGTAAAGTGGACATAAATGTAATTTATGTTGCCTGAGGGTATGAATGAGAAAAGACCACATGACCTTTGGAACGCTTAAATGATGGAATATTTACTTATACTGATTACTTTCCATTGGAATGAAGCCATGTGTTCAGTTGAGGTCAGTTGACCAATTTGAAGTGGCATAATATTTAAAAATAGAAATAAACCTTTATACTTTAAGTGATTTCCAAGTTACAGATATTTTTGAAGATCACGTGTTTCTCTTACTTTAGCTGTAGCACTTTTTACCATGTGAATCCTACCCAGTGTTAAGTTAATGCTCCATAGAAGCTCATCTCAAATAACTGTGACACAACAGGCAGGCTTTCTTTCATGGAAAAGGCTCAGTATTGCTCTAAGAGAAACTGAACACCTCTAACATACAGTCCTAAAGTCCTCAAACTAGATGGAACATACTTTGTGGTTTAGTTGTATGTAAGCTTTTACATTTTTTTTAGTAACATGAAGACAGATTATGCAACTTAAGGAATTTAAACCACTACATTTCTTAAAGTATTTTTATGAACTCCAGGTGCATTTTTTTCTGACACTTAGGGTTGCATAATAATACCTTTTATTTACAAATGTAGAAAGGGTTATGATAAGCTGACTTACTAAAATCAGCCTTGCTTTACAGATTGATGGTGCTGGTCTTGCAACCTGCATTGAACTGTGTGTGAAAGCATTGCGCTTGGAATCCAGTGAAAATACAGATGTCAAGATATCTATTTGCAAGACTATCTCGTGCTTGCTTCCAGATGATTTGGAGGTTAAACGTGCTTGTCAGCTGAGCGAATTTCTTCTCGAACCCACTGTGGATGCATATTATGCTGTTGAAATGCTATATAATCAGCCTGACCAGAAGTATGATGAAGAGAATCTTCCAATACCAAATTCTTTGCGCTGTGAGCTCTTACTAGTACTGAAAACTCAGTGGCCTTTTGATCCAGAATTCTGGGACTGGAAAACTCTCAAGCGTCAGTGTCTGGCACTTATGGGAGAGGAGGCATCCATCGTGTCATCAATAGATGAACTAAACGATAGTGAAGTTTATGAGAAGGTTGAGGATTGCCAAGAAGAGACTAAAGAAACTTCTGTGAATGGGCTTGCTGGCACTTTTGATGAAGCTACAAGCCTCCTTAAGGGTATTGATGATGAAAAGCAGAAAAAGAGAGAAATTAAAAAGCTCAGAGAGAGGGGGTTCATATCAGCTAGGTTTAGGAACTGGCAAGCTTATATGCAATACTGTGTGTTATGCGACAAAGAATTCCTGGGTCATAGAATAGTTAGGCATGCACAAAAACATTATAAAGATGGAATTTACAGTTGTCCTATTTGTGCCCAGAATTTTAATTCTAAAGAAAACTTCGTTCCCCATGTAACTTTGCATGTTAAAAAATCCAGCAAAGAGAGATTGGCTGCTATGAAACCACTGAAAAGACTGGGAAGACCTCCTAAAATAGCAACTGCCAATGAGAATCAGAAAACCAATTCTGTATCCAAACAGGAGCAGAGGCCCATTAAGAAGAACAGTCTCTATTCAACAGACTTCATTGTCTTTAATGATAATGATGGCTCAGATGATGAAAACGATGACAAAGATAAACCTTACATACCAGAGATAGTGCCAGTTCAAAAGCCACTCCCTGTTAATGAATTCACCTGCCCTGTAACATTTTGTAAAAAAGGCTTTAAGTATTTTAAAAATCTAATAGCACATGCAAAGGGGCATAAAGATAATGAAGAAGCTAAACGTTTTCTTGAAATGCAAAGCAAAAAAGTGATTTGCCAGTACTGTAGACGACATTTCGTAAGTGTTACTCACCTGAATGATCATTTACAAATGCACTGTGGCAGCAAGCCTTATATCTGCATACAGATGAAATGTAAGGCTGGTTTTAACAGCTACGCTGAGCTGTTGACGCATAGGAAAGAGCATCAAGTCTTCAGAGCAAAGTGTATGTTTCCTAAATGCGGCAGAGTGTTTTCCGAAGCCTATTTACTCTATGATCACGAAGCACAACACTATAATACCTATACCTGCAAAGTCACAGGCTGTGGAAAGGTGTACCGTTCTCGGAACGAACTGGAAAAGCACATTGAGGATCACAACAAGCAGCCTGAAAATGTGCAACAGCCTGAAAGCCAGACTAATCAGCCTGATCTTAGTCAACCTTCTAAAGCTACTGAAAATACCGATGGAGTTGCTATTAGAGAGGAATTGACATCTCCTCCAGCTGACAGCCAGAGTAGTTTTACTGAAGGAGAAAACGTTGTCTGGAATCAAATCCAAGCAGAACCAATAAGGAATGAAAGTCTAAACACACCAGTGACTATATTGCGGCAAAGCGATTCCTTGCCTAACGCTGGTTCAGAGCAGTCTCCTACAGGGTCAATGAAGACAGAAGTGGCAATTTCAGCAAGCAGCGTTAAGGTGCCTGCTGTTAACCAGAAGATCAGAGAGAACTTTGTAAAAAGAGGTAAATTGGCTGCTACTACCAGTAAAGTAGATACCACTAAACCTGGAACCCAGCAGTTGTGCTCATCGGTTGACTCTTGTCTTCCAGTTTTCCAAGAGAGAAAGGAAGAAGACTGTCTCGGTCAGACTCAGAATATTCGAAATATTTCTGTGACCTCAGACACACTAAAACCAGAAGCCCTTGAATCAAAAAGTTTAAAAAGACAAGTGAGCATTGTAAATCCATTCAGCATGCAGAATCAGGCAGGATATCGAACCACTGTACCCATTTCCAAACTTGAAATTGAAGACGGTATTAAGGCTGCAGCTAATCTATATAAACTGCCTTTAAAAACTTTAGAAAGTATTACATTTATTCCTTCGCAGCCTAACATAAATAGCTCTTTAGTTCCAGCTGTGTCACCAGCAGTCCAAACTCAGAAATTTAATTGTCAGGTTGAAGGGTGTACTCGAACCTACAACTCTTCACAGAGCATTGGCAAACACATGAAGGCAGCACACCCTGACCAATATGCTGCTTTTAAAATGCAGCGTAAAAATAAGAAACCACGAAAATCTAGCAATCTGCAAAATGTGCTGAACGATGGGAAGATTGTATATCTTACACTGTCGCAAGTGAGCAATCCCAGTGGTGTTGCTTTTACTGCACAGAACAAGCCTAATTTGAATCCCAGCTGTTCCAGTCAAGTGCAGCATGTCTCAAGTACACTTTTCCCGACCCATCTAGAAAATTTGGCCAATCCTATATTGCCTATAGTGGAAAGTGTCGTAAATCCTAATTTGTCTGCTCGTATTAAAAGTGAGCCTGATAGTGTTCTATGTTCACAAATGGAAACTCTGTCTGATGCAACCTTACCTTCCCAGTTGGATGACCTGGCAAAAACAGTTATGCCTCTGAATATTGACAGTGGTTCAGACCCTTTTCTTCCTTTGCCTGCCGAAAACGGTCCAATGTCTCTCTTTCCTTCATCAGCAGAGAATCCCCCAAGTTCAGTCTTCTCACAACTGGAAAATAACACAAATAACTTTTCATCACAACTAGAAGGAAACACTAGTTCTGTTTTCCCAAAAGAGGAGACTGTTGATCAACTATTTCCCTCACAACTGAGTAATGAAAATAACTTCAATGAAACTAGTTCTCAACATGCAGCTTCAGAAAAGGTGAAAACAGATCGTGGCCGGGGCCCAAATGGTAAAGAAAGGAAGCCAAAACATAACAAGCGGGCAAAGTGGCCAGCAATAATTAGGGATGGCAAATTTATCTGTAGCAGGTGTTTCAGAGTTTTCACTAATCCTAGATCACTTGGTGGTCACTTATCTAAGAGGTCTTACTGTAAGCCCCTCGAAGGATCAGAAATTTCTGCAGAAGCTCTGCAAGCTAATGGACAGTCTTTGCTTGCCAGTATGATTCTTTCCTCAAATTCATTAAACTTGCAGCTACCCCAGGAATCTGCCTTCAATCCAGAGACATGTTTTAAAGATCCATCATTCCTTCAGTTACTTGCAGCTGAAAATCGTTCCACAGCCTTACTGCAGACTATGTTTCCACGGGCCAGTGTGACTAACTTTAATACTGGTGTGAATGAGGAAGGAAGTCAGATCATAAAACAAACCTTGGAAACTGCAGGCATCCCAAGTAGCTTTGATAACACTGAAGTACTTCCACGCGTAGTTACAACAAGTTGCGCCACTGGTACGACTCAGATAAATGCAGCTGTTCTCCCCAAGTCAACAGCGTCCACTCTGCTGCAGTCAGTCTGTAACCCCAGTACCCTGCTAACAGACCAAAACAGGACCCTCAATGCAAAAATTCCTCCAGTAAACGAATGCAAGAGTTTACCTGGTTTTGCAACAGAGGACTTAATTCTAAAGACTATTGAAAATGGCTTATGTCCTAGCTCATTTTCTAACGCTGTTGCAACAGTGCAAAACTTTGCAGGGAACAGTTCACGAGTTTCAGTTATAAGTAGTCCCAAGAATTCAGGATCAAGCAACTCAAATAAGAAGGGAACCAGTGCTTCAAAGAGGAAGAGAAAAGCATCTACGCCCTTGCTTGAACCCAGTACACCAGAGAAAATAGCAGTAAATAATACAACGGTGGGACTTGTAACAAAAAGCACTGAAGGAAGTGTGCAAATACAGGGAGAAAGTTTTCAGTCCAACTTATTGGCAAATTGTGGCTCTCAAGCAGTGATGGAAAATCTCACGCAGAAACTCAATAATGTTGACAATCAGTTATTCATGGCCAGTATCAAAGAGAACTTCAAAACAAATCTTGAGACTCATACAACACTACCCCCTTTAACAGTAAAAACTGAAAATGGGGATTCCCAAATGATTGCTGTAAGTTCTTGTATGCATGCAAATTCAGAGGAGCAGATTTCAGAAGACAATGTTATGCAGAACTTTGAAAAAACACTGGAAATAATTAAAACTGCAATGAATTCACAGATACTTGAGGTGAAAACTGAAATTCAGGATACCATCACTGCTTCAGGACAGACCTTGCAAGCAAATAATGCACAGTCTTCCTTGGGAAATTCTGCACATAGTGTAAAACTACCCACTGCTGCACAGTTTGCCGTGCACATGGGGAATGTCACTGCTGCAAAGAGTAGCTCTGCTCAGTCTGAGACATCTCAAAAGGATGATACTCAATTATTGGAAATTTTGGAGGGCCTACAAAAACTGAAACTAGAAGATGATTCACCCATTCACATCTCTGAGACTGTTTCCCAGTGTCCTTCAGCAGATACGCTAGCACCAGCAGTTCCTGTTGTATCAACTGAAAATAAACCCCTTGTCCAGATATCTTCAGAGGCAAGTAACATTCAGTTTAGTGATAAAGTTAATAAGCCTTTTGTATGTCAGGATCCAGGCTGCAGTTATAGTGCTATGACAAAAGATGCATTATTTAAACATTATGGCAAGGTTCATCAGTACAGTGCAGAAATGATACTAGAAATTAAGAAGCATCAATTGAAGTATGCCCCGTTCAAATGTGTCGTACCTACCTGTCCAAAAACATTCACAAGAAACTCTAATCTCCGAGCACACTGCCAGCTTGTACATCATTTTACAACAGAGGAGATGGTAAAATTAAAAATTAAAAGGCCGTATGGCAGAAGATCTCAAAATGAAACTGTAAACACAGCCCCGCGACCTGTTGAAGTAAAAACTTTGCAAACACCAATAATAGAAAGCAAAACTACAGCTCCATTGGTCAAAGAAGCTCAAGTAAAGGAAGTTGTAGAGCCTGTAGAAGTCTTGGAAAGACTTCTTCCAGAAAATAATATTCCTGAAAGACTGGAAAAACTTTCCCAAGTGGTTTCCGTTCCACCAGAACAGCATAATGCAGCCTCTTTTAGTAGCACACAGGCACAACCCAAAGCACGCAAGGTTAGGAGGTACAGGAAAGAAAAAGAGGAGAGAAAACGTAGGAAGCCTGTAACATCATCTCTGGAGTTCCCCACTAGATACAGCCCTTACAGACCGTACCGATGTGTCCATCAGGGCTGCTTCGCAGCTTTTACGATACAACAAAACCTAATCCTTCATTACCAAGCCGTGCACAAATCGGACCTCCCTGCCTTCTCTGCTGAAGTGGAGGAGGAGAATGAGCCAGGCAAAGAGGAACGTGAAGAGACGGAAACCAAACCTGCTGTCAGAGAGTTCAGGTGTGAGGTGAGTGACTGCTCTCGCATATTCCAGGAAGTTACCAGCTTGATACAACATTACATGAAGCTTCATGACATGACCCCAGAGCAAATTGGAAACATGAAATCGGCTCCAGAGGTGGGAAGGTTTTTTTGTGATCAGTCTCAATGCAAGGCTTCATTTACAGCATACCTTAACTATGTTGTACATCTTGAGGCAGATCACGGTGTTAAGATAAAGCCAAACAAAGTAGAAGATGATGGTGTATTCAAGTGTGACTGTGAAGGCTGTGACCGTATTTATGCTACGAGGTCCAACCTCCTGAGGCATATTTTTAACAAACATAATGACAAGCATAAAGATCATCTAATAAGACCCAGGAGACTGACACCAGGTCAGGAAAACATTTCAAGCAAAGCAAATCAAGAGAAACCATTGAAGTCCAAACAAAGGGGACTAAAAAACAGATCTGGAAAAGAAGGTAACAGGCTGTCGGTGAAAACAAAACGAAAGAAAAACGTGAACTTGGAAAACAAAACCTCAAAAGGAATGCAAGTTCAAGAAAATCAGGCTTATTCACTGAAACGCGGCAAGCATGTGTATTCAATAAAGGCTAGAAATGACGCCTTATCCGAATGTACCAGCAGGTTCATAACTCAGTATCCATGTATGATAAAGGGATGTTCATCCGTAGTTACAAGCGAAAGTAACATAATAAGGCATTATAAATGTCACAAGCTGTCCAAAGCATTTACTTCCCAACACAGAAATCTTCTTATAGTATCTAAAAAGCTGTCTGTCACAGAAGTAAAGGAAGCCTCTTGCGAGCAAGAGGAGATTGATAAAAAAAGTGATGTGAAAGAGCCTGAACCGAGTTTGATAGTGAGCAGTAATGATTCAAGCACATCTACGTTACCGCAAAAGGAAGCTGAAAAAGGTGAGAAGGATGAAGTGGACGAACTGACAGAACTGTTCATTACTAAACTGATTAATGAGGATTGTTCAAGTGCTGAAAATCAAGCGAAAATCTCTTCCAGTGTAAATAGTGACTTGCAGGAGACCAGCGTCTGCCCCTCAGAAAAGCAAAAATCAAACAACTTAAAAAGAGCAAACAAAGAAAAAAATGTGTCTCAGAGTAAGAGAAGGAGAGCTGAAAAAATTGAGGCAGTACTGCCCGTGGATGTGAGTAGCGTGCGCAAGGAGGAAGAGACTGCTGTTGCCATTCAAACAGCTGAAGAGCAACCTGCAGCTTTTGACTGGAGCTCATTTAAGCCAATGGGTTTTGAAGTGTCATTCCTCAAGTTTCTTGAAGAGTCTGCTGTGAAGCAAAAGAAAAACACTGAAAGAGATTACCATAGCAGCGGAACCAAAAAAGGATCCCATTCAAACTCACGAAAATCCAATGAGAAGACTTCTGTAACAGTTAATAATGTCACTTGGTCATGTTCCGAAACTGAAAACCTTGTACCGTTTGCCAACCCATCACAGCTTCTATGTGGTGATAATGTAAAGATTGTTTTAGACAAGACTTTCAAAGACTGCACTGAGCGTGTGTTGAGGCAACTTCAGGAAATGAAACCTATTGTCAGTTTGAGAAAGTTTGAAGGACGTTGGGAGGATAATCCAGAGGTTACGGCTGCAAAAGTAATTGTTATGGGTACTGAGGAAGGGGCATCAAAATACTGAAAACCTAATGTGTTTAGCCATGACAATAAAGTTTATTTTGAATAGGAAGCCATCAAGCATGCTGGTTACTGTGGAGCTCTTTTAATTTGAAGTGATTTAATCTAGCAAAAAACATGACATGAGTCATGTAAATGTCTTATTTGTTTTTATCCCTATGGGACTTGAAGAACAGAGTATTTGCTTCAGTTTTGTAAATACTTGATCAAAACCTCAACTTTCTATCAGACTGTCCTTTCCATGAACTAAATCTTTGTGAGTTGTGTGTGATTGGTATGTTTCACCAGGTCACTGCTCATGTATAACAGTACTCTTTATTTGTAGATACATTTTTTTTTTTGTATATATTTATTATTGTAAATCATTTGCTGCCACCAGCAGTCTGTAAGTCTAAACTATTAAATGACACATTTATATTCGGAATTTTAATTTGTAACTAAGTGAGCAAGTTTTTAAAACTGTCCTTTAATCATTTTAAATTAAGAACTTTTGAACTAAAACTAGCTAAGTCTGCCACATCCAGTTTATTTTGCATAAAGCATTTATTTACAGGAGAGGAGCTGGATAAGATGACATTTCATAGGTTAAACATACTGACACATGCTCATTTTTGTAAATTTTAACATCCAGTACCTATGGATGATATTCATATGTAGTTAACTCATAAATATAATAGTTTTCTTATAGCTACATTTTTCATTGCTTTTAATTGGATACAAAGCATTTATGATTCCATAATAAAAATGGAAATGTGAATAAAAATAGTTTGCTACATTGGAGATTTAAAACAATATTTGGTATTAAAGAATCCGTTGTGAATGTGATAGAAAATTAGTAGTGTGGAGCAGTGTATATATTTGAGGTGGTGATTTGTGAAGTAGCCCAGTATTGCCTTAAATAAAATCACATTTCATTTCTTGTTTTTTACATGTGATCTTATAAAGGTTATTTTTGTTTCTGTAACTTAGATTGGTGTATAGTTTAATTTTTGTTAAAAAACGAAACAAAAAAACTTCAGAAACCGTTTTTGTAAATAGTGGGTTTATAAAACAGATGGTTTATTTTGATAATACCAGTTTGGTATCTATCTATAAAATACGTGAGTCCTTATGCCATACCATTAAAAACTGAATAAACAAGGCACTTTCTGAAAGGGAAGTGAGATTGTGATCTTACAGATGAACTCGGTGGTTGTGCTCTATTGATGGCGCAGGCTCCCTCCGCACTCTTCTGCCTCTTGCTGACTGTACCTGGCAGCACTCCCGCCACCTCTCTCTTTTCCACACTTGAACAAAGCCTCAGAAGCGGTGCTGCTTGTAGTGCCCAGGATTGGAGCAATTTCTCTGTATGCTGCTAACTGAAACGACAGGTATCCAGTTTGTTGAGTAACCAAAAGCGTGAATGCGTTGGTGGGAGCTGTCAGTACCCAGGAAACTTCAGTGTTGGTTTTCATGCATGATTGTGCTTAACTTGGATGGGACAAGCCAGCTGGATTGTGTGGTACCAAAAATTTTTCTTGGATTATTCTCATTACTGGATGTGACCTACCTTCAGTAATATAAAATAGTCTTTATCTTGAAGAGATTGGCTTGATTATTTTTTTTTTCTATAAACTTGTCTTGCCATGTAAAGCTTTGCATTAAATGCTACACTTGATTGCTCTTAAGCTATTCCCCTGGAATCTTTGACAGTTTACTTGATTATCAATGCAAAGGGCACATTTCTACAAGCAGATGAAGTGACTTGTGAGAGCGAAGACGATACGTGAAAAAGTGGAAAGGCAACAGCATTTCAGCTTGGGCATAGCCCTTGGTTTTCTGTCTGGTGCTAAATGGCATACCTCCTGAGAGAGCCTGTGCTTCCATTTGAACAGAGCCATTCACTCCTCTCACTTTCGATCCCTCCGGAATGACTGAGAATTCTGCCAAGTTAGTCTATCAAAGGTGCAGTCTGAGAATGATTTGTTCTGGTTTTATCATTGTGTTTTAACTCTAAGAGAGATCATTATAATCGTTGTAAGTGCAAGATGCCATGTTCTACCTACCAAAGGTGACGTGGCTTCCCTGCATGGAGTTGCTGTTGGATTCCAGCCATGGTGATTGTGGAGGGCATCTTCTGCAGGAGAGAAGAGGCTGGAGAACCTTCGTGGTTCCTCATCCACAAAGCTCGCCTGAAATCTTTTTTCTCAGATCTACCTATCCACTGCAGTCACTGTCAACAGACCTCACAACTGTTAATTTTTAGAAGAATTTTGTGGTTGTGTAAGTTAAATAGTTCCAACATTGACATTCCAGAGGATAGATGATACCACATCATTTGCAGTTATTAAACTGAGAATAGCATACAACTGTGTAGCTACACAGTGCTATGGCAGAGTACTATTTAAAAAAAAAAAAAAGGAAAAAATTCCAGTGTCATAAATATCCAGGAAATAATTTCTGGTTTGGATCTGAATGTAGGGTCTGAATTTCTGAGAACTTAATATTGTCTCATTCTTACCCTAATTAAAGTGGGTGTTGTACCAGTAGAGTCAGTGCCCTCCATGGCACACTCCCTTTTGGTGGGTACTGACAGCCTACCCAACAGGTAAGCTAGTATGGTATTTTTTTCCCTTTTAAAAAAAAAGTATTTTGAACTTAAAGCAGGGGACCAAAGGCAGCGTCTGATTTTAAGATGTCATGGACTGCAGAGGGCACTGTGGTTTGGTAAAGACACCTACACAAGTTCCTGAGGAAGTAAATTTGTTACTTGCATTTAGATACTTTACCTAGAGCAATGTATAAAACCTCCTGCTATAGCTGTGGCAGCATGCCTGAACTTGGCAGCTCCTCTGGAGCCTGGAGCTGTACAGATGCCATGGGGCTGCCAGGCAGCATGGGACTCCAGGGTGGCCGAGCCCAGCTCTACCTGCACACCCTTACCCTGTGGGCTGCCCCAACAGCCGCTGGTGCTGCTGGCCCCTGCGCTGCTGCCCTGTCCCTCTCTGTCTTCTCCCATCCCTCTTTCTTCTTCCTCCTCTGCATCTCTGACTTCCAGACGTGTCACCGGTGAACTGTGGTGCATTTGAGGCAGGACACCTTTAAAACCCCTTGTCACCATCAGGAACGTGCTGACTAAAGCAGCAGTTGTTGCTGATGGGGAAGGAACTAAATCTGGGAGTCTGGATACAGAGTACAGGCTCTTGCGACTGAAATACATCTTTAAACAGGCAGTGAACCTCTCTTGTGGTTAACTATGTTTATAAAGAAACCTTATATAGCCCTAATTGAGTGTAAATAAGTAGTGGTTTTGTCCTTACGTGTTTTGGGGTGGTCATCCCAGCAGGATGGGGGGACTGTTGGTCCTAGTGCATTCTGCTGGGATGTCCTGTCTGTAGCTGTTGGATAGCAAGGGAGCGATGCTTGCAAAGTTAATGCTGAAAGTAGTCATTGGTTCAGGTGAGGAAAAGTAGTTGGCTGCATTCCTGCTGGGGCTCCCACCTGCATGGGCAGGGACGTGCCACCAGGGCTAGAGGAGCTCACTGAAGTAGGATTTGGGGCAGCAGCTCCTGGTCATGCCCTGCCTTTATCTCCGTGGGTTTTTTTTCTTCCCAAACCTCATCTGTTACAAGGCAAGGAGGTTACTTGGGTTTAAAAGAAAATTAGGATCTATGTATGACTTGGATCTTCTAATGTTTGCAGAGATGTTTTGAAATAGGAATGAGGCAAGTATTTTTGTTTGAAAGTGCATGAAGTGATCTTGTTATTTCTCCATTACAGTATGGGCACAGATCAGCTTCCTACCAATTACTATGTGCTTGAGGAGACTGTACTTTTACACTTTAAAAAGAGAAAACCATAGCACTTGAATTGAAATTTTTAAAATTTTGTCTGAGTGACTTGGAAGTTGAATACACAAAAAAAACCTTTAAACCTTTAGTTTAGGGACCGCGCCTACAAACTCATTTGAACCAAAAATGTAAGAACGAATGACTTCAGGGATGGATAGATCAGTGAAACTTTAGCTGGAGCACAAAGGAGTATAAGGGTGGGGAAGGGGCTGTGGAAGGAAAGGAGCCAGTAAAAGACCAAATGCTGGCCAAGAGCAAGCGTTCGGAAGTAGATTAATTTGTTTCTGTTCTCTCAGGTTAAGTAAAATCTCAAGACCTACCTTGGGTGATGCTCATTTCATTAGTGGCTCTGTCAAACACTCTGATTTTATGGGGCATATGATGCAAAAGCCACTTGATGGTTTGCTATGAGCCAGTTGGGGGTTACACAGAGTTGGTCCATTAATAATTTTTCAATATATTTCTCATGTAAGGTACTGACTTTGTCAAAACTGAATTATCCTCTAAGACTTGAAACCTGATGATTTGGGAATCTATTTATCATTTCATGGCTGTAGAAGATAGAAATAAAACCATGAATATACATTCCAAAGAATTAAAGTTCTTGTTTTACAGTGAAATTTTTGGTCTAAGCAGGAAGCTCTGACCAGCCACAGAGCTTTAAGGGATGCTCTAAACCCCTTCAAGCCCTGACTTCATATACTTTTTTTATTAGAGAGCAGCTAATGCACAAATTTAATCAGAAACATCTGTTGGCTAAACTGTGTGTGTTTCTCTTTGTTTTCTCTCAAATAAACCTTGCTTTAAAAATAAAAATAAATACTTTTTCATTAATGTGCTGTCTTAAAATCTGTCCTCAAGAATTAGAAAAGTCATTTGGGAAGCACTTTTTTATTTTTATAGTGTTAGCCTTGTCTTAAAAAATAATGCATTAGGGTACAAAACGGCCAAAATAATTTTGGGTTTTGTTCTCCATTACTCAGACTGTGGCAGTCATGGTTGTACAGGGCTGATGGGGAATGGTTTTGCTTCATGCACTCGTTGGTAGGTTTTGTCCAGTAGCTGCAAAAAGAGTTTCTAACAGCATTTCTGTCATGAGCCACATTCTCTGTGTGTAGAGACTTAACAGAAAATGTTCTGAATTGTGTGAAGCAGGTTATCTCGATGAACATACTGATTCAGCATCACTTGAGATGTAAAACATTTAACTGGCCATAAGCTGGTTAGATAGTTATCTGAGGGACTGCGAAGTTCAGCAGCAGCAAATGTATTTTCACCTTTTATAAAAGCAGGTTTATTTGAGCAAAAAAGCTTGAAAATCACAGTCAAAAGCACGTACATTATTCATTAGTTCTGAAAGTTAATTCTGTAACTGCTACCCGAGCACTCATAAAGGTAATGCCTTATAACCAAAGGGGGTGTGATTAAAAATAAATAGTTAACATGCTTTTGCTACCGTTTCCTCCTCTTTATCCTGACACGGACAATAAAATCGATTCAGCGTTCAGGTAGCTCCACTTACTGCAGGTGGTGTTTTTCTCTAAAGGGTGTATTTTGATCAGGCTCAGTACTGATGTATGTCTGAACGAAGGTCTTTCATCCCAGCAATGGAAAGGGAACACTACCCTGAAATAACTCTTTTTAGGCACTAATTTCTATCACCTTAGAAGCCTAGGTTCAATAGAAGACATCTCCTAGCTAATTTCTGTCCCTTCCTGTTAGCCCAAGCAACACACGTAACAAACCAGAGGTGTGTGGTGTTTAAGAGATATTCTGAAATTTGGGGGGCAGATAGATGATTGGTTTTTACTTTGTTTCTACTGGAGGCTATTCGTATTTTTAGATTTCATGTGTTCTATGGCAGAGAAATGTACTGAAGGGAGGAGCGTTATTTTCAGCTGTAGTAAACAGGCCAGAGTCCGGGCTGCTGAATACTAGGACTACAGACTGCTGCTTTGCCGTATTGTGTAGTCTACAATTCTCAGATGTTAGGGAACTGGGAATGATTTTTTTCCCTTAAATGCCACAGTGACAGAGCAGAAGAAAAGTCTAATAACTCAGTGCCAGTGACCAGGTGTTAACGCTGTCCACTGGTACATGCTGTCTGCACACATTTGAGCAAGTACTCTTTCTTACAGGATGTGCTCTGATGATAAATACCCTAAAATGGGTAAAGGGGTCAGATACCTCCAGAAGGAGGTGCTCCACAAATAGCTAAATAACCAAGTCTGTCTTTATCACCATGGGCTAAGCTAGGGGTGTCTACCTCTTCTCATCTTTTTTTTTTTTTTTTTTTTGAGATGTTTTACAGTGGTCCAGTGGAATGGGTTGTGACCATCCAGCTCACTCCAAGACATCAGCAGGGAGTGTGTCAGCCCTTTCCGATTGCTATTTCAACAGTTACCAGATCCACCCACCTGACAAATGCTGTACTGCCCCTTACTGTTCAGCATCTTAATCAATTCCAGGTTCTTCTAACTCTGCATATAAAAAGCCTCTTTTTGCTTATACCAAAGCGATTCTGCTTAATATTCAAAACACCACTGTTTAACCAATTGTTTCAGCATCATTTATCATAAACATCTATGTTTATATTAAAATTTCATGGAATTTTCACAGTTCTACGCCTCTTGTTTAAACATGAAAAGATCTAGATGATTCTCTATATGACATACATAATGCAACTGAACTTATGCACTCAGGTAAGGGGGAACTAATAGAGAAAAAGTATTTCCTACATAACTACTGTTTCAGTTCAGTAAAACACTGATTGGAAAAGCACTTCATCAATTACAGCTTGTGTAACGGGAAGGTGGTCTCCAGCCTTCTTTCAAGTCAACAGAGAACTTTTTTCACATTTGTCTTGTATATTCAGAGGCAAGGATGGGGAGCTGTTGTGGAACTGTCCTGCAGCCACTGGTCTGTTGTGACTGATGATTTCTGATTTGTGGCAATCACTTTTCAAACCTTGATGTTTCTTCTTGTACCTCTTCAGATAACATTTTACGGAGTATTTGAAAATGAGATAACTCAATTCACTTAGATTTAATAGCATGCACAAGCATGAAGTTGCCACCAGAAAATAGAGGAAAATCATCTTCTCTGTGGGTTTGGAAATGTAGCAGTCTACAGTATTGGGACATGGTCTTAAGTCACATTTCACAAGATGTGGTACTTTGAATCCATTGTACAATTTATAAAACAGAACAAGAAAAACTATTTCAAATCCTGTTTTTAAAAGAAGGCTGATAAGGTAAGTGCACAGCAATCCACTGTCTATCTCTCCTGGACTTTTATAAATTTTCTGTTTGCGGTGTTTCTCTCTGTTTTCTTGGTAAGCAATGTGGAAAACAACCAAGAGCGAAGGGGTGGAGACCATAATTAATTGCAAAGCCCAAAGTCTGATGTGGGAGACAGGGAAAAAATGGTCAAAGCAGACATTCTCACAACCAGGCTGCTTGATATTGCATTCAAATTCATCATGTTCATATTTCCAGATGTTTTCTGCGGCTGCAATGTAAACCAGTAAGCGGAATATGAATACAACTGCTACCCAAATTCTTCCAATTCCTGTTGAACATTTATTCACTCCACTCAGCAGATCACGTAGGAATCCCCAGCTCATTTTTCTCCTTAAGGGAAGAAGGAAATGCTGTATTGAAGAAACATGATATCAGAGAGATTCTTCCTCTTGGGTGAAGAAAAATGAGGCATTAATTCCAGGTGAAATATAACCGGTAGCTGTATTAAGCATTTTAAAAGGAAAACATCAACCACAAACTGATCTTAGTTCGGATAATTTGTACCTTCTGAGGCTATTACCTCGAATTTATTTGCTGTTAAAACAGATTTTGACAATTAGGTTGAAGCATAATCATTCTGTTAAACTGTCTGCTGCAAGTAAATGTGCCTGTTCTTCCCGAGGGTCCCCTGAGTGTCAGGTAGAGCTTTCTCTGGCAAGTTCAGGCTAGCCCTCTACCAGTGAGGTACACTCAACTTAGCCCTGTCCGTTACGAAAATATTAAGCACAGTCAAATCAGATTTCACTTTCAAATTTATGTATAGGAGCCATGTGTCCCATAATAGCTGACTACCACATGCAAAAAAAATTGACTACCAAAATGCAAATTGTTTTCTTTTTGACTGCGGTCTAACGTCTAGGTAAACTTGTGCAATATTTTAAATCCTGTTCTGCTTCAGTGCGTTTTTATTTGTTGTATTTCTTATCATTTAAGAAATGCACTAAACTTTACTCCAAAAATGTTTTTATTTTATAGTTTCTTTTCCACAGAAGGTTTCCCCTGTCCTGACTCTGGAATGCTTCTTTTGGAAGAGTTGCCTAAGGAGCCATTGGCAGCCAGACTCTCCTCAAAATCAAAAGAAGACCTGAGATAACCACCAAGAGCATACAGTCACCTTTCCTGCCTGGCCCCACCTCTGAGGTCTGCGCAGATCTTCAAGGATGCCAAGCTCCTTTGTTTTGTAAGAGCAAAAACATGTTGTATTCCCCAGACACAGAATGTCTGGGAGACACAAGAAGGGAAATCTGAGAAGTTTCCAGATGTGTGTGTTCTATCTTTTAATGTCCTCATCCCATCTACTGCTCCTGCAAACTCTGCCTAGGAGAGATAATGTACCCCTCTGTGGCTGCAGTGGCACATGCAAATCCCACTGCCAGGGCTGTAGCTGCAGTTAGTGCTGATGTATGAGCAAGTTCATCAACTGGCAAGTGGTACAAGTAGTTACAAGTAGTAACCAGGCCACAGCATCACAAAGCTCAACACAGACGTAAAGCTCAGTACTTCTTTTGCTGTGCCTTGATTCTGCAGCCCATCATGACCTATGCCTATGTCCAGACTTCTACTGGAAAGCAAGATTGTTTGCCTCTTTGGGTATTCCTACAGCGCTACCAGTAGAGCTGGTGACTTATTTGAGGAGCTGAGGAACTGCTGCAGAAATTAATGAATTACTGATTTATACTGGGAAGGATGTTTAAAAAAAGATGTTCTAAGGAAGAACGGTTACCAAGATACTCCTTTATGCTGCAGGCAAAAAAGAATAATGGGAATATCAATTGGCATATATCCTATCAGACATATGCTTATATGCTTTTAAATATGTTTGGCAGGTGGTGATTTTGTCATTCAAGAGCTACTTCTGTCCCCCATGTCTGCAGTTAGAGCTCAAGAAAAAGTTTAAATCAAGTTCTTCAAGACATCGGGGCTTTAATGCTTTCTAGATAAGTAACACCCAGACAATACATCAGTCTCAAAGGAGCTGAACAGCAAAGCCTGAAGATGCTACTGTGTAATAAAGGACAGGCGAGGAAACAAAACATTCACATGAGCAAGCATGAATGAATTCATCTTGTGGATGAGCTGTCTTCTGGAGGAGATTTGAAGGAAAACCTCAGAAGGCCTTTGCTAGGATTTTAAGATGTGCACAAACTGAATTTTGTTATTCCATGGAAAACAAGTATGGCTGTGAGTGGCCTTTTGCTGATGGCCATAAGAACTGCACCATCCCTTTCTAATGTAAAAAGCCTCATGTCACCTGTCAATCCATGACTGAGTTACACTAGTTCTAAGCCTCCAGCTGAAAAAGTCAGCACAGAAATGAAAGATATGCTGGGTCACCAGCAAGATGCAAAAATCAGTTGGAACCAACATTGGTGGAAATCAGGCCATGGAGATACCTAAATACAGATTGGGAATTTTACCTTGAGGTCTCTTTTCCCAAAGCTGAGCTGCTACTTCCTTACATGAACAGCAAGAGGGATTAGAAAAGAACAATTTTATACCACCTTTTGCCAATCCCACATTGAGTAGAAGGATGTGAAGGGGAAAAGAAAGTCCCACCCAAAGAAAATGGAGATCAAGAATTTGACTAAAATTTCCAGCAGATCCTAAGCAGTGGGCAGATTCTAGCCAGCTAGAAGATTGGATGGATGAAATTCCTGCAAAGCTATTTTGAAAGACAGCAACACATTCTATTCTGGTACCTAGATGTCTGGTAGTGAGGCAGCAGGGATTTCACAGACCTGGAGATGGTTCCCAGTCTATGTGCTCTGTTGGTGAGAAGCTGGAATTTATTAAAGGACTGCAGGGAAGGTCTTGTGGCCAGCAGTTCTTCAGCTGCCAGAAGTCTGCAGAGCTTTGATCATGTATTTCCACTTGTAGCCTTCTCTTGATGTTGAGAAGAGGTTGTAGAGGACAACCTTCAGCCGCAACCTGAAGAGCCACAGAGCCTGTTTCAGGGTAGTGTTTGGGTTGTAACCAGCACAGCTCCTCTGTTCAAATGAGCTGCAAGTGTGCATTTAAAAGGTTACGTTTGCTTTGTGCACCACTGTTGCTATAGAAGATTGTGGATGTTAACTGATGCTTTTGTATCCTTTCAAAATACAATTAATTCACTGAAGCATTACAAAGAACATACGGAATGGAAAAAATAAAATGGACTTCAGGGGTAAGGAGTTAGCCAACAGGTGAACAAGAGAAAACTGACTTCATGGGACAGCACAGGCACAGACTGATGAGAGGTTAAGTTAGCTGAGGCTAGAGAAGACAAAGACTTTATATGGGCTGTATGAAACTCAGAGCAAGGTGGGGATTTGGACAACATAACGGGAACAGGCTGCCCAGAGACATTATGGAATCTCCTCCTCTGGAGATATTCAAAACCTGCCTGGACATGATCCTGTGCAACCTGCTCTAGGTGAACCTGCTCTAGCAGGGGTAGTTGGATAGATGACCTCCAGAGGTCCCTTCCAACCCCTACCATTCTGTGAATGTAATTTATTGAGTAAGGTGTTTGAATAATGTTGCTGTTGTTGAATGTATTCATCAAATAATCATTTCTGTTGTTCAATGAAGTCTACAGAAGGCTGGCTAATGTGCATTCAGTAATGCATCCATTAAAAAGCACAGTGCTCAGAGAATTAGTTCACCTCGATTTCAGTCAGCTCTGCTAATTTAATTACTGTAAAAGCAGAAAAGGTATCTTTGTGCAGAGGGGAAGGCGGGGGGGTTGGGGGTGGGGGGGGACGGAGAAGCAAGAAAATTCAAGAACAAACTGACTAAATAAAGAGGAAGTGGGGAAAGCATCCAGAGTGTTAGGGGCACAAAGAGGGCAGGCAGCTTGGAGCTCAGCGAGCAGGCAAGTTACAGGAAGAAGGTGCAGTATTATGTGAAATGGAGATGGGATGGTGAGAAATAACAGAAGGAACACAAGCCTGGGAACGATGGATCTATGAATTCTGTGCAAGCAAGCTGAATTATCCTCACAGGCTGAGAGATGGAAAAACAGTTTCTTTTTCTGATATAAACATTGCTAGCTGGAGTATTTTGCTGGACCTACAATTTACCTTTTTTTTTTTTTTGCTGGTCAGGAAGAAAGAGAACCATATAAAAAACCAGATAAAGCAAAGAGCAGAAGTATAAAATCACAGAGCAGGATATAGGATCATAAAAAAGCAGAACTGGTAACAATCTTAAGAGTTCATCTTCTCCGTTTTTTTACAATTTAATCAAAATATCATCACAGCACTTTTTTTTTTTTTTGAACACCAAGGATCATCTCAGTGTTATAAGGAGAAAAAAAAAAAAAAGCGTTGTCACAATGGTTTCCATAAATGACCAAACAAATAATGAAGCTTGACTTCAGGTGTTCATTTAGTAACTGCATTTTCCTCTTAATTTCTTTGTTTGCTGATATAAGGAAGAGCACATCTGTTTTATGATTGCTGTGTCTTTGTGCTTGTTTCATGGACTACCCACTGATTCCTTACTGACTGCCAGAGATGTAAGGTCCACGGGGTGAGAAACACTGATTTGCTTCATTCTCCAGCCCTGAGAAGGCTTTGTTGTGCATATACTGTTCCTGACAGTTCAGTCTGCTCTTAAATGGATGGAAGCTCCACTATCACAGCCACACACACACCCTAGTGTGGCACACCTATTCCAGTGCTCTGCTACAGAAGAAGAGGGAGCAGGAAACCTCCTGGGAACACGAAGGTACAGTATAACTCCATTCAAAGTCACCCTACCAAGCTGCACGTGCACCAGCTATTCAAACCACTGCACGTCTGCAACAGGAGCTGAAAAACTATTGCTACAAGTCACTAACCTTGCAGTCCCTTTTTTCTTGTTCACCGATGAGAGCGCCAATGTAAGGTGATTTCCAGGTCCTTGTGAAAGAGCCAACAAGAGAAAACAGAGAGATGACAAAAATTAACCATACCTTGTTCAGACAACTCATCTCTTACCTTACGTAAAGCTGTAACAGTAATGTAGTATTGATACTCATTGCTTTTTAAGGCTCTTCAGAAACAAGCCAGGTAAGGCCTCACAACCCATGAGCCAACAACCCTCCTGGGCTGTGTGCTGGCCGAGTTGTTTTCTTCTGCCATGACTTCTGCAAGTGGTAGTGCAGCAGAACCTGTGTTTCTCAGGCTGATGTGAGCCAAAGGTTTCCCACATACTTCTTCCTTCAGGTGCTTCCAGTGGAAGTGGAGGCCCCTGAATGGCAGATATACCAGCAATAGCTTGCTCTTCTCTCACAGGTTAACAAAAAGTAACCTATAGACACTTTAGGTTGCATTTCATTGGTAAAAACCCTTTATTAACATGTATTAAGAAATGGAGTCCTCTCCTCAAAACACCAACAGTCCATACAGAGAAAACACGTGCTGTGGAGGAGGAGATGTCCACCAGAGAGGTGATGTGGTTTATCCAACATCACTCAACACTCCAGAGGCAGAGCTAAGCAAAGAGCCATGTTCTCTTCACTTGCTTTTATCTTTCTTACCTTACTGATTCTAACCTCTTACTGTTTCTCATCTCTTATTAATTGTTAACTCCTCAGAGCAGGAAATAAGCCCTTTGGTACATTGGGAGATAAACCTCTGGGTACTGTGATATTAAAAGTAGTATTCCACAGACAATTAAATAGTGCTTAAAATGTACACGTGGTGTGTAAAAACATCAGCCTAGGTATTTATTTGTTAACCAACTACAGGAATGAAAAGACTAGATGGAAGAGGGCTCAACTAGTCATTCAGCACTAGACCGGAGCTGGTTGGTTTGGCTTTTACACCTGGCTTTTGCATAGGCTTCTGCAGTGGCTTGGGACAAATCTCCTTCCTTTCTGGGCTTCAGGATCTCAGCTGGCAAACATTTGCTTCTCTGAAAATATCGCTTCTAAACTGCATCTTCAGCAGGCTCCGTAAACTTAAGCATTCTTTTTTTAGAGCTAGTGGTGGCAAAATCCTGTCTTGTTCTGTATTCAGGGAAACCGCAAACACCACTTAATAACCCAGCAGCTGCTGAGTGTGATGCTTTGCCAGCTGCTAATTGCTGTGCTCTCTCCTCCGCAGCAATGAATGGGTTTTGAAAGAGGACAGACACAGTTCACTGTTTTCTTTCTTACTTTGGCAAACAGTGTAATTAAAAAAAAATTAAACTCAGAAGTAGCCAAAATTATTTCTTTTTTTTTTTTTTGAAGTCATGATGTCTGTATTTCGCCTACACAACTACTACTGCATTTCTCATCACCTTCGTGCCAAACAGATAACCCATCTTTCCCATGCTCCCCCAATATAAACAAGAACTCCCTCTGCAGCAAATGATCTTCAACATTAATGAGTATTACTGCTCTATTCAGGCTATTGTTGTACTGCTTTTGTCAACACATAAAAAACCAGAATGACAAAGGCAAAACATTTCCACTTGAACAAGTGATCATCAATGGCCACATTACAGTTGGTAACTCCTTAGTAGTTATAAAGTACTGCGGGGTTATAACTGTGGTTTATGCTGGCTGATGGGACGCTTTCACGAGGCTATTATCAAGCCTGTTTGACACTAGAAAAACACCTTCTCATGTGGTAAAACTACATTTTATAACAAGAAACTCTAACTTACCTGTGTGTCAGTAAATGATTACCGCTGGATCCCAGCTTTCTAGTGGCTTTTAACTATCAACGATTCATTGCCGAGAACGGGAGTTACTGCTTTAAGCCTTGAAAATGGAAACGGTTCGTCTCCTAGGTAATATAAACTGAACGAGTGAAACCTGATCATATGTCCTGGCTGTTCAAACACTGCTCAGACCAGAACCATAAAGTGTGTTGAATCATCAGAGATATACAAGGAAACGACGGCATTTGTTTAAAGTTGCAGGCTTTAACCGCTTCTTTTGAGCACCCATCAGCATCAGCTCTAATGCTGCATGGTTTTTGCTTTCATGTTAGCGATGGCACAACCCGAAGACACGCATGCTGGTGTGTCCAAAGCAGTGGGCAATGATCAGTGACCCTCTATGAGACACGTGTAGCCCTTGCACTTGCAAGACAAGAAGTCACTTGACCATATCGGTCTTGCATGAACATGCACAGAAGATTCCCCAGGAAAAGCCTACCTTTCCTACACCATTCCTACAGGAATGACCTGGAGGATTCAGCCAGCTCCCCATTTCAGAGGCTGCTTCATTACTACTTTTTGTCTCATCCAACTTCTGCTCTCTCTCTGATATTAACTTTACTGCAATATCAAAATAGCAAGAATGGCCTTCATGGAATACTTCTTGACTCTTTGCACCCCTTCATAGTATGGCTTCTATACTTTTTTCAGAAGAACTTCGTATATGTGAAAAACTTGAAACTGCTGCATGGAATTACATTAACATTCTAAAATCACGTAACTGAGTTAAGGGCTTTAATTCCCATGCCGTTTGCTCTTTGACATTTTACATCACATTTGTATTTTGGGTTCTCTTGGGCAAAGAAATTGCCTACTGAAAAGAAACATTCTTTTAGGCACATATTACTCCTAACAATACATTACACAACATTCAGACAGGTCTTTCTATTAAAATTTTAAATTACAGTGGCTTTTCCAAGTAACTGGTTTTTGTTATTAAAATGTCTTTTGGTTACTGTACATGCTAATCAATTCCCACATTGGACTAGGCAGCTGAGCCACTCCCCACCAGAAAGCCCATAACTTTAATAACTAAGCAATGGAATAAGTGTTTATGACCTGCCTTACGCATCTTAACAAGCATCAATGCTTTGGCAGTCATTTTTACCTGGGATGTGGCTATACCGCTGAGTAACATCATAAAAAAAGCAGAAAGGCTGAACTGCTTGCCCCTTACACTCTTTGTGGTATAATTTATTCACAGTATAATTTATTCAGCTTAAACTTACTGTGGCTTTTATCTCGGAATTATATGAGAATGTTCAGTAGTTTTACAGAGAGGGGAGTATCACATACCCTAACACATGTGCCTGAATCAGAACCTTGGTACTGACCCCAGAGAAGCTGATGCCTCCAGAGGGTGACTGAATGTACCAGAGCTTGGAGATGGACTGCAGGTAACACGAAGCCTCCCAGCTGTCTGCTGGTGGGAGCTTGCTGCCAGGAGGGCACCTTCCTCCTGGTACTGCTGCTGAATGCCTGGGAAAAGCCACAGACGCCTGAATACGGTTCAGTTCACATCAGTAATACAAAGACCAAAATCACTGTAGGAATACTGTGATTACCTGTAGTACTGAGAAAGAGATGAAATTTAACTTTAAATATAAACTTTATTATGGTATTAAAGGCATCTGAGCAATTGTATAGAGATGGAAAAGAAAAAAGCCCCAACAGCCCATTTTTATTAACTGGAACTACATGGTTACAATGCCATCACTTAAATGTCAAAGCTGTTTAAGCATCTTTATGACACCCACAGTTATATCCCCTTTGTATCTAGTATATAAATGTTAGATACTGCTACTCTCTACTGTATTTCATTACATGGTGGTATTTAGATATTAAAAGCCTACTGTAAGGTGCAGAAGATAAGAAGAGCTCCAGATTAGAGTCTCAGAGTCCCTTACTACAGAGTTCACTCAGTCAAACCTGTGAAATTTCTACCCTCCAGAGTCTTCCTAGGTGCTATATCTGCGGCCTGAGATCTGAAGGGTGCCTAGATCAGAGAGGGCACTAGCTGATGGATTTTAACTTATCACATCTCAAGCTGACGGGGAACACCGGCGCAGAGGTTAGTCCTGATCCATGCCCCTGCTTCCAACTGCCTTTCCAGATGCAGTGCCCTGCTTACATCAGACCATCTCACCCACTCAACTGAAAAATAAACTTTGCTCTATTTTTTTTCTTTTCTGGCAATGTTAGGTGTCAGCTGGACCAGAGAGCAACACTGGTGTACTCCAAGGCTGAGCAGTTCTGAGTCTTCATGCAAGTAAGGCCTCAGTAAGCGCAAGTCAAAACACATCTCCCCTTGCCCCCTTCTTTTTGGAGGTGCAGTCTTAGATTAGCTCAAGTTTGTCTTTAAACCCCGCTCTAAGGTATCTGGCTGTGTACTGTTGCAGTGAGCAAATTTAGTGCTGTACCTGTTTCTGTGCTCTTCCTTTTTAGTAGAAACTACCTTTTTCTTTCCAGAGGGGTGCTTTGGGTTTTGATATTATTCTGTCCCAGAAACAATTTGCCTACTCATTAATGAAAGTAGAACCAAACCAAGTGCCTTTCCCCTACCATATTGAATTAAGCTTAAAAGATTTATAAGCTTCATCAGTATTTGAAGAATAACAATTGCTTTAATCTTTGCTGGAGAGCACAGCTGGGTGATTTGTTTGTCTCTCAGAGTCACAGCTGGCTAGCAAGTATTATAGAAGACACACACACATAATATTACGAAGCACAGAAGATTCACTCTAACAGATTTTTGTTTTCAAAATGCATATTGTATTAAAAATGGTTTGGATTGTCACTGGTAGGGTCCCAACCACTGCATGCTGCTGTCTGAAAGCTCTGCTTTCTTTCAATGGGAATGATACAGACGAGGGGTAGCAGCTGAAGAGCAGCATCAGGGCACTGGAGACTGACAGGAGCTGAGCAACAACTGCACAGAAAGCTCTCAATGCCACCTCTGTCAAGCTGGAGATCTGTTTGTTTCTTCTGCATTTATGTCATTAATATGGCAATAGTTTCACACCCTCAGGGTAATAACGGTTCCCTTCACCATTGCCTGTGAGGAAGGGGAAGAAAGTACTTGTAATTCCTAATTTTTGCTTTCCCTTCTCCCCCAGACTTGTTCAGGACAAAAGAAGTTCCAATTGTGAATTCTAATTAAAGTATCATGAAACTCAAAGTGTATAAAACATTGTAAAAAATCAGGCAGAACAGGAATGCAAAAACACACTATACATTCATATATGAAAACCCTAAAGAGCACGTGATGGAAGTCACCCCTCTCACTACAAGACATACCAGTGCTGAAGACCCAGTGTTGACGCAAAAAGAATTTTTTCTGGACACGACAGCTGTGTAACTGTGTCTCTAAAGCAGGGATAAGCTTATCGGTAGCTCGAGGCATCCTGTCTTTATTTTGAAGACACTGTGAAGCTCTGTTCTTGTGGATCAGCAAAGATGCGGAGACATGCTGCTGCTCCCCGACTGCCTGAGGCTGGCGATCGCATGCTAACAACACCTGCGGGACACAGCATCAGGTTTGCTCTGTTCCTCACAGAGGCTCTTCTGCAGCTCAAATAAGGGGATGCAAGTCTCAAGAAAAGAGGAAACTGCTATTAACTTCTGAATGGTCGCAGCATACAGCACAATACTGAATATGGAATCCCCAAGGAATTCATTTAAAAGGACTATAAATCTCAGTAAAACAGCCTTGGGTTTGGAAAAGGGAGGGATTTTGGTGTGGTTACTCTTCAGGAGAGATACTCAGATATTAAGAGGATGGATGACTCAGAAATACCACAGATGTCTACTGCTCTACCCTTTATAGAGTCTCTTCTATAAAAAGATGCCAGACTTTATAAGCCTTGATGGATTGAGCATTTCAACATCCTGCTGGGTCAGATGACAGCAACATAATATTCACATTAAAGATAAAATAAGATGCTTTCCCACAGTCATAAAGCAAGGTGAGGCACAGTAAGCAGTCCAGGCTTTCTTTCACTGCAGAGTTAATCTGGTCACTCAGCACCTGCTCAGTGTATGTTGAGTACCAGCACCCACATCAAAATCCAACCCCATCCCTAAGTCCCTCTCTGCTTCTTCTCTTTCTACATATAAAGCCTTATCCCACAACTCTTCAGATGGAGAATACTTTCTTTTCAGCTGATGGTGTTCTTTGTACTGTGTATGATTTCTTTCCCCATCAAGGATGTCTGGGACTTAGCTGTCCTTTATGAGAAAGATGAGAAGCGCTACAGAGCACTACTGCTAGAGCAGCAGTTTAACAATAGTTGCCACCATTATCAGGTGAATGTGTACTGGCATAAACCCACCCTACCATGACCTGAGAATATTGTTATGACTTGCTGACCTTGGGTCATAAGTTTTATCTGCACGGATGGGGTCAGTTAAAGACAGTAACTGCTGAGAAGAGATACACGTGCTGAAAAGCGAGTGTACTTCTCAGTGCCGTGATGTAAATGTTTTGCATTCCCACATACAATACTTTGGAGCTGTATGCAGAACATCTCCTGCAGCACTGTAAAAACACACCCTTCCCTCAAGAAAACCAAGCTACCTTCACAAAAACGAAGGCTCATGCAAGAACCTCCTATCGGCTTATTTCAGTTACACAAACATGAAAACACAGGAGAGCAGCAACCTTCATTCAGATGTGACTTCCTACTCAGTGTTTTCCAAACAACATCAGCTGTGTGGCATATGCTGCCAAAACAATAGCTACCAGATTAGCAGATGGCGTGTAGTGAATTAAATGTTGACACAAACCCTAGACATATCACTCAGTCCTCTCTTGACTCCAAAACTTATTTCCCAACTATTTTTCTCACCTCATGATATTTACATACAGAAAAAAAAAATTAGATAGTTCCATCTGGATTTAGAAGGGACAAGTTTAACCCACAATATCCTATTTCTCTGCCGTCTTTCCAAAAAAAAAAAAAAAAAAGGCAGTTTGATGACTGTGAAAGTAAACATAGAGCAAGTGGTTCTGAGAGTCTGGGTATGTCTACATTTCTGCTTGTTCCCCTCTGCCTTCATGGCTGCAGTAAGCAGTGGAGTCCTCTCACGTCCCCTCCAGATATGGAGAAGTGTGAGCTGGGTTTGCAAGCCCAGAACTACCTTACGTGTCCAAAGCCACCAGCTGGCTACCGCTAAATCTCTGTAATTTTATCCCCCACATCTCAGTTCTGCCTGCCTGTTACCTAGGGCAGCCCTGATCTGGGGCTCTCCCTACCCTACAGGTAGTGTTTTTTCCAAAATTTTAAACTTCTACCCTTCCGTCTAACAGGGCTGAAACTGCCCAATGGCATCGAGGTCAGCGCAGGCAGGACGGGAGGCAGGAGCGGGCAGCTGCGATCGCCGGGGCTGTGATTCCTCCGGACAAGTTACTCGTTTTGCTGTTTACAAAAAGCAGAAAACAAACCACTGCCGCAAAGTGGCATTTATGTAACCAGGAGTTTCCAGACACCTGAAATCCTGCGTCCTGATCTGACTACCAGAAACTGGATGCTCAAACCGCAGCGTGTTTTTTTTGGTCCGAACGACGGCGCTTCCAGGGACGCCTCTCCGCGGGAACACCCCTTCCCCACCCCGGCACTCGGCGTCGGCACCGGGGAATCTCAACGCCTCTCTTTTTCCATTCCCCACGGTTACGATATAATTGCCGCTAGCCCGAGTGACAAGATTTGCACCAGCAGGGCGAATCCTGGACAGCTCTGGCGGAGTTCACAGGGGATTACCAGGGACCGCCCGCCACCGGGGGCCAGCAGCCGCCGGCCACGCTTGCCCGGGCCCGCGGGGCGCTGGGGCCGCCCAGTCCTGCCCGGGCGCTAAGCACTGCCTCAGCGGTGAAGAGATTCGATTCCGACCGAGCCGGCTTCCTCCCCCGCCTCCCGCTCATCTGGCGCAAGGCTGGAGCAGCACCACCACAGCCCCAGCCGAGAAGCACACCACCCTCCTACCGCACACCGCCCCCCGCCTGAGGGGACCGCCGGGGCGGGGCCCGCGCGCTCTCCCGCCCCTCCCATTCGCGCCGGCGGCCTCCGCCCAGGAGGGGGCGCAAGCGCGCAGGCGCAGCGCCCCCACCCCCCCACCCCGCGGGGAGGCCCCGCCGGCGGCGAGGGGTGAGTGGCGGCGCGGGAGGGGGTGAGGGGCGCGCGGCGTTGACCGTGACCCGCTCCCTCCTGAGGCGCCGCTGGAGCGCGGCGGTGGCGGTCTGGCCTTGCTCCTTATGTCTCCGGCGTCCTCGCCGTGCTTCTGCTCTGGGAAACTGCCCCTTTCGTCCCCGGCCTAGAGCCGGTAGCGGCGTCAGGAGCCCCCTCACCGCCCGGCGGACGGTTTCTGTCCGGTCCCTCGGGGCCCTCGCGGCTAGTGCTGCCCGCGGGCCGGAACGGGGGAGCCAGGCTGAGCCGCTGGGCGGTCGCACCCTGCGTTTGGCTGGCGGTGTGCCAGTCAAACTGTGCCTGGCACTGCCTTGTGCCCCTGGGGTCGCCTTTAGCCGACCTCTCCACTCCCCTGGGCTCCCTGCCGTGACTAGGGCCTTACGGGAGGAGGCCGGGGCGATTGCTGGGTGGAGCTTGTGAATCCTGCCCGTGGGTCGCTGGCTGTGCTCCGCTTGTGTAAGCTGTGGGGCGGGGGGGTCCCTTATCACCGTGCCTCCTCAGCCCCTCAGTAAGTGGGACTGGCCAAGGGCGTGTTGTGTTCACCTCTGGTCAGGTGGCGTCTTCCAGGTGACCTGCCCGTTGTGTGTGAAAGTGAGACCTGAGTGCTAGGGCTGCTGGGGTGAGTGGGTGGGTGGGTGGAGTGTGATACAGTGGGGGGTGGGCTGGCCTGTCACATCTAAGGTTTAAAAATAATTAAAAGTTCCCTGTCATTGTCTTCTTAGCCAGTGGCCTGATGAATGATACTCAGTCCACAGGTAGCTAAAGCATTAGCCAAAGGCAAGTAAAAAAACCCAAAACATTTATCAGGAAACTTGCATTTGCTGCATAAAGATGTGCATCTGTAAAGGGTGATTTTAGGATGCACAAAACCGACAAGACTGAAAATTAGTGTGCTTAAGCTAGGAATGTTAGGTAACCGTGAAGGCAATCGTGAATATTTATACAAACAAAATCCTGCTGTAAGAGAACAAGCTGAGTGTGAGCTTGTACTCAGTGAATGTAGTTCTTTCAGGTTTTTGTGTAAATGACATCTATTTTTCCTTCTGTTTTTAGGAAGTATTCAGCATCAATTACAATGTCTTCCACCAAACCTCCAAGTGAAAATGAAACACTCAAAGATAGAAAACCAGGACTGAGGAGTGTTAGAACAACTATGCTCTTCCGAGCTGTGAACCCAGAGCTTTTCATTAAACCTGTAAGAGGCTCATTCTGAGAGAAACTAAATATTCTTGAAGGACACGGTTGTGTTAAAATGATCATTGCAATTCTGTGTGCATTATATAACCATCTCTTGTTATGCAAACCACTCAGTAACATAACTAAAAATATTTTTATGGTTTTTTCCACTCTGTTAAGAGCACAGAACATTATGTTGTTTATTCTGGCTTTTATTTCACAGTTACATTGTCTGATTCTTTTGTACCTAGCCAAGTTGCATACAGAAAGACCGTTTACAGGCATATTACCTATGTAATTTGACAGGTTAAGTTATAGGAGTCCTCTTTAATATTTCAAAAGGAACAAAATGCAAGCTTTTTGATATGAAAGGGGATTTTTGGTAACTTTTCAATATTCTGGATTTTTCCTTTTCTTGCTTTTAGAATTAATTTGATGATGCTTAGGCTTTATTTACACTTGCAGAACCCAGCAAGACTGGCTGAAATTCTGTGCATATAATAAAAGTAAATTTTATAGAGATAATGTGTCACCTGTTTTAGAGGAATAGAATCAAGGTGGCTTGGCAGGAGCAGTGTGCATTGTCCCAGTAGTATATCCAGATTAATTCTGTTCAAAGTTTGTAGTAGTTACCTTCAGTAATTGGGTTTAGCCTGTTCATTCATGTTCAAGCAGCATTTGTGACCAGCAAAAGGCAGAGCACGGGGCAATGTGATGTCTGCGAAAGTCTTTCTTTTCAAAGGGAATTCCTTTTGCTATCAGAAAATCGAGTCTCTCTTCGTGCTGCTTATCAAAGTCATTTAGATCAGCCTGCAAGAAGGCAATGATGATTTTTGCAGTGTCACAATAGTTTTGCTTTCTAAGCTACTATAGAAGAATGCAATGTTCATGTTGAATGAAAAATGTTTTGACTGAAAACATGTACTACTTTTTTTTTTCTTGTCAGAACAAACCTGTGATGGCATTTGGACTTCT
This sequence comes from Bucorvus abyssinicus, assembly GCA_009769605.1. Classification (NCBI taxonomy): domain Eukaryota; kingdom Metazoa; phylum Chordata; class Aves; order Bucerotiformes; family Bucorvidae; genus Bucorvus; species Bucorvus abyssinicus. The sequence goes on along the minus strand of CM020024.1, from coordinate 14,967,975 downwards.
AGCAATTACCCTCTGTGTGGCCTACCTTGGTTATCTGCATGCAACAGTAGAGAATAAAAAGGACCTCTATGAAGCAATTGACAGTGAGGGATCCAGGTATATGAGAAGGAAAACTTCCAAGTGGGACTGAGAACTTAAGGAAGGAAATCAGCAAATCAGTCACAGAACTTTTCAGGGCAACTACTATTTTTTTTTCTCTGTCCATTGAAATAATGAATAAATGTCCCTCTTGCTATTTAATCCAATTTAAGTTCCTTTATAAAATGATGTGCCGGTAAAAATAAATTGCAGTTAAGATACGTGCGAACATACAAGTGATTTTAAGAATGCTTCTCTGCAATCTCTATGATGTGTCAGAAGACATGAAATTACCTTGGATATTCAGTCAAGGCTGGTAAATGCCTTAGATATTTACATGATAGTTCAGCTCAACTTCTCTCTCTGATTAAGTGAAAATGGGTTTGTCTTTTATAAACAGAAAGCATAATATATTGTGTGGGAAAAGAAAAGGTTGATCTCTTGATCTATTGAAAGTTGCTAATTAACAGTAGTGAAAGTAAAATAATTTTAAGGCAAGAAAGATCTGATAAAGCCGTCAGCGAAGAGTTTTGTTTAATAAAAGAATTTGTAAAATACTGGCCAAAGTAATCCTTGGTTGCTATTATACTCTTCCTTACAAATGACAAAAAAATCAGTAGCTAGATAGAGGAGAAAAAGTGAAACGAGTACTTCTGCCGAGAGAAAGACAGGAATAACTCAGCCATTACCTTTCCTGTTTGGCATCTGATAGCAGATCAGTGAACACACCAGTATCAGCTTGCTAATTGATAGGTATAACTCCAGGTTAGCCACAGCTTGTGGGGTGTTCTCGATTGGCCAGCAGGACTAGTTTATTTAAGCTGCATTCAAAAACTAAATTTATGTATATTGCCAAGTACATTATATTACAATTTATTATAGGTTACTGAACTCAAGGAATGGAAAGTCTAAAACCAACAGGTTCTTACAGACACAGGAAAAAGAACGTAGCCAACGAAACAAGCCCAGTCTTGCTGAACAGCCTAGCACGTGGGTTGGAGGTGACCCTCTTGGCAGTGTGATGGTCAGTGGCTGTGAGCGTGCCTGGAGGGCAGGTGGATGTTGTGGTGTTTCCTTAGCACATGAGGGGTCCCCTGTGAGCCTTTACCTTGAACAGACTGTACAGGAGGATGCTTTCCTGTTCCAGCACTGAGGCTTCCTATGAGCTGCTCCAGCTACTTCTATGTGCCTGACATTTCCTAGATGGTACCCCCATTAACCAAACTCCAGAACATGTGGTGGGAGGGCGCATACCAGCTTTGCCCTTTTTCCACTGCGGACCCTTATTAATGATCTGGTTGTGTTTTTCCATTCAGCTACTCATATTTACAGCCCCATTAAGGGCTCCTGAGAAGCTGAGAGACCTCCTTGTTAACCCTCTTCTGGCCAAGGTGGCTTCTCTCAGGCCAAAGAGGAAAGAACATGCAGGGACATCTGCTTTGCCACTCCGGGAATTCCTTTGGGATTTGTTATTGAAAGACTTTTTTTATTGAGGATAAAAAAAGTGACCAACTGTCTTGAGGGGCAACAGTTGCTCTATGGCATTTCTCTGCATATCGTTCTAAATCCTTCACTTTGAACCTGTGATTTTCCTCCTGTTCGTGTTTTACAGTTGCCTGTATCCTAAATTCAGCTGAGCCTTGGTCTGACTGTCTCCTTCCTGAGAAGGGAAGTGAGCTCTGCCTTGTTGCTAAAGGGACTCCGTCCATGTTGCTAAAGGGACCACCCCTGGCCTAGGCCTGGCTAGGCTGCTTCGCTCCCTCTTTCAAGAAGGGATTAGTTGTGGTCCTGCAGCACTGGGGCTGCCTGGGCCCTGGACAGACACAGCAGCTATGGAGACGGGGATTGCTTTGTATGTGCATGCTCTGTTGCAAACACCTGACATATTCTGCCATATGGCCCTGAGAATATCATGTGCCCCAAGAGTGGCATGAAGGAATCTGAGGGCATCTTGGGGCAAGACACCTTGCTGAAAGCCTTGGAGGACTTTGAGGGAACAGGGAGCCCAACACTGCACCATCTCACCTGTAGCATCTAAAGGGAAGAAAGCCATCTCCTGAGCTACCACAAGGTTCAGTCACAAACAGAAATGGGTGAATCACTCCCAAGAAGGCTGAGAACTGACCTATTACTTGTGAGGACAAGGAGTCAGGAGGGTGACTTGTGATGCTTTCTTGTGCAGCTTTGTCTAGAAGGTGAGAGTTGGGTTCAGCACCTTCCTATTACATTATGGAGCAATAATAATTGTGTTTTCCTATATGTAAAGTGAGGGTGCAGGTTTTTTTAGCCTTTTGATTTTTGGTTTGGCTGCGGAGCCAAGCAAAGGGGTCAGGAGAGAGGCATGGGTTTCTGCACTCTTGTTGGTTGCTGTGCATGATCTGCTTGTGTTGACTGTGCAGAGACTGGAGCAGATACTCAACAAGAACAACGTGAAAAGGAGAAGGCAGAGACACAAGAATGCATTGAGAATATGAAAGCTGAACTTTGGTCTCAAGGTAAATTAAATTATGTACCTGCCATTAAAACAATGATTATTTGGAATAATTGCTATAGTGTAAAGACAGTTAATAAAGAACCTTGAGATCACTGCTATAGAGCTGACACTAATTTCAGTTTGTCCTTTGTTCACATATTTCTCCAGTTTCTGATCACAACAGAACTTACTTTGACTTAATAACAAATTTACATCTGATCTGAAAATGGCCTCTAAAGTACACAGAAGTTACTGGTGGTTAAAGCTGTTCCCCATAGAGCTATGTAATGCTTACTATAACCAGGACCTTCATTCATGTGAGATTTGAACCCTCGTGCCAGGAGAAGTACTTGGCCTGAAAGATGACTGGCTTTGTGCTACATGAGATGTGAGCTTGAGCTAGTTGGATTTTTAATTCACTTCCAGCATGTTTCACGTTTTGGGGTTTTAGTTGTTGTTGTTGAATTAACTTCGTGGACTTTGTTGAAAATTCCTTGTCAAGCCTTGATTCAACCAGCCACTGAACCTGATTAGGTGCATTTCTTAAGGGCAGTTAAATAAAGACTTAACTCTAAATCTGTCCTCAAGTTTTGTGTCCGTGAAAGCTAGAAAGATACTTAACTGATTTACTGAACCTGGACCCTAGGGGTGGAGGAGAAGGAAAACTGCCAGCAAACGTATGTTCCTACATGAAGCACACTGACTGTAGCTTTGAATTTCTATATATGCTTAGCACATACTTTATATGGCTGTTTGGATATCTGATACAAAGAGAAAGGAAGGCAACTGCCTTCTGGATCTGAGCCTTCCTGCTTTCTGTACTGCTTCACAGGGCTTTTTACCACTGGAGCATCCGAGCAATCCTCAGTCAGGCACTACGCAGTCTGTCTAACACCTGTCATCCTCAGTCTTGCAGCCTCCCACCGCTGGATGAAGGGCACACAGAGAATTGCTGGAGCATTCTGCTTGGAGTTCTATTTTATACAAGTTTTGAAATAGCTATCTGTTTATACTGCAGGCAGTCAAAGCAATGTGCTTGGCATCTCAAGAGGAAAAGCAGGGAGGTTTACAGTGGTCTTGAGTTTCTGGCTGACTTCTTTCCATTTTATGGAGCTGTTTTCTGAGGAAGCTCTGTCTTTTGCTGTCATAGCATCTGGCAATAATAGTTGGCAGAAGCTCAGTTACTTGTGTTTAATCATTCAATTACTTGCCATAAGCCTATTATATATCTTCATAGGCCTGAGTGCTCGGGATTTGATCATGTACCATTTGGCCTGATAACACTGGCTCCAGTGACTAAGGACTAGGCAGCAGATACTGAATCCTACAGCTGAAACAAAAGAAGAGGCAGATTTAACTGAAGTAATTGCAAGGTGCGTTAGATTTGGAGGTTTCTGGGGTTTGTAGTTCATTTTAAGAGGTGTCTTAACAGCGAGCAAACTGCTCACTAGCAGCTAGCTTGGAGAGGTGGTGGCAGAAAATTTACTCAGTACCTCTCTAAGCAAACAGATAGTGGAAGCCAATAATACATCTCACTGAATGAGTGATTGAAGTGTTTTTACATGTAGGATAGGCCAAAGACAACTGCTTTCAGCTGGTAGCCTCAGGAATGGATTTTTGCAGCAGTGGTGATGTGGCTGTTCCACCACTGCTAATGGTCAAATTGCTTTAGTTAGGCTTCTTGTAGGCAGGTCACCCCACTTGTCAGCAGTAGACAAATAACCAGGATCAACACAGATAGGTAAAAAAGGTGTGCAAAAGATTTATGGCAAACCTCATGTCACTCTGCTCATCCTGTATTAGAAAACCCACCAAGATCTAAGCAGCCAGAGCTTTCCCAGTAATCTCTTGTCACTTCCACAGAGGATGCACTTGTCAGGGGCCTTGGAAAGAACTGTGAATGGTTCAACAAGTTAAATGGGTGGAATTGCTTTCCTGGATGGTCAGGCTTGGCGTGAGTTTGGCATGGCCTATAATGGCAACAGAAATATATTGAGTTGTCGAGACTCCAAATGTATCTATGTCCATCCAGATCACCTAAGATTAGTGTTGTCATACCTTTATCTATCAGCTCAAGCAATATCTTGCTGACAAGCATACCAAGGACCAGGATTCTTTTCCATTTCGCTCTAAAACAATGTCACTGGCCATGTGAGCTTGTGAAGAAAATATATCGGGGAACTTTTTGTGCCCTGTGTAGAAAACATGGGTGATGTGGAATGATGCTACAGAAATTCACTGTAATTGCCTTGTATTATTTTCCTGAAGTCTGTCTGCTGGGCTTTGCTGAGGGTTTTTAAAGACAACTGAACAGTAAGGTCTCATCACTACTTACATCTACTTTTAACTTGTTGAGGGAAGACGTGAGGAAGGCTAAGGCAGAGATGCAACAGTACATGGAGATGAACAGAAGGGAGAGGCTGAAGCTGCAGAGCAGCGCATGGCTCACAGACTTCAGTGCGCCCTCATGGAGTGTGCCTGGGGGAAGATGCAAGCAGTGACTTAAGTCAGGAAACAGGAGAGGGAGGAGGTCCTGGAGAAAGCTGCCACACAGCACAGGTGCGCTTAGTGTTTCACCCAACTTGGCTGGCAAACATTCTGTGCTAAAGAAAATGACCAGAATTGCATCAGTAGTGCTCAGATCTGGATCTTCTGGGAAAAGATCCATTGACCCTTCAGAAAAAAAATGTATTTGGAAATGTAAAGTGACTGCAAGAGTTGCAGGCTCACTCTCTCTCACTGATGCCTCATGAAGAAATAAAACATTTTCTTTCTAAAAAAATAAAGCCAACCAAGGATTTGAAAGTTTTGCTTTGTATGGCTGATTTAGAATCATCAGAAATAAAGATCTCAGGAGCCTATTGTGCCATTCATGACATCTGTGCAAAACTGAAAAAGATGTGTTCATACGGAGATCTGCAGAGCATAGGAGATTCTACCCATACAGATTAAGCATTGTGAATTAAACAGCTTTGGTGTCAAAACAGTAACACACACCTCTCCCATAAGAGTAGTGTGCATTTCATTTTTTGACAGCACAAGCAACAAAGTAACACTATTGCAATGGAAAAACTGTTCAAGTGTGTTCCTTTCTAAGATGCTTTTTTTTTCCTGAACACAGTCACACTTAAGTTTTGATCCATTACTTAATACCTTCATTTTCATTATTAGAACATGCCCTTTCTGACAAAGATAAATCAATTCCACATAAACATAAGTGGTCTCTTTAACTTCTTATGTTAGCAGAGTTCTGCAAAAATATCTCCAGCAAAGTGGAGGGAGCAATAGCAGAGGGCAGAAATTGTTTTTTCTATGTTGAAGTATTTGGCTCAATAACCTTAATGGATGCCTGATGCACCATTCTTCATGTGTTGCTGAGCCAACTCTGGTGAATAGCACCCATAATGTTTTGACTACATAAAATAAATTATATGTTTTATTACTGACGTGCTAGCACAAATAATTTCTCAGTACCACTTAAACCAAATTATAGATTTCAATTCAAGACAGCGTTTTTACTTGGGGGGCAGAATTGTTCAAAGACTATTTGAAAATCAGTGTGTACTTAAGTGCTAATTCAAAAGAGAGACCTGAATGAAGAGTGAAATAGTAATCCTTTATATTTTTCATTTGGAAGGAAGCATCATCAAATTATCTCTGGATGCTACACATGCAGATTTTATTCTGCCGGTCAGAAAATCATTAGAGCAGAAGGACACCCCAGAAGAAGCAGAGGATAATGACAAGGAGTATGAGAGGTAGTGTTAGAAGTGTGAGATTCACAGCAGAGAGAACTACAAATAGGAGATGCTGAAAAATAAATCTATCTCTGTTCACTTATATAAGTGAATATATGGCTGAATTATATGTGAGTGTGGTTAGAACGATACAGAGAAAAAGAACCACCACTATATTAAATAATGAAGTGATGACCCATACTTAGAAATTAGGCATTAATTTTTGTTTTGCAAATGGGCAAAGGTTGGAACATGTAATGTTTGAGAAGCTTCCCACTGAGTCCTTGAGAAGGAAGAAATCTGAAAATCTGATCAGAAAATCTGTTGCTTATTTAAACGTCAGCACTTGGACTGTGAGGGCTGTTGGCTCTGCCCCTGAATACTTGGGTGTGGAGTAAGACACACAGGCTTTGAACACCTGCAGCTTGGGTTCTGAGATTTACAGGGTGGTTATTTTATGTAACAGTATGTACATCAATGTAGAGTACTTGCAAGTGGGTCTGAAAACTCACCTGGCTGTCTCTCAGACAGCTTTTGGGCAAAAGTGTGTGCCAGCAGGCATGCAAAATAATTTTCCTGTCAGAGGACACAAGTTTATCTATTCAGATGTGCTTGAAGCCTGTGTGGCTTTAGGCCAGCCTTGAATGCATTGACTGGGTCTGAGATTCAGCCTACCTAAACGTCTGATTTGTCTTCATTGTGTAATAAGACTTCTCACAACATTCACTTAATGCTCACTAAAGCTTTGTGTCTGTCTCATTTGTTACCTGTTAGTCTGAAAACACTGTGTATCACCTTGAGTGTGAGCTGAGGAATGTAAAGCAGCTGGTCTTTACTGTAGGTGATTGGAAGTATAATATGGTGAAGGAAACTTTCTGTAGGCATCTTGCTTAAAGGAATTTTTAAGAGAGCAGGCTGTGCAGCCACCATTTCCTCATGCTCAAAAACAACCCCAGAAAACAAAAAAGCAGAATAATCTCACAGGTATCCATCACTCTACCAAACTAGGAAGTGAAGACAAGTGAAGTCACTTGCTTCCTGTGGAACAGATTAATTCGTATATTTTCAACAGATGTTTGGCATGCTCTGGCACTATTTCTGACCTAAATACCTGTAAAACCTTATCTCACTGAACTGTGGAAGCTTTTTCTGTGAAGAGCTGGTGCTCCCTGATCATTTCACCTCTTATGCTCCCAATGAAAAGAATGCAAACTTCATATTCACTGTTGTCTAATCAAAAGCATAAACCAGACAGAGCCCAAGACAGAACTCGTGTTTACATCTTAAAAGTTCTGCAGCAGTCTGAAATACTCCATAAGCCATTTTTTAAAGAAAACATTTACATATGCATTAAGCATAAAAGTCTTTTGAAACTACAGGATTAAAATACTGGAACTAAAGTACTAGCAGTTGCATTATGAAATACCTAAAGCTGATGACTGCTCTCTGTTGGGTTAGCTGATCAAAGTCTCGCCTCAGCATACACCATGGAGCTCAGAAGCACAGCGGCAAGTGGGGGTACCCCAACATCCCAGTCAGAGGAATGAACCTCCAATACAGCCTCTTCCAAGGCATCCCAGGAGGGTGTCAACCCCATGGACTTCCAGTGACACCCATCACTGTGAGTCATCTAGAGAGGCTTCCTAGAGCATCTTGCAGACTGAGAGTGGATATAGCCTGGAGGTATGGGACTCCTTATGGGATGCAGGGAAAAGCATCTTGGGGTTGTACCGGGATTGTACAAAGGATTATTAGGGAAAGAATCAAAGGTGGGCAAAGGGGGATTGAGGTGGTTTGGGGAAGAAAAATAGTGGGAAAAGAGAGGGATAAGGGGATAAAAGAGACTGTTTACATGTTAACAGGGGCTAGTCATAGCTTACCATGTCCTGCGCCTCATCAGTGCAGTTTGTCCTGTCTTCTCACTGAACTCCATTTCTAACTTTGCCTGGGTGCAGGGCTTTCTCTGTGTGAATGGGTATGCATGGAGGTCTACCTGCCAGCAGCTGGAGTTGGAACACAGATGACAGGGACTGTGGACTCAGGGTGCCAGCAATTGGAGAGACTAGAGTGCATATTATATCAGTGTATAATCACTAGCAAATATCAAGACAGGCTAGCTGAAAAATAGGGTAGCAAGCGTGGGAGCCAAGTTACAGAGTGGCCGTAAATCTAAGATACTGGAGAGACTAGAGATTTGGCTATTTGAGGGACCAGGTGGACAAAGCCAGTGACTGAAGAGGCTGTGAGGTCTGAGGGTTGGCTGCTGGAAAGGCTGGAAGCCTGGACCAGCTACCAGACATGGTGTTTGCCTCTGTGAGTCTGTGCATGAGGCACATGAGGGTCAATTCTGCATCTTGCAATGCCAGAAAACCACGATGATGATGAAGTGCTTCAACTCCCCTTGAACAAACAGTTCAAGTTCTCTTACAGTGATAGATAAGTAGATTTTTATGTTCTTCTCTACTGGGAAGGATATAATATAATTATCATATACTTCCGCAATGCCTTACTGTTAGCATTTGTTTCAGAAAAAAAGAAGTCACCCTGTCTTGTAGGGCTAGCCTGCTTTTTATCTGGGATACAGTAGCAGTAACTGATACAGACCCTGGCTGTCTACAGGGGCAAGCGTTCTCTGTGGTGGACCTGAGTCCTGGGTACCTCACCCAACCAGACTAGACCAAGGGCCCCTCTGTGACTGCACAACCCAAGCCCCTCCTGACCTTGGGGGCATGTTTGGAGACAGATAGCAGGGGCTCAAGATCTGGTCAGCTGTGTCTATACATATATATGCTGCAGGTAAGCTCTGGGGTGGATTTACTCACCAGTGCGTGCACAGCACATACAGCATAGAACAATCTGTCAGACATTGCTGTGGCTTCTCATTGCCTTTTGGGAAAGGAAAACATTTTGGTTTACTGCTTTCAAATATCAAGGTGAAGTTGTGTTGGCTCTGCTTAGAAACAGCATGTCCTCTTAAATCTGTGCACTTCGTTTTGTAGAGATGAAAGGAGCCACAGCTTGGCCTAAGTGAATAGCTCTGGACTGTAAATGGATAAATGAGATAGCAAGCAATAGAATCGCTGTGGAACCTGGACCTCTATTTGCCATGGACACTGGTATTTCAGGGAAATATTTTAGAAAGTAAAGTATCTAACTAAGCGTGATTTAAGAGGGTGGTTTTTTTTTTCCTTCTAGTGTACTCACTGCACAATATTAATTATGGTTGACTGTCAGGCTAAAAAAAAGGCTGATTTTCATATTCTATAACTTTCTGCATGTCAGACACTTAACTAATGAAATCTGTGAGTACAGGAGCTGTTGGTAGCTAATAAAAATCAGGAGTTCAGACATACAAGCAAGCCTTTCACTGCATGAAGCAGAGACAGCATATGTTTGTGGCCTTGGTTTCGTTCCTGTTTGAGAAGGATTGCAGCAGGAAAGTAACACTGCTCACTTTCTTGCACTCTGAGTCAGAGAGAGCGTGAATACATGCTTTACGACTGTTTGTCTGAATGATGCAAATAAAGAAGCTTTCAGATAACATCTGGATGCCAGGGTGCCAGTTATGGCACATATTGAGGGCAGAGTGCATGAGACAAAACCTAGAATAGGGAGCTGTAATGCTGCAATGAATAGTACAGAAAGCAGGATTTCTCTATTAGTCATTCAGGAGATGTCTAAAATTGCCCAAAAATGCCATAGTCTCAGGAACAGTGAAACTTTCTGTCTGAAGCAATGCTATAAAAGACTTAAAGTGGGTTGTCTAATTACTGTAGCTGAGCAGCGGAACTAGTAGGGAGCTGTGGAGTAGGGCTGATAAACAGGTAATTAATAAACTAGAGACATCTTGCTCATTAGTCCCTCAAAGGTCTGCAGAAGAGATCTGTGATGTCTTAAAAGGAGGATATGCAGTTTGTGAAATCTCTGAATGCCTGGCATGGAGAAATAAAGTGTGAAAGGAACTAATGATGCTGGTAGCATTTGGAGCGTGAGCATACACTGTCTGTGAGGCAATTAAGGAACCACAGCACCTCACTGGCAACAGATTGCAGAACAAATACACTCTGTCTATTCATGGATGTAAAACCAAGTAATTGTGATTTAAGTTACTGATGTGATTGCCTTTGCTTGGCTTAATTAACAACAGTTCAGCATGACATTTGCTGCTAGTTAAAATACAGATTGCATAAAGAAGTATGACTAATTGCAAAATGCATCAAGTGACTGGTGGGAGATACAGATGCTGAAACAGCTGGCATTAATATTGGCTAGTAGGTACAATATATGGCTCTGTTGGGGTTATCTAGGCAGTGTTCTGCCTGGGGACGTGTCGGCAGTGACCAGAGGGAAAGACAAATCCTAGAAGGAAGAATGGGCCAACAACAGTGATAGGAACATCCTGGGGAGTGAGGAAACCTTTGCCTTCTCCATTGCAGTTTACTGGAAATAGTAGTTAACACATCACCTTAGCTTTCTTTGTTTGGGGCCAGTAAGCAAACCAAGAGTTAGGTAAACGGCTTGACTAACTGGCTAGTAAACTAACTCTAAGTAGAAGAATAAATAAAATTGCTGTACCCCAGCTGTAACATGGCCTTTCCAAGTCTTAGCTCTTCTTCTAGCTGATCATCCACAGTTTGTCTTGTTCTTTATTAAAGGTCTCTAGCACTTTGTTTTGGCTTCTTCTAAGAGTATGGTTGTCTCATTGGATCTTGTCTTTCTTTTACGTAATTGGACTTTTCAAGTATACAGCTGCAGTCCTCTGTTATGCTTGTCCTAAAATTTGAGTGACTAGAGAAAAATCCTACCCATCAAGATGTCTGAGCACCACATTTTTCCATTATTTTTCTCATAAGATTACATTCTTCCTTCCTCTAATAAACTTTCGAAAAGGCACAGGCACTTCCAGTTTGTTTATTTGAAAAGTTAACCCAGACTTTAAATGGAATATTGCTGGCCAAAGTTGAGTGACACTTCATTCTGTCTTCTCTTGCAACTTCTCAGGAATTTATACTGCTGATGCCAGATTAGTTGCAGGGCTCTGGGTACTCCTGCTGCTAAGCACAGAAACTGCAGTCCCTTCCCTGTGCTGCCTATGGCATCCCACAATGATTCCTGAGTGTTGTGTTGGGGTCTTTTTCCCCTTACCTGCCAAGTACTGCAAGTATTATGTTTTGGAAAGAGTCGTTTAACTCTGAGGCTAGCATCTGACATACTTTGACTCTATACCTAAGGTGTTAAACCACCTTTGATAAGTTTCTGATAGTGCCTCTTTTGTATGAGGTTTATTATCCTGATTTATACCCAGATCTGATTTTCAGTGTGGATTTAAAAGTCAGTGACCTGGACCTTCAGCCTTAAACTTCACCTTGAAGAATCTTATGATTTCATTTTATCAGAAGGAATTTGATGCCATTCTAGTGAGCACCTGAAATCTTTCTGTGAGATTCCCTTTAAAATAGTAAATCTGTCTGTCTGTAAGAAATGCTTTTTCCTGGGTCAACTGACTAGATGGTTCCATATCATCCATAAATCCTGTTTTCTGCTCTCCTGCTTCTAGCTGAGCATTCACATTTGGTGACTTTTCAGGTGTGGCATCTCATTTCTCAGTTATGAAAGACATTTCTAATAGCAGTAATAACCTCTACTTGAATGTATCCTTTCCTATATGTGTTGGGTTTGTGTCTGGTGGGGTTTTGGTAGCAGAGGAGAGGGGCTACTGGTGTGGTTCCTGTAAGAAGCTTTGAGAAACTCCCCCAGCTCCACCTCTGGCCAAGGCTGAGCCAATCAGCAATGGTGGAAGTCCCTCTGCAATAACATATTTAAGAGGGGAAAAACCTATTGGGGGAGTTCTTTTATTTTGGAGAGGAGGGGGAAATGAGAGAAACAACCATGCAGACACCAAGGGCAGTGAGGAAGGAGAGAGGAAGGAGCTCCAGAGCACTGATTCCCCTTCAGCCATGGTGAGATGGCAGGCTGAGCCCCTGCAACCCATGGAGATCAACAGTGGGCCAGAATCCTGCCTGCAGCCCATGGAGGACCTCACACCAGAGCAGGTGGCTATGCCCAAAGAAGGCCATGACTGAGGGAGGCCCAGGCTGGTGTGGCCCATCACTGGGAGTACAGCACCCTGCAGAAGAACCCACACTGGTAAGAGAAGTGGAGGACTGTCTCCTGTGGGAGGAATGCCACTTGCAGCAGGGGAGGAGTGTGAATAGTCCTCCCCCTGAGGAGGAAAGAGTGGCAGAAAAAATATGTGAGGAGTAACCACAACATGCATTCCCCATCGCCCTGCACTGATGTCAAGGGAGGTGATAGAGAAATCAGGAGCAAAGCCAAGCCTGGAAAGAGGGGATGGGTGGGTGGAGGGAAGGTGTTTTTAGATCTGATGGTATTTCTCACTATCCTACTCGATTCAACTGGTTAGTTGTTGGTGGTTTTGTTTAAATTAAATCTATTTTGTTTCTCCAAGTCGAGTATTTCTTTTTCCTGTGACCATAGTTGGTGAGTGAGTCCTCCCAGTCTTTTGTCGACCCTCAAGCCTTTTGTGGTATTTTCTCCTCCCCATCCCAGTGGAGGGGGTTAGGAGTAAGCAAGTGGCTGTGTGGTGTTTTGTGAACAGCTGGGTGGGCTTAAACCACTACACTTATTTTGGGGCAACTGGTTTGCTGTATACTCTTGCATTATAAACACCTCCCTTGTATATAGGAATGAAATGTGGAAGCTTTTGAAATAGAGGTCGTTGTAATAAGAGGAGATGAATTCTTAAAAAGGTTACCTGGACTAGAACATTTAATTGCATTAAACCTTTAGAGCTGACTGTCGTGAGAAAATGACTAGGGAGTTGACTCTCAAAATACTGTTCAGTGGTACACACATTCTCTTACATTCCCAGCCTGACTTGGTAAGTGATCTACATAAGCTGTTGTTTACAGGCATAGCTTTAAAAGGCCTTGGAAAGTGTCTCTTGAAGGTCCCAAATCTCTTCCTTTAAAGTCTAACATCATACTTCTGACTGCCAAATGCTTACTCTTTCTGGCTTGTGACTTTCAGTGGCTGCAAGATGGAGGAATCAAGATGCTAGCACTTGCTAACTAAAGCAAGCTAAAGGTTGACCTAACAATATTTTCTAGATTCAAAGCTTAAATCAGGGGTGTTGAACAGTTTTTCATAAAACATGAATTCAAACAGAATTTTTAGATGGTGCAAGTAATGGGTGTGTGAGTAAATACATTACTGCGTACTCGTGATCCATTCCCTCCAACCCGACTTCTAACCCAGGGGATATGGTAAGGACGTGATTGGTATGTTCCTTTGTCCTCTGTGTCACCATTATGAATCCTGGGCAGACCACCTGGATATAAGCATATTCTTGCTTATGAGTACATGGTTATGAGATTGTGAGTGAAACCAATTTTTTTATATACCAAATTGCCCATGAAATGTAATATACAAGAAAGGAGCCCTTTGTGTTCAAGGAAAAGGAAGGTATAACCCTGAAAAAGTACTGCGAAGGGAAATCATAATGCTTCAGTGTTCCTCAAGGCACTGCAGGGCTACAAGGCAGCATTAAAGATTGGATCCTTTGGGGGGTAACCCTTAGTACAGGGTCTCTCCACTTGTACAAAAGGAGGGTTTCCTCATTAAAACTGGAAAGTTACTCTGGACTTGGAGCTACTTCGAGAAAACAGATTGTGCTCCTTCACTTCCTGAATCAGGTCATAAAAGGACCCTTGCCTTGCTAAACAGACATTAGCATTGCCTTCAAGTAAGGCCATATTTTCATAGAATGAAGTGTCCCATAGTAAAGTGGGATTAAAGTATTTTCTTCCCCACCTTATTCTGGCCAACCCTTTCCTGAGGTGCTGTGGACTGGATCAGCGACCTGATTGCTCTTTAAAATGGGAGAGTTGAGAGTCTAGGCAACACAGATATATGTAGATCTTTTGTTACAAAACAGGACCTTTGCTCTTGATTCAATAGAGAACAAGGTAAATGCTTCCTGGCATTTTAATGCATTATCATCAGTCATCTCTTTGATCTCTGAGATTGACTCTTTTGTTCTGTGGTGTGCCTTTTTTTTTTTTTAATGAAATGTGTTTCTCCACTAAAAACTAAAAATCACATCAGTGATCACTCGTAAGTAGTAGCTTGGATGAGTCTAGGCTTAAAGTTAACTACCTGAGCTGTGTTTCTTTACAGGGCAACTCTTGAATTCCACAACAGGAAATAAAACGAACTGTAAATGTGTTTGACCTCTGACTTTCATCTATAAATACATTTAACTCAAACATTTAATACTTGTGCGAATGAGGAAGAATCAGAAAGCAAAGACAACAGACGCCATCGCATTGATGAGGAAGAGGAGGCAGTTAAAGGAATTTAAAAATAGCTGCATCTCCCATTTCTTAATGTTTTTAATCAGTATCAGAAAATAGATGTTAAACCATTATTCTTGTAACCGGCTTATAATAGTTACCCATTCTATTTAGGGACTGATTAAATATAAATAGTAATTTTTAAAAATTACCCATTCTATTTAGGGACTGATTAAATATAAATAGTAATTTTTATATGGAGAATTGAGAATGGAAAATGGGTAACATCCAAGAATATATATATATTCAATAATATCCATTTCTTGGTTGTTAAACAGGTGGTGCTCTATACAAGACTTGCTGAGCTCTCCTGGATGATGACTCCTAAATGGTTTGGAATACTGTATTTGTTAATGAGAAAAAAATATGATCTCTATTGCAAACTGGACTGATCCTTTCTTCTGTTACAAACCAGGTTAGATGAAACGGATTACTGTAGTCAGGAGCAGAAACTTCCCATGCCATCTCACAAACCATGTGAAAGAAACCATGTTTCAAAGCATGACTTGGATAAAGCTGAAGTACTCGGTTCAGTTCAGTAAGCTGAGCTTTGTGAGTGAAAGGTCAGAATTACTAACTTTACTCCCAAGGAAAAGTTCTTCTGCTTTTAATTCTGCTGCCCAAAGGGGCTGTGTTGGCAGGGTACTGGCAAGATCCTGGCTGACTTGGCTGGAAACCTTGTAATGTTACAGAAACCATCAGCCACCCAATCTGCTGCATATGGGACATGAACTCTAATTCACTGACGTTATTACTGGTCGATTAGGGATGCACCTGTGTGACTGAGACCTTGATCTGTGTCTATGCTGTGCAAGCTGACACATGCACTTGCAGACTTGCCAATTCTGAACTGAGCTCAGTAGAGCCCATCCTCTGCAGGGCTTTCACTGAGGACAATGAGGAGTTGGATTCCTTTCAGAGTATGATGGGGGACCACTATGATCTTGCCAGGGGATTCCTGGGAAGCTGCCAAAAAGACAGCTAAACTTTCTTTTATTCTATTCAGAAGGAAAATATCCTAGGATTCTCTACATACACACCAGCAGAGCTCTTTCAGTACATGCCCCCAATCTTTTTCAGGTTTAAAACCAAGGTTAAGATGTTGGAATGTACATTGTTCAAAGATCCTCCCGAACAAAAAGCTTCTAGTACTATAAAAGCCTGAAAGCCTTAGTTTCATCTGTGCCTGTGCTTCGTTCTATCTAAGCAGCAATATGTCGAGTGACTTGGAGTGGCTCTTGAAAGTCTGGCAGTGGAAGAGAACATTCATGGTGTTGGAAGACTGCGTGAAAGAACTGAGCTCATTTGGAAGTGAATCATATGGGTTCAACTCTATAAGTCCTGTAAGTTTCTACAGTCCTGCTGCTTGCCTTTTTTTTTTTACTAAAATTATTTTTCCTTTGAGAATACTAAAACTGCATATCTTTCTTCTGCTCTAGTAAAAAAAATTTAAAAAGGCCTTTGAATACTCTAATCCTGAACATAAAATTAGTACACATCTTATTTAATTGCCTTACAGCCTTACTTAGGACAAAAAGATGAGTGCTTCTGCAATTTACTGATCTGCTCTCACCTAAATGCTGGCACAGGAAGCAGACCGGAAAGTCTGAGAGATACGTTATGGTCTAAAGCCCGGGACAACTGCAAGAACAGAGAGAATGGCAGCTGGTGTTAGGTGGTGGCTTTTCCTTGCTTCTCAGCATGTTCCTGTCAGGCCTTTTTCCTCTTGGACAGGAAGTGTTTTGGTAAACCAAATTTATGGCATTAAGGAGTGTCTGAGTTCAAACATGCTGTGTGGCTTTGTCAGTGTGAGCAAGGACCCCAGCGCTGCTGCAGATCTCCTTCCTCGAATCCTGGCACTAATACTCTTACAGCACCTTCTAGTGAATTATATTTTGGAAGCTGGAATCGTCCTTCCAGCTGGATGTCAGCTGGTATCAGTGTGACTTTTTACTGAGTCTGGCAAAACTCTTCACCTTTCCCCCTTCCTTCCAAGCTATCTTAATGAATCTGATGTACGTGAACCAGTGAAGTGGTCAGTCTGCTGAGGCTGCCAGAAGGACTGACAACAGTTTAAGAGCCACCTTCTTTAATGTATGCTAGAGGCAGGAACTTCTTGAAGACTATTTCACAGCAGTTTCTTT
This sequence comes from Bucorvus abyssinicus, assembly GCA_009769605.1. Taxonomy (NCBI): domain Eukaryota; kingdom Metazoa; phylum Chordata; class Aves; order Bucerotiformes; family Bucorvidae; genus Bucorvus; species Bucorvus abyssinicus. The sequence goes on along the minus strand of CM020024.1, from coordinate 14,951,168 downwards.
CTCACTCCCCCTGGAAGTGACCGTTGTGTGGTGTCACACAGTATATATGCAGAGGGGAGGCACCACACTTTTTTAAAAAAAGTATTTTAATGTTTTTGGCTAATCTGCCGGACTCAGAGTCAAGGAAACCCGAACCAGCACAGCAATGTGTGAAAGCTGGCAAACTAGCATCTTTGAGGAATGACAATATGCATATGCAGTCATCTTTATTTCACCTTCACACATTATACACACACGCGCACACACACTGTATGCATAGCCCATTTTTCTTACCTGATGTATTTTCTTCTTCTCTTTTTGGCTCCAAATGGTGGAAATGTTAACTCTGCTACTGTCAGTACAGATAAGACAGAAACATCTCTCCTTTAACTGCAGGCCTCTAGTTAGCCCCAAGTCTTCCATGTGACAGGGAAACAGCTTTTTCCTTCACATGCTGGTTAGAAGCCTTCTCTGCGGCTCATTGCTAGGCTTCTCTGAGTTACCAGGGTAGGGAATTTTTTTACAAGCAAAATAGTCTGCTGACTGCCTCACCCCACAGATAACCACAGATGTGGGGGCTAGGAATATCTGCCTTCAATAGAAGTACAGGATGCAATGCAGTAACAAAGCAAGAGGCTATTTCATGCCTGCCCTGAGCACAATAACATTCCAGTCTGGTATTGTATAAATGCTTTTTCTGCTGCTCATATTTTAAGGTGTGGTTTGGGTAGGTTCTGCTTGGTTGGGACAAAACAGGTTTACTGCTAGATATGCCCACTGATATGTAGTTATTAACTCAAGCTTTTGGGCAAATTTTACATTGTGAGTGTTTTTCAGGCACTTCTAGAGGAAGTCTGATATAGAGAGGATACAGATCTTAGCAGGCTGTAAACTTTTATACTTTCTTTTGATATTCTATATTTATTTATCCATTATCTAGAATGCTGTGAAGTCTCCAGCATAAGCAAGAGGTCAAAGAAATGACCAGTGGTCTTTCAACAAACAATTGTTGCAGAGTTTCACAGCTGCTTTTGAGAGCAGTTTGCGCATTCAAAGTGATCCACAAAGCTTAGAAATAAGCTTTAGTGCCAGTGTGGGCTTCCTTCGAAAACCCTTATTCTAGGAGAAAGAGGATATTCTTCAGTGTGAAATAAAAGGGGATGTCCTTTTGCAGAGCAGTAGAGCTGGCTGGAAAGGTTGAAAGTCTTCTGAAGTAAAGATTTGTGTTAAGTGCGGCCACCAGGCTTGGAACTAGCATGAAAATCCTTGCTTTGCTCGAAGCGTCCATTTTTACAAATCTGTAAGATACTGCTTTGGTAGTGTAGGTCAAAGCTAATTCTGTCTTTGTGAAATACACTCATGTCAATACTTAACTTGTATTGTCTTTTAAGCCTCAGCCTAGAGGCCACTAACATTTTAAATTAATTTTATCCCTAACTGAACTTTGAAAAGAGGTTGTGAAACCTGAACTTTCACAGTTATGTGCAAGTCCTAAATCATCTTTAGGTTATAGCTCCCAGTGAAGCTGCAGGTAAAATCTCTGGAAGTTCTCAGCCTGGTGGGTGCAAGCTTAAAGACAGCTAATGTGATGTGTCTTTTATTAACACAAATGACTCAGTCCTTTAAACACGATAAACCAAGAATTTTACAATCAGATTAAGTTGATAACTGAGAGACTAAAGGAACTATACTCACTTAAGAATAGAGAAACTACATGAAATTGAGCTAGAAGCAGCATTTCAAAATCACCGCTGCTTAAACATCAGCAATATGGAGCAAGTGGAGATGATAGTTAAATGAAGTTCGAATATATTAACAAAGGCAGACTAGAGATAAAGTTCACAGAAAATTAACTAAAGCCACAGAAGAGAAGCAAAACAAGAACTTCCTTGTCTGTCCTATAAAGCTGGTCATACCCAGATGATCACCCAGATGACCCAGATAAACTATTTCTAAGAACAAGTATCCTTTGTCCATTATTGAGGGGCTTAAGATTGAAAGAGCATGAAGTTGCACATGTATTAAGCTAGAAGTAAGCACAAAGAATAGCATAAAGAAACTTGGTTGAACAGAGAGCATTGTGCTTTATGGTTAGCTGGTTCAAAATTTGTTTCAATGAGATAATTCTGTTCAGTTTTCAAATGGAACAACAGGAGAGTTCAGCTAGTCAAACAAAATCAGGTTGTAACAGAAACTATTGTGAGGCTTTTTTTTTTTTTTAACATAAATATTGTGTTTAATGGTGTTTTAGCTCAAAAGACGACCCGACAACAAATCTAAATTGTCTTCTAATGCAGAGCCTAATATTCCATAGTAGAGGAAAAAATCAAACTCAGATCTTCAGACATTTTAGTAGATGATCTAAAATACCTCTTCCCTCATATGCAGAAAGCCTCCATTTACAAAACTGTTATGGGATACTTATCTAAGTAGGTGAAAGTCCTTATGCCACCCACACTCAGAGCAGGATGTAAGAAGCTGTTTCAGGAGTCACAAGACTTGCAAAAGCTAAGAATTCTGAAAAGTGAATAAACTATATGCAGTTCAACCTTGAAAAGACTGCTTGGCTCCAGCAGGAATGAAAAGGGGACATTCCCTTCCCTCTTCACCTGCCCCTAGGTTAGAAGACAGCAACAGCACTTATTCTGAGAGACCAAATACTGGCCACATTTTCTCTTGGTCCACGTCTGGGTGGGCTTGAATTGAAGATTTGGGCTACAAGACAAGACATATAGTCTGAAAGACAAAAACAGGAATGGAAATCAGGATAGGTGATTTCCCCACTAGTAAGTGAGTTCTGCAAAGACAGAAGGAAGGCTGCAGCCAGAAGACCAAGTCAGGTATATGAAGTCTTTGTTTCTAATGCAGCCAACTATAACCAGTTATCCTGTTAAAAGACGTTTAAATACCTACTAGGAACTCTGAGAGAGGTCAGTTAGGCTGCTCTGGGCTTAAATATGTTTCGTAGAGGTCTCTACTCTTCTTGGTTGATGCTTCGGACCAAAATGGCTATACGCATGCTACATCCCTCATGGATTTATCCATATGTGCATGTCAAGATGTGTGTAACTTATTGAAAAGCTTCCTCCTAGGCATCACTACAGACAGCTATAGAAGAAATTCTGATTAAAATGAGATTTAATGTTGACAAAGAAACAGGGTGGTTGTGTAGAAGTGTGGTCTGCTTCAGGACAAGGGGGTTATGGCATTGCCTGGTGACTCTCTTGAAATGATAACTACCTCTGATACTACAAGGGAGCAGGTCATGCTCAAGGCTGGTGGTCAAGTCTTTAACATCCTAATATCTCCACATGGAGCTATGACTAAGGAAATGCTAGAGGTAGCAACTGTGACAGCTTTGGCAGAAAGTACTCAATGCGAATGTAGGGATTTTCTTTTTTGCTTTTTCCAAGTAGCCCTAGATGTTGCAAATGATCAACTGGAAAGAGTTTCCCTGAATGAGGAGCATTAAGAGATTTCCTGTGCTCAAAATGACCTGCCAAAACAGACACATTTCTAGCTGCCCCAAAACTGTAAAGGATAGGTATTCTCTTCTCAAAACCCTCCTGAGCTGTGTGCTGTGGTTGTACACTGGAGTCAGTCTGTACATCTGTATGGCCTCCAGCTTGTACCTTGTGGCAGTCTGAGGAAAAAAACTGCTTGAAAGCTTTTGTTTTGAACTGACCAATTGGACTATTCCCTTCCATGCTACGATTACACATCTCATTGGTTGAGAAAGTTTCTCGCGAGCGTACTGTGCCTTTAAGAGCTGCGGGCTTTTCGGCTTTTCGGCTTTTCGGGTCTGTTCGCTCTCCGGAACACTTCCGGCTTTGCGCTGTGAGGGGCGCCGCGGACCTTCAGCTTCGCTCCGGGAAGAGGTTTCTTCAGACATTGCGGCTTGGCTCCGGGAACCTTACAGGCTGTCTCTCCTCGGCTCGGACCCTGCCCGCCGCCTGGGAGATCCGCACCCGGAGGCTGTCTCCGACTGGAGCGAAGCTGTGTGCCGGGGAAGCCGCCCGCCGCGCCACGTGGGACAGACTGCTCTGGCCGCTGGGACCCACGCCTTGGGGCTGTGTCTCCCTCTCTGCCACCAGCGCTGCCGCTTCTTGCTGCTTTGCTTCCTTTAATTCGCACGACCAGAACTGCTAGGAACAGCATAGCTCGGGGTTTGCACGTTGGAGCCCGGCGTTCGTAACAGCCGAGGTTTCCTTTGTTTACTCCACGAGGGCACACACGTGGCCGGCACCATTTCGGACTCTGCGCGGCACCGTCCCCGTCTCTCTCTTACTCGCGTTTAACCCTCGCTTTTCCATACCATATAAACCCTCAGATTTTGCATTGGTTTTTCCCTGCATATTATATATTCTGTTCTAGTTTTATTAAAGTTTGTTTCAGTTTTCCAAGCGTTCAGAGGTCTCACAAAATCTTTCTTTTCCTTTTCGTATCTCTGCTTTTTAACCCTTTCTCTCCCGGAGGAGAGGGGTTCAGGGATAGGAGAGGACTCGTCCCCGTGATTGTCTTGCCTCAGCCAACCGGTGACATACCTGGATAAAGACTTGAAGAAAACTACAGTTTCACTTCAATTGTTCCCTTGTCATGGGAGGGAGCTGAATGGGAGGTCAAAGGGAGTTAGCATGGCAAACTGTCCTAGCAAAGGACTGTCAAAATTTCTTACAAAATATCCCTTAGATTCAAAGCAAAACTATCTGTCTTTCTCAAATGTTTGAGCATGCCAAGGAACAGTGCTCCTGTCCTTGTTTCAGCAAGGTGGACTTAATGACCACCTCTAAGTACTTTTCAGCTGCATTTTATGTCTATGGTTAAATGATTACTTCTATATCATGTATTTTCTGTACTTGTAAATTCACAAATTAGTTTTCTCTCTCCTCGAGGTACCTCCTATCCAAATGTTTTCATTTCTATTATCAAGATTAGCTGACATGCCAGACTGAAAAAACAGTCACTTCTGGCCAGTGCTGCGTATCTGTAGAAAAGTCAAAGAATTAATTTCTAAACTAAAAGGTAAGAAATGCTAATTAAGCAATCCTTCTGATTTTCTAAAGTTACCAGGCATCCCATGATTTTTCCAGTCCTTAGTGCTGCTTGTGAAGATCACTACAAACAGGCACAGCTCTCTAGAGTTTTTCTACCAAGTATTCAGCACAAATTGACAGGATCTTAAGCCTTAATAGGTGCTCTAGGGGAGAGAAGCTGCACTGGGAATAGAATTGCTTTTGGATGACAAGATTCAGCATTTTGAAGAAGGAATGCAAATTTGTACATAACTGCAAGGGTATCTGTTTGGTTCCCAGCTCATTTCTTGACATGGGGGAAAACACTGCAGGAAGGGCTCTGGAGTAGTGTGGATAATAATCCTCTTGCCCTCCCTATCTGATTCACTGATCATTCCCTTTTTTTCTGACTGATGAATGAAGAGCATCTTTACATATCAGCGAGAAATCTGTAGCTGGATAAAAGTGAGCCGAGAAGTTAATTTACACTGTGGAATAATCACATGCCCATTATTAGTGCATTTTTTTCTTCTCCACTAATGGAGTGAGAGCCAGAGCAGCATATTTCCTATAAGATTCTCTCCTTCATCTGTTTACTGGATAGTTGTGTTTCCATACCTTTAGAAAAAGTTCCTATAGCCTGAACTAAAAAGGAAGTCCTCAGTCCTGATCTCCTGATGGATCCCATCAGTGTGGGGTGCTGCCCAGCTGCTTTTCTTATATGTGTTCAGCTTGTGGGAACTGTTTGGTTTTTTTTTTGCTTTTGCATACTGGTGCAATTTTGGCTGTGGCAATGACTCATCATAGCATTGCACAAGGTGGTCTCCTGTGAAAAGAATATTAGTGTTTCTGAATTCTTATCATCTGTACAGATGTAAAGACTAGCTAATATCTAGCTAGCCCATGAAATAGGACTGTGTGCTCCTGGCTGAACTGCAGTTCTTTGAAATATAACTCAGCAGGAATATATGGCAACTACTTGATCTATATCAAGCGGTACATGATAAGTCCTGGGTCTAATTTTCAGTGGACTTTTTAGCAGGATGATTATATGGAAAAAGCTCTTGATCTGTGTTATCTTTACTATTGCCTTTGACTGAAGTGTTAATGTAATGTTAACGTTAGGAGCCTTTAGGAGCTTTAGGTAGTGATTCATCTGACCACAGCTGAATAATGCATCTTTTGCAGGAGTTTCCAGCTGAGGCACTCAGTGATGGTATGTCTGGAATCTCTCCGCTCCCTCTGCACAGAGAATACCAGAGCTCTCAAGGTTTAAAGGACAAATAGTTTTGCTCTGCACCCTGTTCTCTAACCTGGCAAATACAGTGCATCCATTGTGCTTGCCAAGGGATCCAGGCTAACAATAGTGCTTTTACTACCTGGGTTTCTACACTTCTGGGTTTTTTTGGGTTTGGGTTTTTTTTCCCCAGAAATGCTCAAATGAGGGGTAAACCTTTTGTGCCATGTAATCTGTGAATGAATTTTTCAATTTCTAAGTTAAAAGCCAAATTGTACTTCATTGTCTACCAAAATCTTGCTGCCATGGTGACACTTGCATCCTGGGGATAACTGTCAACATCCCTGACCTGAGTTCCCTGTACAATGAGTAAGTCTATGATCCCTGCTAGGTACCCTCATACTGTAGTCAAAGTCTGATACAGTGGGAATTAGGGAGAGACACAGCACTACCATACCCAGAAATCCCTTCTTTACTGCAGCAAAATGATGTTGCTGGGAGAAGAAAACAGAAAAGCAGCTTAATGTTCCTTTACCATACTCTAAAAGAGAGGCTCGAACCCCTGTAGATGTCATCTGGAGTTCCCTTACATGTGAACCATTAGTTTGCACTGTGCCTCAGCGAGCCTGAAATGGATATAGCTTTCCAGGAGAGTCCTGGAAACTTAGAACAGTGTTGCACATTCCTGTGTGAATGTGTCCTTAAAGCTGAGGTGGGCAGCACTGCCAGCTGGCACCACGTGGTGCTTCAAGCAAGGCAGCACAAGCACAGAGACCTCCAATTGCTGACATGAAGGCTTGAGAGGGAAAAAAGAATAAAAATTCTTGCACCAAAACATTCTCAGCTTCGAAACTCGGTTTTATTGTGAACTAACAGATAAACTGAAGAAGGCAGCATGACATGTCTGCTCTCACAATGCAGATTTCTGACTATGGGACTTCTGTGTGACTGGAAATAACAAAAGCCAGGTAGAGAGACTGAGTGTATTCCCCTCTGAAAGAGACAGGCATTTCATTCTTCTGTGAAGACAGGCTTTCCTTGCCCTGCTCCTTTGGAAGAAAAAAAGTGTAATTGAGTGTACGTTAATTTCTGCGTCAAGGTACAAGGTATTTTCAGGACTCTGAAATGTAGCAAACAAAAACCTGCATCACACAGCTTATGTTTCAACTATCAGAGATGAAGAGACAGTAACTCAACTGCTGCTTGGATCCTGCATTGTCAGCTTTACATCCCTGGCTTCCAAGAGCTTTAACTGGTGCCTTGCTTTGTTTATGACAGCAGGGGACCTTCAGGCCAGAGGGCTGGTGCTCGCTCATGGGCAGGCCACCTGGTCAGAGGAGGCCTAAGTACAGACAGAGGTTATCTGAGCTGGAAGGTCAGCTTGATTAGTGTCTCCTTCAGATGAGTGAGAATGACTGGAGGATGAGTTATTGCAGAATCCCCTGGTGAATGTGAATGTGTTAGTGGAGCTCGGACAGACTCTTCCCCAGCCTCACCTCTCCTCTGGGCACAGGGCAGTGGGCATAAGGCAACGCTTTTTGTCGTCCTGGCAGTTGTATCTTCGGGGGTACGAGCTCTCTGCTCGACTAATGTGACTTCCAAGTGTTCAGGCTGTGACCTGAATTTGCCTGCTGAGTCACGTAGCTGGTTTTAGGTTGTTTCACCGTCACCTTTGTGGTATAAGAGCAGCCAGCTGCAACTTTGTCCCCACACTGACAAAATGAGAGGATGTACTCAGGCTTGAGCAACCTATTGAGTAAATCCTTGCTTCTGGATATAGCTGGAGCAAGAGGTGACTTCCTAAATGTGATAGCCAGTCTAACGTGATAGCAGACTCATCAAATAGGTGATGTGCTTTCTCTTGGAGAAAGCACTAGGGTATCAACTTTTATAGCGATTTAAAACCCCCTGTGTTGTTTTTAATGGCTCTCCAGACTAATATCTAAAATCCTTACATCACAAACCCAAGAATCTTTTTGCTGTGTTCCACTGGCAGTCAATGGCTCAGGCACACCGCTGGGGGGAAGAGTTTATCTGTCTTGCAGGTTGTAGTGAACCAGTCTATGCACAGCTGTGGATGCAGAATTTTTGAGGAGGGAATAAGGGTCTTTAATTCTAGTTACAAGAGCACTGGATAAAGCAGGCCTCCGTTTCTAGGAACTATGTTTAAAACTTAAAGTTAATACTAATTCTGTGGGAGAAATCCAACTGCTTTTATCATGAAACAGTGTTCTGCAACCTGGAGTGTTCAGTAGCTTACCAACAAGTTAAATTAATTTTTGTGGTCTAATATAGACTGCAAGCCTTCCCTGAAACCATGCTTTTTCTTTGGAAACTATATAATTGGCTGTCCTTCTCTTTTCTTCTCTCTTTTTTTCTTTCTTTCATAGGAATGCTCCTGGCAGTTTGTAACTTTTCAATTCCAGTCCTACCTGAAATATGTGTTACTACTACTGAAATGCTTAAAACAATAAAATAATTTAAATTCTCAATAAGCTAAGCTGCAAATATATTGTTTTTTCATTCCAGCCTGCAGCCTAAAAGTGTATAGACAGTTGGACATATCCTACTGGGATTGATGGGTGTGAGCTAGCACTGGTAGCTTTTCAGAAGTTCCGTATAATGTAAGCTTTTGCAAGAGAAATGCAGTAACACTGCTATATAGTCACATGTATTTATTTCATATGTTCTGTCTTCTGAATCAAGTGCTCTTTGGCTTGCAGGTATCCCACTGACAACAGCAAAATTAAAATTTATCAAAGAATGTCAGGTATTTCAACTGAAGTGAGATGTTCTTATATCTCGTTATTACTCCAGAAAATATTCAAGCAAACTAACATGACTGTGGCAACTCAGATGGGTATGGGTATGGGTATGGGTATGGGTATGGGTATGGGTATGGGGGGGGTTGTGTGTGTGTTAGGGTGTGTGATTTTTCTAATTTAGAATCAAGCATGTGTTTATGGAGAGAATCTCTTGATAGTCCTCACCTGCTGTGCTTTAGTTTGCATAGTAGAGGGGGCTTTGAGCATGTGAAACTTTTGGGTGAAATTAGACTTGAAGGTGTGCTCTGGGAGTGCCCCTAATGCACTCCAGCCACAAACATACCACCAGTCACTGGGACCAGACTAAAGCTAGTGTGAAGTAGCGGCTGCTGAAGCATGTATGGCATGGATGTTTGGTCCTCTGCACCAAATGCTTTGCTCTGCAGAGACTATGCTACTTGCAGATGTAGACATAGACACAGGTACCAGGAAAAAAAGTGAATTTATTGAAACAGTCTTTAATTTGTCTTTTAAAAGTCTTTAAAAGTCTTTAAATTGTCAAGCCAAAACTGCACAATTATACAGGCTCTACCTGTGGCTTCCTGCTCTCTGAAAGTGGTTGTGTAAGCCTGTGAATGTGTTAGCCATAGCCTCTGACTGTTATGGGATGGGAACTAGCTTTCTGCAGCTGCAAAATTGCAAACTCCACCACCATGTCTACTGCTGATAGTGTTTAGTTAAACTCTCTAAAACCATCCACTTTTAGCTGATAGTCTTTTCAGGAGAAATAATTACTGCCTCTGCTTTGAGCACCAAGTTTTCTCACAGGATTTTGAAATATTCTTTTGTAGAGACATCCTGGTAGTGGCACCTTCTTTTTTTTCTTTTAATCTCCAGAACTGTTGCTGCTTCTCCCCTCACTCCTCCCCACCTGCAACTGCAGAAGAGCTGGTTCTTCTCTTGATTTATCAGGAAGCACAGAAGGGAATCTCTGTAACTCTAAGCTCCCTAACAGCGATATGCTTCTGCTCCAGGAAGGGCCCTGAAAGATTCTCATCATGCAATTTGTGGAAAAAGTGGTCCTGTAGATTTTTGTTCTCTTGATAATTGTCTTGCTATAACTACTGAGCTTAAGAGTATTGCTTTTTTAAAATAGGAATGCAAAAGACGTATGAAGAAGTTCCATTAGCTGTGCTACTAGAATGAAACCTAAGACTTCACAATGTCCTGTGCAGGATTATTTTATTGCCTGCTCCACAGACCTTCCCAAAGCATTTCCCATGCGTGATGCCAGGACTCATTGCACTGTACCTTTGTATACACATTGAGAACATGGATGTAATCCTGCAGCTACTTGCCAGGTAGCATAGTATCATCTTAATTTTACTGATAAGAGTGACTTGTCTGAGGTCACAGAGGAAAGAAATTATCATCTTGATCTCATCGCGATTCTCAGCAGAGTACTGTCTGACACCTTAATCCAAAGGGAAAAAATTAAATCAGTTGAAAGCTAGTGGAGCTTGTCAGCTTTTATCCCTGCATTCCCTGTGCCTTTTGAGCTTACTTATGCCTTTTAGGGACATGGCTTTTAAATTTAATTAATGTTCTATTACTCTTTATCTGACATGGAAAAGCTTGAATTAATTGAGTATTGACTAACTGCACCCGTTACAGCAAGACATTGCTATCATCCAGTGGTGTGCTCCTTGATGTGTGCAAGAGCTGAGGATGAGCTTGGGGCTCACCAGGCTGTAACCCTGCTACACCTGGGGAAGCTGCCACCTCCAGCAGCAAGCATGAGACCTGAAAGCAAGCTTGGCAATCTTGCCTGTGTTGCAGAGGGGAGTTGTCTTCACCTGTGCCACCTCTGCCTCTGGCACTGACTGTATACCACAAACACACATGTTTTGTGTATACACATATAGGTGCATATAGCTATGTATTGTATGCATTTATAGGTGTATATGTATTTACCTGTACCAGGTCTAGCTGGGAGGAAGTTAACTTTCTTAACAGCAACCCCTGTGATGCTGTGCTTTGGGTTGTGGCTAAAACAGTGTTGATAACACACAGGTGTTGGCTATGTGCTTGCACAGCCTCAAGGTCATCTTTTTCCCACTCTGCTGCCCCAGCAACTAGACCAGGGGCAGATGAGAAGCTGGGAGAGGACAGAGCTGGGACAGCTGGCCTGAACTGCCCAAAGCAATATTCCATGCCATATAACGTCATGCTCAGCTACAAAAGCTAAGGTAGAGGAAGAAGAGCTTTGGCTTCAGGGGTTTTGTCTTCCAGGGTGGCCATTGCTCAAAGGCTGGGCATCCATCTCCTTGTGGGAGCTGGTGAGTGATTGCCTTTGAATTACCTGGGGGGTGTGTGTCTCTCTTTACTTTTAAAACTGTCTATATCTCAACTCACATGTTTTCTTTCTTTTGCTCTTCCTGTCTTCTCCCCAGCCCCACTGCAGGGGTTGGAAGTGAGCAAGCAGCTGTGTAGGTACTTTGCTGGTGGTTGGGGTCAACCCACTACTGTCCTTCCTGGCACCAAACAAAGGGCAGAAATTGCTAATGGCTGCTTGCAGCCTTTGCTGCAAGGGGGGACCAATCATAAAAGTAGCTTTAAGCCTGGCATTTGTCCTCTGCAGCACTGCCATCCCACCACTCTGGGGACTATCTCCTGGAGGCAGTCATTGGTCACACCTTCCTCCTCTTCTCCCCAGGGGACAGGTCTTCCTGGCTGTACTGCAATGGAACCCCGGCTTCTCAAGCATCTCTGTGCAATGGGACTGCTTGTATTGCTGTGTGCCATCAGCCTGGTTTTGCTGCTGGCAAGGGTAATGACAGCATCCTTGCGGCCCTCCACTGCCCACCAACGGCTGCCACCACCTCAGTCCCCTGGAACAACAGTCCCAGTTCAGCCCTTGATGGTGCCTCCAGAGACCTGCTGGCAGGGAGTGAGGCTGCAGGATGAGCCCTGGGGCAGCTGATCCCTGGGTAGGAAGGGGTGTGGGAGGGCTTGGGCAGGCACCTGTGGTGGTCTTCATCCCCAACAGTGTGTGAGTTCACACCCAAAGAGGTGCGGAGTCTTTCCAAGGTGGTAGAGCACCTGAAGGCCGCTTGTCTCATCTACACTGAGAAGAGAGAGCAGCTTCTGCCACTGTGCTGGGACCTGGCCTACACCTACCAGGCCTTCCTCCAGCAGCCTCACAGGGGCAAGGCAGCCTCTGTGTCCAAGCACGTGCAAACGGACGTGGTGGCTGAAACAGAGACCTGGCTCTTTGCTACCACAGAGGAGAAGCAGTGGAAGCAGAGGTCCACCCTGCTGGTGAAGGAGGAGGAGGAGAGAGCAGAGCAGGCACGGGAGGGCCTCGGGAGGCAGGTGGGAGGCAGAAAATGCCTGTCGTCTCTTTCCTGGTCTGTGGGAGCTGTGGAAAGATTTCACCCACCAGCCAGGTAAGCGGCTCGTCTGCCTGCTCCGGTGCTGGGACGTGGGGGCCAGCAGCCTGGCTCTGGAGGGCTGGGAAGCACAGCAGCTGGGGTCCCTCACGAGGTACCGTCCCATCGGTAGGGACATCAGGAGCAGGGCCACCGCCTGCAGCCTCGGGAGGTGGCTCCTCTGGGGCGTGAAATCGTAAAGCTGTGCCCGCTGCTCTTCCTGCCTTCTCCTGCCCCTGTGAGATCCCTTGGAATATAGCTACTTATATATATGTGTGTGTACACACAGACATAAATGTATATATACACAATATATAAGTATACTCTTTGTTTTGTATATACACAAATGTGTTCATGTGTATAAATAGTACTTACATATCCCTGTATTGCATATTCATATACAACCATATACATGGTTTGCCTATTCATATACTTATATATGGTATGTATTTAGGTACCTGTACCTATGTATGGCACGTATGAATGTTTATACATACATATGTATGTATATTTATGCATACATACATATAGCCATAGATGTCCACATACATGGTTTGTATGCACTTATTTATGTAGGCACATACGTATATTCCTATACTCTATATAATGTTTGGTATGTATGTATATATGTTTTTCATGTACACACACATATATATTCTGTATAAACGTGTATCTCTCTACGTGCATCCCTGTGCTGTATGTAAGCCTGTGTTTCGCGCGCGCAGACACGTACCTATACACGCACGTACACATCCATACGTGCACCCACACCGCTCCCCCCGGCGGCAGCGGCCGAGCACGGGCCGGGCCGCGCCGCGTCCCTATGGCAACGGGCGGCGGCTGGCGCCAGGCTGCGCGGCCTGCTCGCCATGTACCGCGGGCCGGGCCGGGGAGCGCAGGTGAGAGCGGGAGGTTTTGGGGGCGGTGGGAGCGCTGCGGAGTCGGGAGCGGGGTGTCCTGGCGAGCGGCGGGGCCGAGGGGCTTTGGGCGGCGGGCGGCCCCGGCTGGCGGCCTGGGAACGGGAGGTGGTGATGGGGGGCGCTGGGCACCCTCAGCCCCTCGAGGAGAAACGGTGAAAGGCGCACCCGAAATCTGTAATAAATGTGAATCCCGTTAACGTGTGTCTTTGCCCAGTATGTCCTGCAGTCAGAGCGAAAGCGTCATCAAGAAAATAATTCGTGAAATTGGACAAGAATGCGCCGCCCAGGGACAAAGTGTTTCTGAAACCTTGGTGGCGTTCATGGTGAGTGCGAATTACATGTTTAGAGTGGGGGGGTTATTGCTATTTCATCTAAGTGTCTTCCTAACCACAATTCAAGTTCTGTTGTCTTCTATAAAACAGTAAGATAAACATGTATTGAGAGCATATAGAACAGAAGTTTCAAACCTGGGTGCCTGTAGTTTGGCAGTTCAAACTGGTTTTTAAGGCTTTCATGAGGTATGGGATTAATTTTACACACGGTGAATAGTTTCCCTGAAGTTGCTGACTGACTGGTTTAGGTGAAGCGAGGACATGAACATTCCTTTGGTCTTAAAAGTCAATGAATTCCACACGGGAGTTCCACAGCAGCCTGCCCAGGCTGGGGTGGCTGTAATGGGGCTTTCAGGGATGACTTGAACTTTGAAACATCTCGGTTCCTGATTACGCACATTGGGAACTTTTATAAGGGTGTTCAGTGATATTCAGTATAGGGTCCTAAAAACCTGGAAAAGTGTTCCATTCCTCAGAAATGTTATCTATGAGAATATACGGCCCTGAAAAGGCTGCAGGTCCCAAGTCCTGGTAACTCCTTGAGCTCTGACTCACAGTTCTCCCTCAGTTTTCTTCTACAGGCAGAGAAATATTTTTTTTTTCTTTCTAGAGTGAAAAAGAGAAGTGTTCCCAAGTTTTAATAACATTTCTTCCCACTCTCATAAATGAACAAAAAGGCATGACGCATAGGGGCATGTTAATTGCAGCAGCTATATCTATTCTTTAACATTTACTGCTTCCCTCTGTTGTGATGAATTCTTTTGTTTCTCTGTTTAGGCAGGGCCAGGTAGTATAAATGGACTGAATATGTGAAGGAACGGGCATGGATCACACTTAAACTAAAAATGAAATGTAATCAATCTCAGTGTTGTCCTTGGTAGACAACTATAAGTATCCTAAAAAATAAATTATACACTTCAGCATCTTATCTTAGGAGACACAGCATGACTGCAGAATATATTCCAAATGTATCTGCAAATCTGTGTCTGCAGAAAGATGGAGCTGGGTTCTTTCTTTATTGATGGTGTAAGAACAGAATCAGCTCTTGATAAACTTGTATATGAATGTAAATAATTCACAACAATACTGATAGTCTGCCATTTTTTTCTCTAAGGGTGACACCGTGGCTTTAAAAAATACATGGGGCTCAAAACCATTATTAATCAATTAGGCATGAAAATTTTCATGGATAAAAAGCTTTAGCATGTGACTGGCAAGGTAGCCAATGTGCATACCAATTACAAACATGCACATATTTCCCTGTATGCAGAACACTATGAATTTTTTTGTCCAAATGGTAGCTGTTTATACTGATGCCTACAACACCAACTGAGAAGTCTACAAGCAACCATGGTGGATTTTTATAAAAACTTACTTAGAAAAATATTGTTCCAGGAAATTTTTAAAGGGACTGTACTTAAATATTTCTCTGCAAAATTTGCATCACAAGTAGGATTTTTCTCCCATTTATGTCTGAGAACTGAGATTGAAACTGGCAACACATGAGATGAAGTAACTTTTTAATTATCAAAGATTGAAATGGGAAAAAAAAATTAAGAAATATTGACCGCATCCGAGATTTTTCAGAAAATAAAAGGTTAATTGCAGAGAGTGTATGTTAAAATGTAAGTTAATAGCTTTCTTTTGGCAATCTCTAGGTGAAAGCTGTTGTTTTAGATCCAAGAAATGACTTTAATGTGGATCAAGTCCTTACCAAAAAAGATGTGCAAAATCTTATCCAGGTAATTCTGACATTATTTTGAGAGTCAGGACTTAGCTAAGACTCTAGCATTATTTGCTGTGTGTTTCTATAACTAAAACGCCATTTTATTTTGATACGAACACCTTCAAATTTTAATGCTACTTTATTCTTACGGTTCTGTAGCTAAAGATTGGATTATGTTTTCCTTCATGTTAGTAAGTGCCTTATACTTCACAGTGTTCATAGCATTGAGAGAATGATTAGGGAGGGGGCTCTACTGCTATTGTGAAATATGTAGCATATACACTGTCAGTTCAAATGTTTCCTCTGTAATGAGAAAGAACTCACTTCTCCGTCTTTCTTCTTAGCTCTGTGTTACCAGGCTGCTTGACACAACAAACCCATCCCTGAGCACAATTAAGATGCAAGTTTACTTTGATACGAACTATGCAAACCGAGGTAATTTCAATATAAATAAGTGTTTCATAGAAGTTGATTCTGAGTTTAGGATTTAATCTCTCTGTAGGGCTCTCTCCCTCTGTTAAGTGACTGCTGGCAGTAAAGCAGTAAAAATCCCTGGAGAAATGTACTGTATAGGAGTATGGTGTTTCAGTATGGATATAGTAGGGAAAAAATGTACATTGGATTGGAAAGTACACTCGTCTCATCCTAAGAGATTTACTGAATGTAATGTATTAGATCACTTTCAGGTGCAGTGGCTAGCTGCCTTCAGCAAGAAAAACTTGCTCTGTGCCTGTGTATCTGAAAGAGAACCAGCAGTCAGAACTGCACTCATGTATCTGAAAGACAACTTCATGTTTTATCAATATCCCTAACTGAAATAAGCAACCTTGAACAATCAGTTACAGTTTTAAACAAGTATGTTTTGGTTCATCAGTGGTAACTTAATATGGTCTGAGGATGGGAATGTGGAAGAAAAATGAGATGGGGAGAATATCTCTGCTGTAACTGTAACTTCAGATCTCAGCGGGGCAGTGTGGCTTGGCTGGGACACAGAAGACAGAACAAGAGTAAACAAAAATTAAACATTTCTGTGTGGGGAGGTCATGAAACTGTGTTCTTGTTAGCATGGATTAAAACTGCTCCAAAATCTTCTGGACTCAATAAGCTCAGTAAGTCCCGTAAGATTCTGAGATCCTGAGTAGTGTTCAGATTTGGGGATGTAACTTCAGATGTGTACGAAATACGTCTGTGTGTGTATGTGTTAGGTCCTACTGCAGTCAGAGGATTCTAGAGAGCCAGAGGTTTGCTGCTTAATTTGGTCCAAATAGTTCTCTGGACTCAGCTAACGGATATTAATCATGCTAATTATGTTAATGTTTAACTCCACTGTTGTTAATCATAACGGTATGGTACCTTGAATATCTCTTCCACATATCTGTGCTTCAGAAACCTTAAGTTGGCGCTCTGACTGTGGAAATGAATTACATGCTCTGTATAAGCCAAATCGCAAAGAATTTAGATAGCCCTTTCTAACTGTGTTCTTTTTCTAGATGAATTACTCAGTGAGCAGCACCGTATTCTGGAGGGAAGGCTGGCTCCTGTGGTCAGAGATATCACAGAGAGTCGTCCTCAAGTGCAAGAAGAAATAAAGAATGTGTATCGAAAGATCATTAACTATGTGCTGCTGAGCTCTGGCCTGGGATCCTCAACAGATACTGAGGTTGTCAGGGAGGTAACAGGTCAGTAAACTCCCAGCTGTGAAATTGGGCTTTTCTTACTGAAAAATAAAATTTCACCTCCTTTTTGCTGATCTTTACATACAGATGTGGTAGACTGATGAATGCTTACTACCCAAACTGTCATAGCCTCGAAGTCTAAATTTGCCCTCAGGAGAGGGGGTTTTTGCTTGTCTAATGATTTTCTTTTCTGTTTCCTCGTATTGAGGCTTTTCTCACCTTTTCCTTATAGCTGCCCTTCAGAGTATATTCCCCCAGGCAGAGATGATTACTTACGTCTCACTCAGTAAGAAGAACAAAGAGCAACAGCTGAAAAATCTTGCCATGCTAGTCACAGGAATTCGGTTGTACAACAAGGAACGCGGGAAAGGAGGAAGCAGCATTGATGACTGTAAGTAGACAACTGCATTTGGGCTGTGTGTTCCCAATTACTTCTTTCTGACCTTCACTGGAGTGGCTCCAATAACATACCATCTCTCCCGATAAACAGCTTTGACTCAGGGTCTGTAAACCAGAAGGAAAAGTACATGTTTGATATTTTTACTTGTAGGTTTCCATGTAGGCTACTACTTTTTAGCTTGTTGTTGTTGTGGAAGGATTATATGTATCCACTTCATGCACTAATTTACCTCACAGTAACTTGTTCCCTTATCCCTTGCCATTAAGTAAATTAAATAGAATCATAGAATGTTTTGGGTTGGAAGGGACCTTCAAAGATCATCTAGTCCACCCCCTCCCTGCAATGAGCAGGGACATCTTCAACTAGATCAGGTTGCTCAGAGCCCCTTCTAACCTGACCTTGAATGTTTCCAGGGACGGATCATCTACCACCTCTCTGGGCAACCTGTTCCAGTGTTGCACCACCCTCATTGTAAAAAATGTTTTTCCTTGTATCTAGTCTAAATCTCCCCTCTTTCAATTTAAAACCATCACCCCTTGTCCTGTTGCATCTGGCCCTGCTAAAAAGACTGTCCCCATCTTTCTTATAAGCCCCCTTTAATTACTGAAAGGCTGCAATAAGGTCTCCCCGGAGCCTTCACTTTTCCAGGCTGAACAACCCTGACTCTCTCAGCCTGTGTTCATACCAGAGGTGCCTCATCCCTCTCATCATTTCTGTGTCCCTCCCGCCCCCCACCTCTGGACCTGCTCCAGGTTCATGTCCTTCTTGTGCTGAGGACTCCAGAGCTGGACACAGTAATGCAGTAGGGTCTCACCAGAGTGGAGCAGAGTGGCAGGATCGCCTCCCTTGACCTGCTGGCCATGCTGCTTTTGATGCGGCCCAGGATACAGTTGGCTTCCTGGGCTGTGAGCGCACATTGTGGTCTCATGTCCACCCTTTCATATGTATTCATTCGTATGTATTTATTACAAATATGTAATGTTTGCCTTTGAAAAAACTTTATTAAAATCTTGAAAGGACACTGTCAATACAATTACAATTTTCTGTTGAGTATGTGTGATGAGAAGTGATAAAAGTTGCTGGGGTCTTATCTACATTCTGGTAATTTAGGGTAACCTCTTCAGATTCCTAACATGTTCTCAAAAATCTTTGCATTTTGAATCTTACTTCTTCTGTACTAAGCAAAAAATGTCAATGGCTACCCTGGAGTTTTTCAAAAGCTATATTCAAAGTAGAGTAAGACTTTGCTATTCCTTCTACTTTCTCTTTTCCCAAAAGCCACATTATTTCTGGTAAGTTTACAGTTAATAATCAGACAAATGACTGATCAGTGGAAGTGCTTTTGTGAATATACACATAGTATTGTAGCTTAGTGTGGAGAGTTCTTTTTAAGAAAGGTCTGCAGCCCAGTTTTAGTGGAAAACCTTTTATTTTAAAAGACCAAGGTTTCTGGAATAAAGGCTACAGCACACACCTCTCCTGATAAGAAAATTTTGCTTTATTGGAATGCAAAGCACTTGCTTAGACAGTATTTTAAGTAAAGAGTGTAAGTAGGAAAAAGTATATACCTATGACATCAGAGAAATAAGTAAGCAACTTTCTAGATTTTGGTGATAATTTTTTTTCTTACATGCTAAGCAAGGCATTGTTGTTTTTCTACTTTTTATAATTTATGCTTTCCCACAAATGTCACTTTTCTAAGTTGCAGCTGGCTCTATTCTAGGTTCACTGGGCCTGGGTTACAGCGTAAGGGAACTTTCAAGCATCATGGTTATACAAGAGGCATGATTTACAGCATGTTGTGGTCTTCATCACAATGATATCTGTGGGTTTTGTAATCCATTAAAATAGATAATATGATTGTAAATCCTGTTAAATTTGTTAGCTTACTATAATATGGACTTCTTTGCACTGACCTGTTTACATATCACTTCTGAATAGATGGAAAAAGCACAGCATGAATGCTCTTAGGTCAGGAGATGAAATGGATGTCTTTCAGCTTAAGGCCAGTAGTGAGACCACTAAAACCTGAAGTGTTACCAGCAGTCTTGCTGGGGTAGGACTCTGCCTATGCTTTATACCCTGCTTCCAGGAAAGTAGATCTGCCAAGTGCTAAGCTTTCTCCACCTGTGGTTAGACCACTTGTAATACCTGTGCAAATTTATTTCGCATTCTAGCTTCGTTAAATCTATCCTTTCTGTGCTCACAAGGTTTTGAGTAGACATAGCTCAGGCCTAATTGCTGCACTGCTGCTTGCTGATGCTGCTAGCATTAAAAGTTCAACACAGGCAGTAAAGCGCTGTATTGCACACTTAAAGTGGCTAGGCCTGATTTCCTTTTTCCATGCATAGATATCTGCTTAAATAACAAAACATATCAAAACATTCAGTGTAATGGTTGTCTGCTGTCAATAGTGAAATTTTAAAGAAAAAAATCTTATTTATAGTATATTTTATGTCAGCTAAATTATGTTTTATTGACCTGCGTGATTTGGGGGAGTTTGAGGGGATTTAAGTACTAATGCTGAATTTTATAACTGCATAGACGTGTTTTTACAGGTAGTATCTACCTTCTGATTTTAATAATAATCTTTGTCTCATTCTTAGAGCATTGTTAGATTGCAAAGTGCCCAGGAAATGGAAGGCCTGATATTGTTACTAGTGTTTTACAAATGAGGAAACTAGGAATCAAAAATTGTGCAGGTTGCCTGAAGTCTCCTGGAAAACCCACGTCAGTAGTAGCAACTGAACTTGCATCTGCTATAAAACAAGTGTTCTCGCAGGCCTTGACTTGAGTGTGGTATTTCCACACCTGTAATTCTGACTATTTGGAACCACTTGACTAGTAAGATACAGTTGCTGAATTGAGTACACAAGTATTTGGAAATACATCAGTATAAGGACAAAATTTAGGAATGAAAATTTTATTGGAAGACTGCTGTGCTCAAATACTGCACTTCAATAATTCACTAATGATTTAAATAACTCTTTTCATGTGTGTCTCATATATTCCATACAAATAGTGCCAGCCATTCTGAGTGAAGCCATTCCATCAGCTACACGGGCTGTCGATGAAGGTCTCAATACTTGCCATATGCTAGCCCACCAGTACACAGCTCTGCTGGAATCTGTGCAGGAAGACCAACACAGATATATACAGCTGAGTTCTTTGAAATTAAGAGAAGCACTATTCAATGTGAGACAATATGAGGCCTTCCTTTGCATCCTTCTGGTGAGATATCATGTTATATCCCATGGGATTTTACTGCACATGGAATGTATTCAAGTTACCTACTTGTACAGGGGAGAAATGTAAGAAAAATGATTCAGAAATAAATGAAATATATCTCTGTATATGAGAGCCTACATCATCTGTCATACTGAACTTTGTACCTAACTTGCTGTGTTTGGCTACTGTCAAGTGAAAGACAAAATGGATTAATTGTTTGCTGCAGTGTGACTGTGCTGCCATTTAATTTCTGGAAGTTTCCTTTTTTAGTTTAATTTCATTAACAAAGGACTTTCTTGTTTGCATACGGATACTCACTCTGCACCAAAAGGCATGAGAAAAAAATCTCCTTGTTCAATCCATAACATCTCAATTTTAGCCTGCAGACGTTCCCAACATATATGAAGTCATCACAAGTCTTTGAAGAATATAATTTAAATTCTTGTTTTGTTTATGAAGACCTTTCCATTGGTCTTTTGAGAAATGGCAGGGTTGTATTTGTCTTTTCTGATTATCATAAAACTTGGAAAAAAGTCTCAATTTTTTTTTCAGTTCTCTTCATTGTAAAAATGCAGAGGCTTTCTATAAAAACTACTAGTATATGTTAGAGAGAAGCGCCTGGTTTTATACCTTATTTTGTGGAAAGTTAGGGTGCATTTCGTTTCTTAAAACAGTTGTCTGAAAATAGTTAAATTAAGAGATCCAAGTAGATACTTATTACTAAATGCCTGATTTTTTGACTGACATACTCCTTACCTGAAGTAAGTTCTCTTTCCAGTCTGATGCAATTACAAGTGCTCAAGAAGTTGAAAAGATGAATGCACAGTTTGCAGCCACAATGGAGCAGCTGAAAAACACAGTGCAGAATAAGGTTTCCATAGGTACCAAAGAAGTTTTTGTAAGTATTTTGAATGGAAAACCTATTTCTTCTTAATTATAAAAAATTGCTAAAGTATTACAAAATACTGTGCCAGTGTATTTTTGCACAGTTTGTGTTAATAAAAAAGCTACATTATTTTCTCTCTATTATAAGAGCAGCTGTGATTTTTGAAGGGGCATCTAAACTAAAAGACGTGAACTCAAGGCAAAAGAAAAGCAAAATATGAAAAGGGAGAGAAGGAATTAGATGGTATTTTACTGTAAGTCTCTTGAGTCATTTGTCAGTATTTGTAGATTTCCAGCTCTATTTTCTTGTTTTGTGTAAATATTCTCTTCTGTTCCTTGCAGAAATAGTAAGAACATAATGGTGATATATAACAACACATCAGAGTGTGATTCTTTTAAAATCCCTTCAGATTACAATTCCTTTTACTACAGTATGACTCCTTGATACAATTTTTCTAAAGAAATAGGGGTTCTGTGGTGGGGGTTTTAGCCTCTTTGCCCCTCCCAATAGCTTCTGAACCTGTTGGCCAGTTTCGGTCAGATTTGTCAGAGTCTGGAGATCTCAAAATATGTAATTTTCTGCAAGTTTTGTGAAATACAAGCAAAGTAGAAAGACACAATTAGAGACCTCCTAGGATCAAGTCTGAAATGGGAATGCCACAATTACCTGCTTGTTTGTGTGCTGTTTGGCCAGTGAGCAGCCACGTACCTCTGCACGATTGATGTTCTGTACTTGGTTTCACCCGTAGTTGGAAGCTATAGGACACGTGAGGGAGGCGTTGGAGGAAGAGGGAATGAATGATGCGAACTGCAGTTACTGTGAAGGAGAGTGCTCGATGACTCTGTGAAAACCTGGGATTATTATGATGGCATGGTGTAAAGGAAATGGGAGAGAATTATGTTAGAAACCAGCTCCACTTAATTCGCTTTTCATGGAAGAGCTGATTATTTTTTGTGACGCTTCTATCATTTTAATTCCTTATAGGTAGCTGTTGAAATAGCATGCAGTTCACACATAGGTTATATTTCATGCTTCTAAACACATAGTTAGAAAGCAAAATAAATACTGTGGAGGAAGAAGGAAGGAAGATCGTGTCCCCACCACCTACTCAGAGTATTTTTATACTTCCTATAACGGCACCTGTGCTGGAAACTGATGGGAAAAGCACTTTAACGGAGATAAATCTCAGATGTGATCTGACACTTCAGTTTGTGTGCACTTGTGTTTTTATAAGCCAGATGTTCTCATTTGGAGAACATTTTCCCTCTCATCCAGCTGCTCAAAACATTTTTTCTCCTCTTCTGTACCTTCATAGGTCTTAAGTGACTGATACACATTACACTTTTGCCTACAAGCTGTCTGCTTGCTTCCTTCCTAGATTTTCTTCTTTTTTCAGGTTGGTCTGTTGTTTTTTCTTCTCTGCTGAAGAACAGAATATGTAATGTCTTTTGGTTTCAGGTCATTTGGAGGTAGAGATTTCTCCATTAACACATCATTTAAATAGTTCTTGCCTTCAGCTAGTTGCTGAGAAGCTGGATCCTCTCCAAATTTCGAGAAGCGTAGCATTCTGTCTTTTAAAAAGCAGAGAATATCACCTATAGTTGTAGTAAACATTTGTTTTAGGAAACATAATAGATTTCATTACTATTCTTTGTTTATTCTAGTAAGAATTATTTTGATCTTGCCGCCCTTCATAGAATCATGCGATTTATGTTTCCTTTAGTTTCTTCCTTCTTTGTAACCATAACATTTCCACAGTGTTAGTGATGCTGACAAATTCCAGAGCTGGCTTTGTTGGCTGTTCTTATAGTGATGTTGTTAACATGCATAAAATACAATGTTGTTAATCTGCATTTCGGATTTGTTGAATCTCTTCCCATAAATGCTCAGTGTGTTTAGATGTAACAGGACACGTTTTATGTCACTGTCACCAAAATCAGCATTTATACTGGAAGTTCATAGGCCTCTTCTGTATGTGTGTACACCTGTACATTAGCATCGCTGCTGGAAATGGCAGCTTCCAGTTTTGACTTGAACCCTGTACCACCCTGAAAGAGGCTTGTGCCCCATTAATCTGACACACGTGGTAGCCTGCGAGCTGTGGTACCAAGTCACTCTGGAAGCAGGGCGGACAAAAAACCAAAACCTGATATTTTGTACAGTCCTTCTTACTCCTGTACACCTTTTCAGTTATGAAACTGAATTGTCAGTGAAACATTCAATTCCAAGCATGGTCTCAGAGTAATGTATTTGGGAAAGGCTTTGGAGTATAAAATGTAGAAAAGTACCATTCTGGCCTTTAGGCCTACACTCACTACACGTATGTGCTTTGGGCATATGTGATGGGAGCTCCTCTTAAAATGCCCAGGAGTTCCTCTGGAATTTCTGGTTGCTGAAGGTCTTGGAGATCAGGTCTGCTTTGTTGATAGCAGGAGTTGTTGTGCACAGCACCTGAGTTACACTGCAGACATAAAACAAATCTGGATTTAAGATAATTTTCTTTATTTTCTAGCCTCTCTTTTTTGCCCTTTCTAACCTTTGGACCAGCTTTCAGGATGAGATACTACTGCTAAGCTTCCTCAGAAATATGACTAACAATCTGCAACAGTTCTTGGAAATCCAATCACAGCTTTTTCCTGAGGAAGTACTAACATCTCTTCTGGAAGGAGTGGCTGTGAAAAGTGATGAGGAAAGGATTAAAGAAACTATGGGTACTGAAATTTACTACTTTGTCATTTTCCTTAATTTTCCAAGATACTGTGGTTTAAATATTTTTTACAGAAGAAGCTACACTTTGATTTTTTTTTTTTTTAATAATCAGAATTTGCACAGTAAATTAAAATAAGTCTTGTAGTGTGTGGATTTATTTTTCATGTAGTATAGTCTGGGCTTTTATTTTTATACAGGAAATTAAAATACAGCAGCTAGATACAAATTTGCCTTATAAAACTGACAGAATGATCAGAGAAGAATATTTCTGCATTTTGTTTTTAAATTTCTTGGGTTTGTTTATGTCTTTTTATACCTTTCAGAACTTCTGAAATAGAGGGGGGAGTAAAAAAGCTAATTTAACGTGGCTTTGGTTAGCAGAAGTATTTGTTTGTAAGACGGTATCCTGAGCAACCAACCAGGGGATTGGTAATGCATGAGTGAGTGAAAACTAAACAGAGTAATAAGCTATTACCCTCCTCTTGTTGTCCTCTGTTTCAAAGAAAACTAATGCTACTAAGGAAGGCTCCTGCGGGACTGATTTTCAGTAGGAATTCTCTCAAGGCAGGGCTGAATTTCGGCTTTTGGGATCTCGGCACTGCAGATCATCCCAGAATAATTCGGTTATCCTGTAACGTTATCATATTTTAAACATCTGATTTTATTTACCGAAATCCTTTCTTTGTTAAACCTTTTCTTAGAAACCAGAGTGAATGTTTCTGATTTCAAGAACCAAGAATGGCTTTTTCCAGAGACTACTGATAACTTTGATCAGTTGCTAATCCAGTACCATGGTTTCTGTGCACATGCAATTGGTGTGAAAGGCCTCACCCTCCCAGGTATGCTTTGTAGTTAGGTCTTTTCCATACTTTGTGTGTACACAAGTACTAGGGAAAAAGTAAAGATGTGTTCTGAATGCATCCTCTTATGCCAAAGCTGGAGTATGGTATTTTCTTGTTTGTAATTTTCACCCCAGATAACTTATTTCCCCTGTTAAAGTATTTTTCTTTTTAAAATACACAAATAAACTGCCCTAAATAGAAGGTAGGAGGGCTTCAAGAGAAAATAGTCATGAGCAAGCAGAAGCAGAAACAAGATGTGATGGATAAAAGTTTCATTGCATCTGTATAACCTACAGATGCATCTGAATGCAGGTTTGTTTACTGCTGTTGATGTGTTTTAATATAGACACAGGAAAATGGTCATTCCTTCTGTTTTGTGTGTCTGTGTGTTGCAAACACACCCATTCATGCCTACATTGTATGTATTTTTAAATAGTTGGTATAAAGTACTAAAAATCTTCTCTGGAAAAAAAAATGCAAAAGTGAACTTAAGTCAACTAATCATGGGAAATTTTTTGGTCCTTTCTACAGTCGTGTGTCTTGAAAGTAAGCCTTATTTCAGCTACCCCTTTAGTTCATGTTTTCTGTCTCTCTCGCTCTCCTTTATAGAACCTATCCATATAGGATTTTTTTAAACCTACAGGAGGTTGAGAGATAAATATTATGATTACTTGGCAGTGTTAAAAAACAGATACTTTCATGGCAGTGTAAATTACTTACCTTTACTTAGTATTGCATATGAGAACAACTGTCCTGAGTGGGACTGAAGGTCTCTCTAGCCTTGTACTGGATTTCTGGATGTGGACAGTCATGAACAGTTGAAGATTATGAGAAATCTGATTATATCCTACCCTGTTCTAGCAGTTAGTGGTTATGGGATTTCCTCAGATAAATGTTGAGTCTGTTACCTTCTGTTCAGTAATCATTGATAGAAGTTTTTCATTTATCTAATTGCTTTTTAAATCCATTTAGAGTTTGCTATGGGATATTCTTATTGTCAAGAGTCCCACAATTATAATTATATATACTATGAGAAGGTCTGGCTTGAAAATTTCATCAAAGACCTGATAGTCTTTCTATTAGGAAAATTAGCAAACAGTAATTTTATATTGCAAATTCATGGTTTTATAACCTTGTATCTTATTACTGTTTTGTCAGTTGCTTCTTTTCCATGATGAAGAGGCCTCTTTCTTTACCCCTCCTTCTGTAAGAGGTATTCCAAGCCTCAGATCACTCCCAACTCCCTTCGTTTTACCTTGTCTTATTCTGTGGTGTCGGAACAGAATGTAATATTACAAATGTAACATATAGATTGTTACAGTGTTGGTTTTGTTCTCCCCCTCTGCATCCTAATAATTTGTGACATTCTTTTTGCTTTTTTGATTGCCGCTGGGAGTGCCATTTAGTATTTTCAAGGCACTGTCTATGATGATTCTAGCTCTTTTGTGGGCAATGCAGCTGAAGCAGAGCCTGCCACTGTCCTTGAGCTCCATTTGTGTTTTCCTATTTAAATTATTTTGCCTTTACTGACATTTCATTTTCTCTGTTAAGTTATTGTCCACCTTCTCAGCTGCTTCATCTGCTTCTTCAGTTAATTTCAGTGTTATGCCCTTTGGTATAAATGGGGTGCTGATCTGCATCAAATATTTGCTGGAGATTATAGGGGGAACATTTGTGGGTATGGGCTGTTTTCTTATGCCATTGCTATAGGTGTTTTATCTGTTGTTTTTCTGACAGACGTGCACTAAGGCATGCTGGATGTGAACTGATCAAAAGCAGTTGTACTGACCTAATGAAATAGACTTTTCTGTATTTAAAAAAGCTTACTTTCAGGGATTTGTTCTGATGTCAGAAAAAAAGGAAGTGAAACTCACTTGAGGGAAACACAGAATCTTGGTTACACATGCCTTTTGTATTGGATATCATACCATTAACTATTTTCTGGGGTTTGTTTGGGGATTTTTTAGGAAATCCTGCTATTGGAATTTTGAAGCACAAGGACAAATGTTACGTTTTCAGTTCCAAAGAAGCTGCGTACATCTTTGCTCAAGATCCAGATAAGTTCATTCAACTGAATATAGAAAAAGCACAAGAATATGTGGAGCTAATTCAACTGCTTGAGCTTCGTCATCAGTTTGAATACCTTGTTCCGTATGTACAGGTACATAATGCCTGTGCCTCTTGCTGAACACCTGTTGGGTCACTCGTTGATCTGTCCTTTCTAGAACATAAAGAGAACAGATGATAAGCATCTTCAGGAAAGAAGTATAACCATCTGCCTATCATACAGAATGTCTGAAGGTCCATCTTTTCCAGGTCTTCAGGGTGTTGATAAGAAATATTTTCCCTTGATGTTGTTCTCACCTAATCTCTTCACAGGAGAACATGTAGAGCCCAAGGATTGTGGCAGCAATAAAAGCAGTTCGTCCTTAGCCTAGGAAGATTCTGTGTCTGATGTTTCTTTCCCTCATTTTTGCAAAAGTAGCTTAAATGGGCAGTAAATAAGTGCAACAGAAGATAAGCCAGATACTGTATTAAGTGGAGCTTTAGCTTAGCAGTTCATCAGTATGTGGTGGATGAGGGTGTAGTGTATCTGGGGACAGGAGTTATAGAATATATTACAAAATGAAAGGGGACTCATTAATAATGAAGTTGCAGTGCTACTGTGTGGCTTGATTTGGATTCATTGACATTCTCTGTGATCCATTGTGAATTCTAGGTCCCTAGCAATGGGAAGAATGTAGTCTTGAACTGGCCGTTAGTGAGAAAAGTATAGTTTATATATCCTGACTATGTCAGAGATTTAAGCATTTATTCTAACTATGATTTGTGATTTTTAGTCCATTTATAAAGACAAATTGAGGTGTCTGCATCATAAAATACTGGTGGTGGTGATGGGACCGCTTTTAACACAAACCAATGATTAAGCACTCACTCGAGACGTGGAAGTCTGAAATTCAGCTGTGGCCTCTGGCTAAAGGGTTTTCTGTTAGAAATTAAATCCATCAAACACTTAATGGTTTCTTCTTTTTAGCAGGGACAGGGGGAACAAAAATATTGTTGAATGTAAAAATTATCCACTTGTGGTTTGCAGGTTTCTATTTGCTTTTAAAAATCAGCATATCCATATGCTATTTTTCTTAGATGTCTCTATTCTTCTCATTAATGCCTTGCTTGATTTGTGGGTTTGGTTTATTTTTTTCATCCAGGCCAGGAATGCAGACAAATGTTTGATGAAACCAACCACAAAATGTGACAGTAGTACTCAAACTGATACTCACATCTTGCCTCCAACTATTGTGACATCCTACGAATGGAATGAATGGGAACTGAGAAGAAAAGCTATAAAATTGGTTTGTATTGTTATTACCAGAATTTTCTTCTTGGATAACAAAGTTCAGAATAAATTACTGTAAAATTCTGTTCCTTCCAACATAGCTCTAACCTTATTTAAAGATGCACGCTTCGTTACAACTGGCTCGATACCCTTTTTTCCAGGTATTTTCTTTCCTTATTTCTAGACTTCCTTATTCTCCCACTTTTTCCATATTTTTCCTGTTTTCCTGCTTTCACTGCTAAGTCTATTCATTCCAAATTTTTCAGCTGCCTTCTTTAAGTAGTAAGAGTTTCTTGATTAGCATTGAATTTTAAAGTTGTTTCTCTACACTCAAATTTAACAGGTTGAAAATATTGATATATATCTTCTTTGTGGGAGAAAAAAGGGTTGCAGAAAGGTTTGGGTCAGGCAAAACGTTATTGTACGTTAAGTAATTGGTATTAATATTCATCACTACCAAGTAAGAAGAGGAAGAATGTAGTAACTAGCAAACAGAATGGTTAGGAAAACCTTCAGATGTGTTTGACCCTGCAGAAGCTTTCCTGGAGCTAGCTTACTCATCCTGGAAAGGTATCAAAGCATGAAGCCTTTTTTTTCTTTTCCTTTGCATAATTAAATACTTTTCATTTTATCCCGATTCTTCATGTTTGCTAAAACCAACTCTGCTTTTTAACTAAATAAATAAATAAATAAATAAATTCTTCTTTCATGAAGGACCAGAGAGGTAAGAAACAGTAAGCAGGTTTTCCATTGTATATAGAAGCCAGAGGAAATGTTCGTTATACTGTCATGATGATTTTCTGATGGATTGGAAGTCACAGTCTGTCCTCAGAAGTTTGGCCACATATATAAAAGCTTTCAAAGTAACAGTATATATTTTTAAAGCTTCTTTCTAGGGTTTGCCAGCACATGCAGTTGTCAGGGTATGGCACCTGGTTTTTCACAATTCATTCAAAACAAACTTGTGGGTACAGGCAATATTGCAGTTACCAATATCAACTGGACACAGAATACTGCAGGGTTGGTTTATTTGTTTCTCGTGAATGGATGTGCTATGGAGGCCTGTGGTCTGCTGTGCAGCCTGTTTCCTTTCTGTTGTCATTCTTTTTGCCATGAAATCTCCAACTTTATAAAAGGAAACCAAAATTTTGGGCTGAAAAGTCTTGCCAGAGTTAACTGGCTTATAAAGGACTCTAAGGAATAGTTGTTACTGAGGTATATAAAGCAGTGAATTAGGTTTACAAGAGGCCAAGCTAAAAGCCTCCTGTGCTTCTGTAATGGGCAAAAGTACATAAATAAATGTAAGATGTGGTCAGTGGTTTATCTTTAGCATAAGCAAAGGGGGATGTTTTCCAACAGCTGAGCATGAAGACTGTTCATAAGCAAATTTGTATCTTGTTAGATTGAAATATTTAGAGAAAGTACATTAAAGTAAAAGGGTGTTTTAGCCTCAACTGTTCATACAGGAGATTAGTGATGCTGAGTTGAAACAAAAATTCCCAGATGCATGCAAAAGTGTTTTGTCTACAGTGACTATGCTGAATTTGTGGTATGGAGGTAACACAACATTTAGAATCAAAGTGCTAAAATAACAGAAACAGCTTAGCAATGCCTCTGTGCATTTGATACTTCAAGGGAGCATTGGACATGTTTGCAGGCTGTGTTAGAGGATGAGCTCAGATGCCTTGGGGTATTTTTCTGTTGTTCTTACTTAGCCAGAAAACTTGTAGTGATATGAAGTGTTAAAATATGGCTTTGTTAGAACACCTATTTGATATTAGAAGTAAAACTTTCAGCTCCCATTTGTTTCTCTGTGCAAGCACAGTTCCTTGCAGTAGCATACATTCAGTGTTCAAGAGGGGTACACTTAATATAGAAAAGCGTCTCATGCCTGCTCTTGTTTTAATTGTCATTAAAACCCTCAGAAAAAAACGCTAAAACATTGTCTGTCTTTCTATGCTGTCTCTTCTGTATTTCCCTTATTGTTCTCTTC
This sequence comes from Bucorvus abyssinicus, assembly GCA_009769605.1. Classification (NCBI taxonomy): domain Eukaryota; kingdom Metazoa; phylum Chordata; class Aves; order Bucerotiformes; family Bucorvidae; genus Bucorvus; species Bucorvus abyssinicus. The sequence goes on along the minus strand of CM020024.1, from coordinate 14,920,695 downwards.
TGTATTTTCCTTGATGTGATACTGTGGATAAGATTCAGCTGTAGATGAAGATATCCCAGTGTATCTATATATAGGTACTTCGGCTTCCATTCCAGTTGAGAGACATGTAGCTAGTGGAGTCTGGAGTGTGTTTTGACTCACCCTGATATAAACACCAAATTTGGCCAACTTATTCACTCTCCAGCTTCCACTGACCCCAGTCTCCTCCACTGGCTGGGCTGGACTCCAGGGACTTTCTCACTTACATGTCGGGGTCCGGATCCCACCACATGAGACTGTATTTTAGATATTTAGATGACAATATTATGATTTACAATCAGCAATATGATTTACAGTGTTTTACATCATTGCTGACATAGAAGGCTGCATGGAATAAGGAACATTTTGTTGTTTCAAGTGCTGACTTTGTAATGTTAACACTTTGTGGGAAGAGGTTTTGTTGTTGTATCTACAGCAGTTTCTCTGATTAAACAGAGCTTTAATTATAAATTACCTTAACTTTTGCCCTTTGCCAAGGGGTTAATGGGCAATATCTTGAAGGCATTTTTTCCCTTTTATCTGATATTTTGTGAGCTAACCCCAAAACCTCCTCGCATTTGGTAGAAACCAGACACAGACCTGATCCTGTAGTTGGGTTATCCACGGTATTCAGGATCATCAAACCAAGAGATTCGTCCAAGCCTGCCATCACATTCTGTGTTGCTTTCAGACTGATTTAAATTAATTTGAAGCACTGAAAGAGCTTACTGTGAAAACAACATTGAATTCTAACAAAACAAAGGCTTCAGCATTTAACATTGTTTTAAGAAAGCAGTAAGAGCCTGCTTTAAAATTGTTTGGGGTACATCCAGTGCTGTTCACACACCCTGTTAGTTCAGGAGTTATCAAATCACAGTTGCAACCATGTATTGACGGGTGAAGTGGACCATGTTCCAAGTTTGTGAATCCCATAGGTGCAAAATATACAAATGCACCTAAGGATACTCTAAAATGTGCTAAAATGTTCTAACAAAATTTTGCTTAATTTGATTCTTTTTGTGTTGTTAGGCCAATTTGCGCCGCAGATTAACTCATGCCACGCAGACTGATCTCAGCCACATAAGAAGAGAGAACTCCACTCAAGTGTACTTGCCAAAAGACGTCAGCACCCAGACTAAGTGTGACAACTCAAGTAATGTACCCAGACCACAGATTTTCTTGGAAGGTCTCCGAGGAGGATCATCTCCTACTACTCGTATGGTCAAAGTAGACTTAACAAGAGCAGTAGATGAAACCTAAGTGAAAATGAGAAACCTGAAGATACTATTGAATAATAAAAATCCCTGCATATATCTGAATTAAGATATGAAGGATTTTGCTGTGTCTGTTGATTCCAGGAGCAGTTGATTTATTTCATTTATCTGCTGGGGCTGCTGATTGGCATTAAGTGATAGAAATTATAAGCCTGAGGCACCCAGATTTTAAACAGTAATTTAGATTCAAGATGTTCCCAAAGACTTTTAACTTAATAACATTTAAATGTATAGTGTGTGTTTTGGGATTTTCTTGAGGTTTTAATACAAGGATTACTTGCTGAAACACTGTCTTTAGGAGTCATGTCTTTGGTACGAGAAAAGTATAGTGTAAGACAAATAGCTTTTATGAGATATGGGGCCAATGCTGCAGCTCCTACAGAGGCATAATTGCCACTGGTGTGAAATAAAACCAATCCCAAGAGAGTCACCTGAATGTCACAGCTCCACCCTTAGAGCAGAGCTGTCAAGTAGGTAAAATTAGCAAAATGTGATCAGTCTCAGTCCTTGGGCCTGTCCATTTGTGTTGTCATTAACCCAAGTGTCCTTGCATGGTAACAGGCGTTACGGGTGTAGGCCAAGGCAGGGAGGTCGAGAGGAGGGAATTGGACCTGGGTGGCTGTGGCAGCCCTTTAGGTCTCTAGTAATTTCTGTGTTTGTTGGCTAAACAGCACGCTGGTGAGCACGCTGGAAACTGCAGTAACTTGCCTTCAGGGCAGCTTTTTGAAAGCGCTGTTTCACTTGTGTTTGAAAAGCTAAAGCACGGCAGGAAAAGGTTTGTAGCTTTATTTCATTGTGGCAGGGAAATACGAGCCAGGTCTGATCAATGCAACTGCAACTGGTATTTCTGTTTGTGAAAACCTGAATCATCTGAGCTCTAAGATGAAACATCTCAAATGGAAGCAGGGGGTACTTTAAAACAAGAGATACTTTTCACATCAACAAAGAGCTCCATGAGTTACTGTCTGCAGAGTGTCCAGGGTGCAGCTGTGACTGCGTAGGGTGTGCTGAGGATTCTCCGTCTCTTTTTCAGTAAGGTGCAGCGTGGTTTCCTGGGTCGTTGTTACATAAGCCTGTGACAATGAAGCTCAGACTGAAGCTGCTGGTGGTTTTTCTGTGGTGCTGTGCAGGACAGTGCTCTCTTTTTGTTGAGCTGTCTCCAAGGGATCTGGCTTCACTTTTTAAAGTCATACAGCTGGGACAAAGCCACGAGCCATTATTGAAAAAGGAAAGGAGCAGGAGGGGAGCACAGAAATAACTGAGCTAAATGGTTTTCCACTAGGGGACTTTATCTCGTGAAAATAATCAGTATCAGCTATGTGTGCTGCTCCCCCATGCTTTCAAATTGTGAGCTGGCACCAACTTTTAGATTTGTTAATGAAAATATGACAGCTATTACCAGCTGCAGGTTCTGGGTTGTTTTTTTTTCCAGATGAAAATACCCTGTTGCTTTATGAAATACTTTTTGTTGTTGTGATCTCTCTATAGTTTTTATCATAATTTGCTTTGAACCTTTTATGTTGAAGCTCTTACTTCGAACCAATAAACTGGTATTTCAAGAATCTATAAATACATTCACATAAAGGCAAACTGATGAGTGAAAAATCCCTTGTATCCTCCTTACTCTGTTCTTTTCCATGAGAGAAGGTACTGCAGTACTGTAAAGCATGGGGGAATACAGTTGTAACCTACATCTCCTTTTTGGCACAGCAGAAGTATGTCAGTACCTACATGCTGACTCCTGGCAATGAGAAATAGGTGTGTGAGATTGCCTATGTCTTACTAGTGAGGTAGAAGGACAGGAGAGGTTACTTTTCAAAATGGTTTTACACATGCGAATGGGGAGACAACGTTCAGTTGATGCAAGTTTGAACTTGTGTTCGTGTTTATTTGAATCTGGTTCGTGTGTTCTGCCGGTGCACTGGTGCGCGTACTCACGGTGGCAGGACCATGCAGTACACGGCCTCATGGCCAGGGGTTCGGTAACAGAGTGCAGCCCTTGCAACTATCAGGCTTTAAAGTAATTCAGAGCCCCTCCTGGCTACTGGCATCCTTTGCATTTACAGACTTTTGTTGTTGTTTTTTGGGGTTTCTCCTTTTTAGGTGTTGGTGTTTGGGGACCACCAGGCAGATACACAGACAGCAGGACACGGGTGCATTGCAGCATATTTCACCGGAATTCCTTAAGCTCTGCTCAGTAATTTGCCTGCATCGATACAGTCGTTAAAATCACCTGGTGGTTTTAGACTGTCCGTGCTGCTGCTCAGATTAAAATACTGCTCCAGTTTTAAGTCCTTAGAGTCTCCTCAGCTGCCAAAGCCAGGCATTTGATACGGCCTCTGCTCCCACAGCACTGTCTTTGTGGACTGGCAAAAACCCCCGGCCTGCTGTGCAGAGCCAGGAAGAGCCTGGGCAGAGGCTGGCCTGGGCTGAGGGTGCTGCTCAGCTCTGCACCCCGCCTGCACCACGTGGCAGCACCCCGCCTGCACCACGTGGCAGCACCCCGCCTGCACCACGTGGCAGCACCCCGCCTGCACCACGTGGCAGCACCCCGCCTGCACCACGTGGCAGCACCCCGCCTGCACCACGTGGCAGCACCCCGCCTGCACCACGTGGCAGCACCCCGCCTGCACCACGTGGCAGCACCCCGCCTGCACCACGTGGCAGCACCCCGCCTGCACCACGTGGCAGCACCCCGGCGCTGGCAGAGACACCAGGCACAAAGCATCCCCTCCCACAGCTCTGGGGAGGATGCGGCAAGAAAAGTTCCTCACCTGTAGAGTCAGTAGAGGCAGAGAAGTTCTGCAAAGACCTCCTGTCCACAGACCTGTCTGCCTACATGTCCCCCAGTATGTGGCCTGGCCACTACCTGAGGCTGCAGTGAGACAGCAAAGGTGTCCCTCCCCTGTGCACAGGAGCGGAGCTGATGCTCCCTGGCTCTCTGTCTATCTGCGACTGGCAGAAAATGCAACTCCAGCAGGAGTTGTTATCAGCATGTAAAATGAAGGAGTGTTCAAAGTCTAACACTTTTACAACCAGTTGTTTCAAACAGAACATGACTAGTTTATGTTTGCAGCCCACAAGATCTCCATTTACAGGACAACATGAAACGCGCAGCGGACAATCTGAAAGTGGCATTTCCACAGCTGACATCTGTTCTTTTACAGCTTCACTGGATGACTCTTCCATCTTGTGACCAACCATAGGAACACAAACCCGAGAACTCCCTGCAGCCAGGCACCTCTGGTTCACAGATGCTCTTAGGAAAGTTGTTTTGCTTTTTTCTGGAGTTGTCACCAGTCTCCTTAAAAAAAAGCATCAGTACTGATACATCATCAAGGACTAGATGACAGTTTTTGAGCCCTTTACCTGCTGTGGTACATTACAAAGAACATCCTAAATTCTCAACTCTTACAAAAAATTCCAAGAACCGTTTTCACCAATTTTTCTCTAGTGAAAGCAAGTTTCTTTGCTGGGTGGAACACACTTCTCATCCCATTAAAAAAAGGACTTACAGATCCAGACTAACTCCTAAGTGAATCCACTTTATGAGTAGTGATTGCAGACAAGGTGTTACCCCACCCAGAATATCCATTAATGAGAAAATGTTTTGTTCAGACCAGGGAAAGTCACAGACTCCTCACGAGCTGTGGCGTTGGCTGCAGTGACTACCAGCCCTGTGCTCTGAAATCAAAAATAAGCAAAGGCACCCAGAGGACTCCTGGGGTTGTGCGTGATGACACAGGTCGCCAGAGTGACCCTGACTTCTGCAGTGTGCACCGCAAAACGAAGGCATTTTGATTTCAAATACAGCAATTCTTTCTTTAGAACTCCATACATTGTGCACAAACAGGATGCTCTACAGATATGAGTGACAAATACTTCTGAAAGTCATTCACCTCTGGGTGAAACCCTCCTGGTTTTATAGAACATGTAGGGAAAGAAAAAAAAAAACAACAAAACTAAGCCTACAAAACCCAAAACAAAAGGTCAGGTTTTTTTTCCTTTTCAGGATTCAGGACTGAAAAAAATGTAAGATAGTGGGTCAGCAGCTTCCACCTGGGCTGAATGTCCTGTGATTCAACTGTTTCCAGGTGTCTATAAAGCTGTATTAATTTTAACACACTGTAGAGGACATTAGGATTTTTTTTAACTAGGCCAGTGTAGCAATGTGAAAAACAACAGTGCTCTTCTAAAGCAGGTAACAGTTCTACTCTTTTATTCTCCTTTTATCTGAACCAAATGCAGGGAGGTGTGCTGGCTGGAAAAATTTTCTTTTTCCTCTGCATAATGTCACCCTCCCCTCCTCGTTTTTTTTCAAAGTAGCAAGTTTTATGTTGTCAGCAAGTAATCTGGTAGTTCTGTTCAAAAGTGTAATGGCATCTGCCATAACTAGTCAGGTAAATTACTTGAGTACAGTCTTATCCAGTTAACTGACTCCAGAGATTTTAACCTCAGCCTTCTGTGAAGCTGCTGTACTGGGAAATGGCTTTAGGGAAGATCAGGTTCCTTGGTACAGGCTTGGAAGAGTTAACAGTGCTATTAGGACTATAACAAGCCAAAGCAGAAGCAGTTTCCTGCTTGTGAGAAACCAAGAATCAGAGAGAGTATGTCTCAGAACACGTTGGGATCACAGGAAAGTGTACACAGTATTCTGCTTTATTCTATAATTTGAAAGTGACTAGATGCTCCCAAGCTCTGCAATCCCAAACGGTCCTTACTTAGTGAGCATGCACATAAACAGTAAAGAAGAAAAAAATAGAAAGGTAGAGCCGTTAAAACAACTTGAAAACAATCAAACTAGTGAACAGGTATCTGCAATATTGCTTTTAAAATAAATTTTTCCAGACTTCACTTATCTAATACTCATTTTCTTCTTCCTCCTCTGCTTCTACTGAGTCTATGCCGACTTCTTCATAATCTTTCTCAAGGGCAGCCAGATCTTCCCGCGCTTCAGAAAATTCTCCCTCCTCCATTCCTTCCCCAACATACCAGTGCACGAAGGCTCGCTTAGCATACATGAGATCAAACTTGTGGTCGAGGCGCGCCCAGGCTTCAGCAATAGCAGTTGTATTACTCAGCATACACACAGCCCGCTCCACCTTCGCCAGGTCACCGCCTGGCACCACTGTCGGAGGCTGGTAGTTAATGCCCACCTGCAAGAAAACAAACAAAAACTCTCCTTATGAGCACTAAGGCTTCAAGACTTATTTCCATTAACAACTCAAAATCAATATGGTTGCGAACAAATAAAACAGCTTACGGTTATTTCACACTTCATCAAAGTGTTTAACAGAGACATTACAATGCTGTGCAATGACTGTTTCTCTGAACACCACACGATTCCTGGTAACTCAAATGTCAGGCACTTAAAAACCTATCCAAGTACCTTGAATCCAGTTGGGCACCAATCCACGAACTGAATGGTACGTTTAGTCTTGATAGTAGCAATAGCTGCGTTGACGTCCTTGGGAACCACGTCACCCCGGTACAACATACAGCAGGCCATGTATTTGCCATGGCGAGGGTCGCATTTCACCATCTGGTTGGCCGGTTCAAAACACACATTGGTGATTTCAGCCACGGATAACTGCTCGTGATACGCTTTTTCCGCAGAGATGACAGGGGCATATGTTACCAGGGGGAAATGGATTCGTGGGTATGGAACAAGGTTAGTTTGAAATTCTGTCAGATCTACATTGAGGGCTCCGTCAAAACGCAGAGAAGCTGTGATGGAGGAGACAATTTGCCCGATCAATCGGTTTAAATTGGTGTAAGTAGGACGTTCAACGTCAAGGTTACGACGACATATGTCGTAAATGGCTTCATTATCTACCATGAAGGCGCAGTCGGAATGCTCTAACGTGGTGTGGGTAGTTAGAATGGAGTTGTAGGGCTCCACCACAGCGGTGGAAACCTGTGGTGCTGGATAAATTGCAAACTCTAGTTTGGACTTTTTGCCGTAGTCAACAGAGAGCCTTTCCATGAGCAGAGATGCAAACCCTGAGCCAGTGCCTCCTCCAAAACTATGAAAGATCAGGAAACCTTGCAGCCCTGTGCACAGATCAGCCTATAATGGGGTGGGAAAAAAGGGGGAGGAAAAAAATATTACTGATGATTTTGGAGAAAGCAGTATTAAAGTTATCATTCAAAAGCATTTTTTTCTTAGGTTTGTCAGTTTTAGATTGTTGTAAGAAAACGGAGCATTCTTGACAAGTGGTTTCCTTTTTTCTTACGTGTCTTTTACTCAGAACTAGCAGTGCCTCCACATAACTTTTTCTGAAGAGGAGTATTTTAATATTTAAAGTTGCTTTATTGTCTTTGATGCCATTTTAATACTACTGTAAGCAAGAGCAACTGCGCACCACTGTGACACGTTACCATAAATTACTGCTGAGTTACAGCTTTAGAATCTGGTTAGGTTCCCATTCCAGCTTTCGGCAAGTATTAATTAGATGCTGAAAACAATTTTATATTTTGGTACTTTTAAATAGACACTCTTTCATTTTGAGTTTCTCACAAGGCAATGTCAAGGAAAAAAAAAGATATAAGTAATTAAAATTGTTAAGCATTCACCCAAAACCTGAGGTTCAGGGTGCTAGAAATATTTTGCATGGACACATAATGGCCTGATTCAAACTGAAAATAACAAACAAACAAAAAAGTATAACAATGTTGTTACACTTGTTTAAGGCTTTTATAATTTCTCTGGGGTATCCTTTAAATACTTTCAAATAATGGGATTTCAGCGCTTAAAAAAACTTAAGATTTACTGACTGAATTTTTATTTAGTGGAGGGGCAGGGAGCAAGGAGATAGAAGTTTTGTTTTAAACAATTGACCATGCTCAAAGTTCTCAGCACAAATTCTTACCAGTTTGCGGATGCGGTCTAGCACGAGATCAATAAGCTCTTTTCCAATGGTGTAATGGCCTCTGGCATAATTGTTGGCTGCATCTTCTTTCCCAGTAATGAGCTGCTCAGGATGGAATAACTGCCTATATGTGCCTGTACGTACTTCATCTAGAAAACACCAAATACCACTACATAAATTCGATCTGTTCAGTTCTGCGTGTGCAGCCTCATGACTGCACTCTAAGTGCACGTGTAAAAGAGTCCCTGACTATACCAGCTGAAAAGTTGGCACAACTTCAGCCCCTTTGTTTAGCAGAAAACATCAGGCACTCACAAAGCAGCATTTGTCCCCGAGCACACAGAGGTCACTCAGAAAAACTACATTACATGTACAGACAAGAGTCCACATCGCAATTAAACAAATCTCCAGACGCAGTGCAGCAGTCTAGAAACATTATCTGGACTGTAAAAAATTCTGTTGTTTTCCAGACGTTGTTACCTGTAGAGCAGTTCTTAATTTCTTTCAAATAACAATAATCTCAAATGACAAAACACATCCAGACACACATCTTTTAAAATCTACAGGGTTCTGTGCAAACAGAAAAGACCGTAGGGGGTCTTTGCTTTTACACAAAGACCTTTAATGGTGGGTACGTACCAACTACGGTTGGCTCTAGATCCACAAACACCGCTCTGGGAACGTGTTTACCAGCTCCTGTCTCGTTGAAGAAAGTGTTAAATGAATCGTCTCCACCTCCCATCGTTTTATCGCTCGGCATTTGGCCGTCAGGCTGGATCCCATGTTCAAGACAATACAATTCCCAGCATGCATTGCCGATCTGAACACCAGCCTGACCAATGTGGACAGATATGCATTCACGCTGCAAAGTACAAACAGCACAATGCCAATGAGATGCGCAGCTACCTGCCTTCTAGCTTTTCTTCTCATAACAACTAGCTGTCTGCGGGTTCCATCTTTCCAGGCTCTTTCTATTCCCTGGCTGCTCTGACTGACAATGCAACGGATCAAACCATCTGCCTCTGGCAAGACTCTGCTCACCTTAGCTGATCTGGGATGGACTTTGAGAATATTGCAAGGTCTTGAGGACAACACAGTCTCTATGAACACGTAGGGCAAACACAGACTCATCATCCCCTACCACGCTGCACGTATGTTACATCTTTAATATTCTGCCTAATCTCTTTTTCACCTTCCTTTAGTTTTGGAAGATTTCTGTATATAATATCCCCAAATTTCCTAGATGTGTAGCCGAATCATGTACTGGGTAAGTGTTGCAACAACCTTCCCTGCCCAGGACCACTTACTATGTCCTCCTTTATAATAAGCGCAGAGGTATCTAGAGCCCCTGGCAGTTCTATGTGCTGAGATCCTCTCTGAAATCATCCCAGAGTCCCAATCCAATGTCACCTGCCCACTCCTAGCCATCTCCGTCGATTCTAAGTGACTGAGCCACGTACGTTTGCTCTCTCAGCACCTCGGTTTTGTCTCACACCCGGATGCAAACACGCTCTTTCTCCAGCTCGCTGTTGGAGCGCATCTGGGGAAAAGCGGGGGTGTGGGTGGGCTGCCTGGGCTGCTCCCCGACAGCTTCACCGCCACTTGTATCCCCGATTCCGCGGTTCTCCCGGCAGTCTCTTGCCGGCGAGACTACCCGTGTGCTTATTTCCACTTCCCCTCCGCCGGCACCGCGTTCCCAAGGCTCGCGCCCCGATCCCCGGTCCGGGACTGCCGCCCTGCCCTCGCGGCCGGCGCGAGCGGCTCCTCCCGCCCACCGCCAGCCCCGCCCCTTCGCCACCGCCCTCCCGAGAGCACGCGGCGCCGCCGGCTGCCGGTCGCGCTCCCCGCCCCTACGGGCCACAGAGACGGCGGCCCGGCCCGGCCCGGCTGGCTGTTGCCGTGCTCTGTCCCGCCGCCCCTCTGCCGCTGGGCCCGGGGTTCAGCCTGCCCCGCACTTCTCCGCGCGGGAGGCGCCCGCTGCGGACACGCTGCCGGCGCGTTCCTACGTGCCTCATCTCCCTGGCCGCCACCTCCCGTGAGCTGTCGACGCTTACGCTAATTTCGGTCCTTCTCCCCCCACCCTCCTGCGTCACCGCTCCCGCGGAGACTTCACGCAGAGGCTGCCCGCAAGTCCTGCCGCTGCACCCGCGGTCATGAACTCCCCGGGCTGCCGCAGCAGAAGCGCTCCCAAATTCCTCCCCTCCCTCCTTCCTTCCTTCCTTCCCTCTCCCCAGCCGCGGAGACCCCGTTCCCCACCATGGTGCCTGGCTGCGCTGAGGAGCTCCGGCTGCGCCGCCCCGCGTCCGCCACTGCCCGTCCAACGGCACCGACTGACGGCGGCTTAACGACCCCAGCAACCGGCCCTCGCCCCCTGCGTCCCCATTGGCTGTTTCCCGGGCGGGCTAGAGGCGAGCGGAGACCGCTGATTGGCCGAGGGTGCTCCCCGCGTGGGGCGATGATTGCCGCATGCTCTCCTGAAGGCACGCGAGCACGCGTGCCTCCAGTGGGCGGGGCCGGAGCTTCACGAGGCGGGGCGGGGCGGGGTTGGAGGCGTCGAAGGGTTGGGGTGGTGCGCGAGCGGAGCGTCGGCTGGGCTACCCTCAGGGCTGTGGGGAAAGGCCAGCGCAGGCTGCCCGCGGGCGGCTGCGTTTGCCGGTGGCCGGGGGCTGGAGGTGGGGACCGCTGTGGAGCACTGACTTGGCTGGGGCACGCTTCAGTGAGGGCCATTTTCGAGGCCGTGCAAGGGCTGCTGCCTGTCAGGGGAACAGGAGGAGCGCCTGGCGCAGCGCCCGGCAGGGAGAGAGGCCGCTGGCAGCCTGGAAATACCCTCTAGCAGGAAAAGACCTGTAGCTGGATGTCCAGCCTTGAAGTGAGCACACTCGGTTGCTTTCTGGAGTAGCAGCTATGCCACAGGTGGGTTTTTCCCCCTCCCTTTCTTTCCTCTGTCTCCCTTTCTGTCAAAACTCACTCCTCTTCAATGGTCAACATACCCTCTGTAATGCTCTCCATGTAGCACTCCTGCATGGAGGTTTTTCCTGGTGGCTACATGAGGCTGGAGTAGGAGATCAGATTGGCCTACGAAATGCAGCAAATGCTCTATTAAATTTTTGACTAGCAGCAGCGAAGATTATTTTTCTGTAATGTTAGTTCTGCCTAAGAGGCCAACAGAAATCTCACAGAAAGAACTCTAGCTAGAAGTCTTCATTAAGAAGTCTTCATTAAGCTACTTCTAGTCAAGATGGGACAAGAAGGCATTACAATCAAATAGTCCTTTTTTTTTCCTGTTGGGACTCTTTTTTTTTTTTAACTTTGGCATAGCTTATTAACAGCCTTCTACAATAGAAATATTCAGTCTAGATTATTAAATTTTATGACAGATTGAATGAAAGTTGAAGAAAAAAGTTATGTTATTGAGAGCTGCCTGGAAGGTGAAATGGGAAAAGAAATTCCATGTGTTATTCTAAATGTCAACCTATTCACATTCTATTCACGTAAATTGTATTCTTGCTCTGTGTTTAAAAAATGCTGTGCTGAGCAAAGGACATTCTCTGTTTCAGGGGTAGAGCCAGTCACCCAGGGTAGCTGCTCCAGCGCTGGCCCAGCCTGCAGCAGAGCAGTAGAACTCAGTGAACAGGGCTTTCCTGAGGTTTTCCTTCGGTAGGGAAACACCAGGGGAGCAGAGAGACGCACCAGGAGCTGGCAGCTCCTGTGAGAGGCTGATGAAGCGCTGGTGTTGTCAGGGCAATGGCAAGCATACCTGCACTTATAAAAGGAGCCTTTAGGGAGCGCAGCGACCAGAGCTGGCAAACAGCACGTGACGCGGAAGGGTGTGCAGGCAGCGTGCTGAGCGCTGCTGAAGGGTACTGAAAGCTCTGCCAGCTCAAGACATTAGTTCAATTGGTGGTTGTCACCCTCTCAGAAGGACCTTAGCTATGGTCTCCACCCGGAAGAAAGCCATGTTCTCTGCGCTCTCCAGAACAGATGTGGCAACCCAGACAGAGCTCCCATGAAAACATGCAGCTGTCCAGGTCTTGGGCTGCAGGGAGTGTCAGAGCCTTTCACTGGTACTGGTTGGCAGCAGCGTGGCCAGGTGGACGATCTCTCAGCCTTGTGGCAGAGCTGCAAGAGACAGTAATAAGGTTAAGGAACATCAGGGAGGCTAGGCAAAAGATAGACTGGTGGAGCCAAGCTCTGCCCTCCCCGAGACAGAAACAGGAGCACACACCAGAGAATACCTGAGCTCAAGGGGACCCTGCATCCTGCCCCTGGCAAGTCCACACTGGGGGCGGCAGGTGAACTCCCTCCTTGCCCACCTCACCCTCCCGAGACTCTCTGAACAACAGGATTGGGGCTCTGGATGTGGAAAGTCAGTCAGTAGAGCATGTGGATGACAGTCTGTCTACACCAGAGGTGTCTCCCCAGTCAGAAAGGCCGACCCTTTGTGTCACATCCACCTCCACGAGGAAGAAGAGATGGGTTTTGGTTGTAGGCAACTCCCTTCTGAGGGAAACAGAGAATCCAATATGCCGGGCAGACCCTCCTCATAGGGAAGTCTGCTGCCTCCCTGGGGCTTGGGTTAAGGAAACCAGGAAAAGCTGGCATTTGGTTTCTTTGTTGGTTTTGCTCCTGGGTTTTTTTGTTTGTTTGTTTTACATTAACCTGCATCTTTAGATAAAACTATATAATCTAGCATCTAGGTTTATCCAAGAAGATTGCTGCATCAATCCCTTTTTGACAAAACATGTATTTCATGGATAGCAGTGGCTGCCTCAAGTGACTTCATGAAAGTATTTCTTTTTGATTATTTAATGAGCAAGTATCTATTTGAATGAAATTACAGCTTATTTGGTTACAATTTGTGGGAGAAGCTGTAGGAAACTTCACGCTGGTTTCAATTCAGTGACATGAAAATATTTTTCCAAAGGCTCTATCCTGCAAGGACAGAAATGCTTTTAATTATCACAGACCACGGCAACGTACTATTTCCACATCAGGTAGTGTGCCATATGCTTTCATCTTGTTTAGTGTATTACAGAACCTGCTTTCCAAATCAGATTCTTATTTCAAGATCAGCTTTCAGAAAATCCCATTCTGACCGACCTCATCCTTTGCATCCTCGTTCATCCCTTGGCATCTTCGCAAACTTGTGGACGTTTTCTTGGCCACGGTCAATCGCACGCGTTCTCTACCACTGTAAACTGGCTATTTTACTTCTCTGATAAAGTGTACGCGGTGTGCCGATAGGGCGGGTGCCCCGCAGAGGGGGCTGCGGACGTGTCTGCCGGGTCGCTCTGGGTCACGGCGCGGGTCGGTTTGTTTCCGCGCGGAGCTTCTCCCGTCCCAGGGACTGATAGCCGCTCGGCGGCGCGACCGAGCGTGACCCAGCCACCCCGGGCACGCACTGCGCCCGCCCGTTTGATCTCCACCCTCTCCCCGCCTCGGTAAACGCTGAGAGTAACCAGCGCTGACCGACGGACCGCAGAGACAAGGCCCGGGCCCGGGCCCGGCCGCCACTGGCGTCCCGCTTCCCCCTGCGGGGAAGAGAGGCTGGCTAGCCGAGACGGACCGCCGACTCTATGGTGACGCGGGGGAGGAGGGGCGCTCTAGGCGGCCGCTCCGCACTCTATGGTGTAATGGGAGGAGCGGCGGGGCACGGCGGGCGGCTCTGGCCCGGCGGTCTTGGCGCCTTGTGCGGGCACGATGTCGTCTCCGAAAGGTGAGGACAGCGGTGCGGCGGGGAGCGAGGCCGTGGGTAGAGGGGTACCGTGGCTCTCGGAGGGAGGCCGATCCCCACCCCCCCAGGACGAAGCGCGACCCGCGCGCCGGCGGCTCCCTGCTGCTTCTCCCGCCCCAGAGGGAGCGGAATTGTCCTGCTCGCCGGGGCTGCGGCTCCGGGCCGCACCACCGTGGGCGAGGGGGGCAGGGGCTGTGAAGGGGCGTGGGGCCGCGCCGGCGAGGGGCTGCCCCGCCCTCCCGCTCTCCTCCCGCCGCTTGTGACGGGCCTGGCCCGGGCTGGGCGGCGGGACCGCCGCGTCTCCGGCGTGTGGAAGGCGCCGTCCGGCGGGACAGCGGACGACCACTGCCGCATCTCGGGGCGGTGCGTGCTCCTGACCCGAGGCTTGCCGGGCCACCGCTGGCGCCTCCGCCTTTAGGACCACCCTCAGCTGCAGCCGTCTCCGGAGCGGTGGCGCCTCTGTCGCCCGTTCCTGCTCGGGAGCTTTTGAGCGGGGCGCAGCGATTTTGGGGCTTAGCCTGAGGTCGTGAGGTCCAGGCCGTATGTGCGCACGGGCACCCCCCTGCTTCTCGGCACCCACCCTGCGGGTGCCGCAGGTGTCCCTAAAAACACGACCGGGCCCCGTGTTTCTGTTGCAACGCGGGGTGTGCAACGATGCCAGAGCCCTGGCGGTCCCGAATCCAGAGCCCTCGGGCAAGCCAGGTGTGCTTAAACCCTTCAGGAAGGCGACACCGATACTTCCGCCACCTTCCCCCATAGTGGGCCTTGCTCTGGACTACTCAACTCTTGGCAGCTGGCTTAGTGGGGACGCGAACAGGAGGAATCCCAAGAGGAGAAGAGCTGGGGGCCAGGAGGGTTTCCCAGAGCCTGTGTAAGGCTGGGTCTGAGGGGCCCACTGGTCCAGCTGCCTTTGCAGTCTGCAGGTTTTGCTTCGTGTGCCAGGCTTGGCCTTGGGCTGCCATTTAAAAGAGCCCTGGCGCAATGGTTATATGAGCTGTGGAGATGTGTGGGAGGCCCGCATTTGTATCCTGAGGCTTTTGGCCTGTCTGGTTCCTTTTGCTGGAAATTGTTTGTTTCAAGTGGGATTTACTGAAGCCAGTAGAGAAACTCTGGAAAAGAAACAACAGCTGCTTTCAGCTTTTTTTTTTTTTTTAAGCCGGTATAAGTTCAAACATAAGCAAAGATAGGAGTGCCCCAACTATGCCTTCCTTCTGTCCCTACTGCTGCGCAGACATGATGCAGTAGGAGCCAGGCTGGAGAAATATTCAGGCTGAAAACTTACTACAAATACGTTTTTACATAATGCTAGAACTATCTAGTATAGATACTAGATTATGTCCTGCTGCATTTGGATTACCCAGGTTTCCAAACAGGTGCCAAATGGGGGCATGCATTTATTTTTTAAAGATTAATTTTTAAAGGATTAAATTTAGTTTTAGTTCAGTAGTGCGTAGACTTAAAAATCTTAATGTGTAACAACACACTGTTAATATAATTTCTGTCAGCACCAAAATATGATTAGCAAATACATTTTTGTAAAACTGGACTGGGTTAATTTTACTTGCTGGTTGTTATACCCTTGGATTCCCACTGCCCTCCCCACAATCCAAACTTAATTTTAAAATGGATTACAGCTTGTAAGTCTCTTTTAAGTATTGTTAGTCCAAAAACTAATTGGCTCTACCTTTTAAGAGTGGTTACTGACGTGGCTTAAGATTTTTATCTATAAGGAAGTAGCTAATTTAAATGATTGAAGCAGCAGGAGGTATTAACTGTACCTCGAAGAAATGTTATGCAATCAAAGACATCACTGGCTTGAAAGAAAAATGAACCAAAACATTGTTTGCACTGGATTCAGCAATTTATTCCTGTATTAAATGAACAAAGTTATTAGAAATCTGCCAGGAGCTTATCTGTCAGCTCATTCCCTAATCAGCAGAAGAACATAAACTTATACCAATTAAAGTATGTTTCTTTAGGATATTCAGAACATGACAGATAATGGCCTGAAAAATGCTTCTGAATGACCCATCAAATGCCATACATAATAATTATTTACCAGTTTGAAAAATGGTTTTGTAGACACCATGCATTTGCTGATGTCTTGTGTTGCAGGTCATGCCTTCACGCAGAGAAGTCCTGTTTGGAGTCATGTGCTGTTCTTTTTACTGTTACAGATGCAGTCTTAGCTGTTCTCTGACATGGACATGAACTGGCGTGGCCTGGCCTGGCCATGTCTACCTGGTGGAACTCTCAGGCCTTAGAGCAGGGTGGCTGTGTGAAAAACTGCCTTTTGCCAGTAGACTGCGGACAGCCTGACTCCCAAATTATGCAGGATAGGAGTTGGTCCAGGGCAAAACTGTTACAAGAATTGCTACTGTTGAAGGAGGATAGCAGTGGGGGAGATAGGGGGGGATAGCATAGGTGATACATGTTCCTTGTATGGTTTAATTTACTGGAATAGCCATAACCTTAGTGTTTTCCACAGTGAATAGTTTTTCAAGAAAGCCCTTTGCAGTCCTGTCACTGTTCTGAGCAAAACTCTTACTGACTTGGGTGGAAAATAAGGCTGAAGGAAATGCTGCCTTATTTATTAGAATTTGCTAGATTGATTCCCTTTTTTTCTGATACTGAGCTTGTCCTCTCTTTGCTTTTACTAATCTGCCAATGCTCTTTGTGTCAGACTTCAGTATACGACGTGGAGAGATCAGTTGCTATTTCAGAGCGAGCACTTACTGTCAGCTAAAGAGCAGGAAAGCAAAGACTTTGATTACTATTAAATAAGGATTAGTCTACGATTAGTTTTTCTGGAATGAAGGATGATTATGAGGGCAAGAGGACATTTATTTTCAAACATCTGGAGTTCCTGTACAAGCTTCTTTGAGAAAGAGACTTTAAAATTTAACTTAAAGTTTTTAAAGGAAGCATTTTATAACATTGTAATTATTGTATGTGGCCACAGTAGCATTTGATAACAGTTCTCCAGCTGAAGAGCACCTTCTTTCAATTCTCAAATTAAAATGAAGGGCATGCTGAGTTGTCATCTTTGGTGGTTTTTTTTGTTTGTTTTCAGAAAATGTCAGCTTACTGTTCAAGTTGTACTGCCTCACAGTGATGACCCTGGTTGCTGCAACATACACAGTCGCACTGCGGTACACAAGGACAGTGGAGACAGAACTGTATTTTTCAACGACGGCTGTCTGCATCACTGAAGTTATCAAGTTGTTCTTGAGTGTGGGGATCTTGGCTAAGTAAGTACAGGAATGCTGATCAGTATTCCGAAAACAAAGCCTTGCTTCTAACATCAGATTCTTCGATACTGAAGTGTAGATATGTTTGAGAATGTGGCTGGATAGTCATGTTGTGGAAGTCATTTTAGAGCAGGTTAGAGCTTGTGAGTCCTCAACTGAAACTGCTTTGTAAATAGCACAGTATTCAGGTGTGTCATTTCTGTATATTTCCTATTTTGGTATGCTTTGGAATAGGTTCAAAATGTCACCATGGATTATGTGCAATGTTTTGGATCTTTAAAATACTGGTGCAGATGAAAACTGGACTGTGAGCCATTGTCTGCTGAGTTTTATGAAATTGTAATGTTCCTACTCATAAATTTTCCCAAACAATGTTACAGACAGACATTTTGCTGTCTCTGTTAACCTGGGGATTCAATGCTGAAAGAATGTGGTGAGAAAATATTAGAGTTTCTGTAATCCCAGACTGTTGCTAAGAATTAGAACTTTAGTCCACATGTGAGCACCTGGAATAGAGATGCCATCAGTCTACTGTCTTTCCTCTGACATTCCCTGTGCTACATCCTTCCCTGAAAGAATCTATATTCTGGACTTTTCAAAAGCCCAGTTCTTGCCTGTGTGGTAGAATTTGTTGGTTTAGGGTCTCTCCCAGTCTCTTTGTGGTGTTTGGTACACCAGAAGGCTGTCTGTTTTGTGCTGGAGGATCGTGAAGTCATGTGATATACTTCAGATTTCTATCAGACCTTTTCTTCTTAACATCAAAATGGCAATCAAAATTTAGTTGCTGTAGAAATGTGGCAACATTTGAATTTGCTAAGGCAGCTGTGGCAAACTGCCTTTTGTTTAACCTGTCATTAAATGTAATACATTAGAAAAGGCAAGTGTGACCAGTGGCAAATTTCTGGATTTCTTTTCATGCACCCTGGGCTTCTCACTTTGCCAGCACAAAATGTTGGCAGAAGCTGATGAGTGGTTGTGCGGTGGTTCTCACAGTGTTGTGGCCAGTGTGGATCCTGATCCAGCCTGATTTCTGGAGCCTGCAGCAGCCCACGTCTCAGTAGTGAGGGACCTGTGGGTGGCATTTGGAAGCCTCACCTGTGTGTATAATTTCTCAGATCTGTTCTTGTGTGCCTGGGACCCAGGCTGTTTATAGTACACCAGAGAGGCTTGGTTCAGCAGGGTAAGCAATCTGCCTTTTGTTAAAGTCCCATAATATTGTGTTCATTAAATGTATGAATGGTCCTTTTGCTTGAAATAATGAAAAAGGCAATTACTTTAACTCAGAAGTCTATTATCGTTTTAGAACAGCCCTGCTCAGCCAAAAACCCATGTATCCCATCATCCTCCCTTTGACAGTAGTCAGCAGAGGATGTTAGAACAGAAGCATAGGTAACAGGGCAAGCACAGGCTTAGCTTTCCTTAGCTGGTGGCAGGAGCTTATGGATTTCCCAGCCTGGATGCTATGCACACCACTGTGGCTGTAGTGCCTAACGATCCTGTCCTCTGTGAGATTGTCTAGTTTCTTTTTGAATTGTTAGTCCCTCCTGGATCTGGGAAATGAATTCTGCAATATAATTACACTGTATGTATAAAAGTACTTTTTAATAAGCAGTTTATCTAGCAGGATTCTGTCTTCCTGTGTTGACAGACATCACAAATAATCTTTCCCCCTTCATTTTTAGTGTCGTATCTCTACAGATCTGTATGGTGTTTGCATCACTCATTTATTTTCTAAGCTGGGAGTGCCAGTCTAATTTTTCTGTGATCTTCCTAGTACCCATCTCTACAGCATTCCCAGTATTGTTACATCTCTTTTGAAATAGGGTCCAGAGCTGCCTGCAGCATTCAGGATGTGAACATGCCGTGACGTGAAGCAGAGGAGTGAAGGTGCTCTCTGTCTTGGTCTTGGTTCCTTTCCTAGGGATTCATAACGTTTTCCTTATTTCTCTGAACACAGCTGAGCCTTGAGCGGGTGCTGTCGAAGAGCTACTCACATCTTTTTCCCAAATGCCCATAACTGGTTTAGAGATGGTTGCTGTATTTTGGGGTTGTCAGTTCCTATGATTCTTTCTCGTTTATTGACAACTGAGCAAATAGAGCCAATTAAAATGGGGTGAATCTGATTCACTGAGTTGTTTGAAGGTTGTAATACCTATTCTGATCTGGTCAGCTAGTGGGTTAGTTTTTTTTTTCTTCATAGTCAAGAGAGAGATGGGCACCAGCAGAGGTATTCATCAGGCCATGCTTATCTCTTCTTGGTAGGTTGTCTTGCTCACTGATGGGTCCGGATGCCTTTCTTTGCTGTCCAGGTAACTGAACTGTTTCTCAGATGGCAAAAGATCTGGTGAATTCTGCTCGGTGTAGTGAGAGACCCTTCGGCAACTATCAAAAGTTTCCTTTTGGATATCACATATAATTGAGTATAATCAGCAAAATTTGCCTATTTCTCAGTAATCTCCCGTTTTAGATCACTTACAAATATGCTGAGAGAATAAATTCCAGCATAGTTTCCTTCAGTGTCTCCTGTACAGCTTCCTGCAGTTTTAAACTCCTAACCTATTTGCCTGTGTAGTTGCAAGGTGCCTGTGTAGTTAATAACCAGTTAAAAAATAGAATACAGCCTGCTTTGTCTGTACAGCAGGATACATTGGAGTGGGTACCTTTTTCTTTCTGTAACAGCCAGCATTGATTACTGCAATATACAGGACCCTGGAGTATGAGTCTCACATTGTTCCAGCTGCAGAAGTGGTTTTCTTACACTATGCCTTCACTGTGTTTACTTCTGTTTCTCCTGGAAGGCACATTGAATGAATGAATGCCAAAAGATTGTCTTTCAAAAAGAAGTTTATAATAGTTTAAGTCGTGTTAATTGTTTACTCAACTGCGCTCTTAACTTCTCATATTTATTTAAGTCCAATTTACTATCTGGTAATTACATCATCTACATTCTTAAATGGTACATAATGACTTAGCAATGGGTGAAGAAAAGTAGAGCTGATTTGCAACCTCTAGTTTTAACTTCACCTTCTGTATCAAACGCTTGTTTCTGTTGCAGAACGGATTGTTATTAGCATCTCTCACCTATTCTGAGCTATGAACAAAACAGAACATGTTTTTCAAGTCAAGTCTAGAGCAACATCAAGAATGCTGATTTCAAGCTAGATAATTTTTTATTTTCTTACTTGATTTTGCAGTGTCCATCTTTGGGCACCTTATTTTGCGTTATCAGCTGTACACAGAGGCTTGTTTTAAATTATTTTTAGTGTAGATTTAAATGTCTCCACATGATCTTTGTTCTGAGTTCAACTTACAGTTAGAGATTCTAGATAAGTGCATGCTTCGGAAAACACAAACTGCAAAGGTGAACTAATAGATAGTTCATCTTCTTAAAAAGTAAAGTGAAAGTGGTGCTTACTGGACATCTGTTATTTTTCATTGCTGAAATTCCATGCTAGAAGTCAAAGTACACAGAAAATACTATTGCTGCTGTGATTGGACTTTAAATGTGTGATCAGCTATTCACCAGGCATGGTCTGGAACAGAAGCAGGTATAGTTCAAATATTTTTTTTTTTTTTTGTTCCACATCCCACCCTAGTATTGACAAATAGAAGGAGCCATTACTATGTGGTATTTTTTTGACTTCCTATTCTCACAGAGTAGAACTGTATCTGTGCTAATTATATTTTATTTGCAGTTAGATGTTTGAGATAGAAGCTCTTTAGTCCAGCTGTATGTGGGTATTACCAGGAACTCTAGGTTCGTTTGTACATCGTACCTCCCAGTGCTGGGCAGTATCTTATATTCATTGAGGAATATGTAAACCAACAATTCTGCCTGTAATATCAGTGACTTATTTTATACAGTCCAGTATTTAGTGCAATTAACCATGGCGAGCTGTAGCATGAACTATTCCCCTTCCTTGTATTGCAAACTTTGCTTTAAGTGCTACTTGTCTATAGATTTTCATGTCAGTGGTTGTCCCTTGAGGTCAGACGTGTCTTGCAAAAGACACCTGTGTGACATGCTCAGTGTCACCAAGCCTGTCCCAAATGGAGTATCCCCTTAAGTTAGGAAAGAGCTTTGCATGTGACCTTGCTTGCAAAAGAAGAACTGGAAAACCATACTCACCTCTGGTCACTGCACCAGAGTTACCTTGACTCTGTTTTTTGTGTGTGCTCTCTCTTATGGGAAAATGACAGAATCCCTTGCAGCTGCCTGTGTAAAGACTGCTCTCACTACAAAAAAACCCAAAAAAACCCCAACAGCTATATGCTTGTTGCCAGGCAGGGAGGAGGGCAAGGGAGGAGAGAAGCTTGGATGGAAGGATCATGACAGGATAGACTCCATAAATCCTTGGAGAGGACCTGGAGCATAGAGTCAGGTGTTGGTCAGGAATGGAAAACAGGCAAGAACAAGGTGGTTAATGAAGGAGCCTGGGGCATAGAGAGATTGCTGATTTTGGTAATTGCTAAAAAGAGTTTGGGGCAGGTAGATGATGTACATTTGTGAAAAAGAAAACTTGGGACGTGGGTGAAATGTGGGGAATTGGGCTCCTGGAATGCTGATGAGGATGGGAGCCACTTGTTCATATGTGTGTGTGATGGAAGCAAAAGGAGTGTTAAATTCAAGATACCAGCTGCAAGTTGAGAGGCCCATGGGACGGGACAGGAGTGATTTTTGGATGTTGGTATTTGTCAGTGGCCAAGTGAGAGACGAATGGAGAGGGGAAACATGGGACTTGGGAAGAGCTGGGAGGGGGACTGGAGGGCTTGAGTAGCAGCTACAAGTAAGCAAGAAATGTCAGGCTGATGTATAAATGATAAGGAAGAACTAGCAATGCAGAGGTCAGCTTCAGTAAGGTGACAGCAGCAGGAAGCAACACGTTCTCCCCCATTGCCAGCTCTTGCCCATGCTGTAATGACATGGAGGAGATGTGTGTCGATGCAAGGCGGCATAGAGCCGCCACACGCCCAGACCTCTTCACATGTGTGCTGGTCCAGCATCTCCCACAGCACAAGTGATAAGAGGAACCCAGGGCCGGCTGAGGAATGAGAGGTGTTTCCAGCTCAGTAGTATGCAAGGGTACAATCTTTCTTGGCTGTAGTGTGAGGCCAAGTTTAAAGGGGATCTGGAAAACATAGGCATTTGACATCACACAAATATTAATAGCCAAAAAAAAGTGTGTGGGGGGAACGACAGCCTTCTGTCCCACTGCCTGTATACTTAGCGACTTGTTCCACTATTCACGGTGTTCATGGTTGTTAATTACTTTCTTACACATTAATGCATCTAACCTCACAATTCCAGAATGTCTTCTTGACCTTCAGGGGTTTCTACTTGTTGATAATCTCACTGTTTTTTCCTAGTTAATGTTTCTTTAATGAGCAGAAGGTACAACTGATCATTGAGAACAAATCTTCAGCCTTCCCAAAGGATTCACTGATTTGATTTCTGTTTTCAAATATGAATTTAAGAGATCCCTTTTATTTGCAGAGAAACTGGAAGTCTGGCAAGGTTGATAACATCTTTAAAAGAAAACGTATTTGGAAGTCCTACAGAAATGCTAAAATTAAGTGTTCCATCTTTGGTGTATGCTTTCCAAAACAATATGGCATTTGTGGCTCTTAGCAACTTGGATGCGGCAGTCTACCAGGTAACACATGTTTTTGTCAGTAACTGATCTGTAAATACATTTCTTTTTACTGTTTCATGCAGCATGCATGCTACGTATCTGCCTTGCACACAGAACCCTCTTTAGCCTCAGCATTAAAAGCCAAATGATGCCTTGTGATATTCAGAGCACACACTCTGTGGTAGAGCTCTGGTTTTCTGAGCAAACTCACGCACTACTAGAGCCACTTCAAATTCACTTTGTTGTAACCAGCAATGGTACAAAAACCCAAGGATCTGTAGGAAATCTATGAATATAAAATTTTGTCATTCTGTCCTAAATTCTTTATTTTATTTCCTCATTTTGGAGGATTTTATAAAACCACATCCTCTGCTATCTTCCCATCTTCTTTAGGTGACATACCAGCTGAAGATCCCTTGTACAGCTTTATGTACAGTGCTTATGCTAAACCGTACCCTTAGTAAGTTGCAGTGGTTCTCTGTCTTCATGCTGTGTGGTGGCGTTACCCTGGTTCAGTGGAAGCCTGCTCAGGCTACAAAAGTACAGGTAAGAGTTTACCTTTTGCCACTTCACAACGAAGCATAAACTGCCTTTTGCTTTGTGTTTCACTTCCTAGCAGCTGGGATTGAGGGAAGGTCTCCTACATTCCACACAGCAGTATCCGTTTCCTGTTTCCAGCCAGTTCATCTACAACATAACCGCTGGTTTGATCACTCACTTCCACATTTGTTTTACACCAGTTCAGGCAGGCTGGCTGTATTGCTCCAGTCTCCCTTGTTGGAAAGGCAGCTGATTGCTATGATTAGTATAAATTACCACAGTCGTCATAATCAGTCTTAACACACCATGACAGGAGTCTCTGAGTAATACAGTGTTTCCAGCAGTTGGTCCTGGTATCATTGTAACTGTTGGAGCAGACAACTTGGAAGCAAAGCACTTGGCGGAATTGGGAGTGAAACTCTAATGCCTTGTGCATGTGGGTATGTTATTTAAACACACCCTTCAGAGGCACTGACCTAATCCTGCTGCAGGAAGAAACAAGCTTCGTCTGTTTCTTAGGTCTTAGCTGCTGGTCTGCAGCATTAGTGGGAAAGGCAGGTCTTGCAGCTGGGAAGACTGGCCACAGCCAAGTAGACAGTGCCTCTGAGCAGAGCAAGGGTTGGTAAGAGTACACGTGGAAAGTGAAACACCACACAGCTACGCTGAGCTAATCTGAAGGACAGCTCTAACTAAACAAGTACATTTTATGCTGTAATGAAATGCTAATGATTTTGCTGTACTTAACAAAGTAGCTTATTGTAAATTACTGAAGTGTTGCATCCTTTTTGAAATAACGGTTGCTGTTGCAGGTGGAGCAGAATCCATGGCTAGGGTTTGGAGCAATTGCTTTTGCTGTATTGTGCTCAGGATTTGCAGGTACAGTATTATTTCCATACGCAGGTCACATCAGGAGGACCGGAGAACTCATGATGTTTAAAACAGAACATTCAGCATTAGTTAACTGTCTTCACTGATTAGAAAGATAAAAAGGACTTTATTTCCTCTGCCTCTAACTACCTTCTACTTGCAGTAATTATGACAGATTCATGACATGATTTCTCCGGTTGTCAAGCAAATGGCTGGGAGCACATACTATGGGTTTTACGTGATGCAACTTAGAAGGCTGGTTTGCAAGTGGAAGTGTCTTTCAAATGCCTAGAATAATACTGTAGGGAACATCCATAATGACTGACTCAGTACAATTAATTAAGGTACATCAGTTTTATAAGGTGGGCTTTACAGTGAATAGCTCCCTTGAAATACTTGCTTTTTTTTTTCATAAGGAGACTGAGCTCCTCACTCAGTTCTTGCACTGGTTCAGCCCTGAAATACACGTTGCTGTAGTCCTGTACGTGGTAAATCTAACTGAGGTACAGGGGAGCATGAGTGAGGTAGAGAGAAAGATGAGTAGAAGGAAGCCTAGATTAACTGCATGAAGGACTTCTGATTTGGTTTTGTTCTAGAACTGGTGTTTCTCCTCAGAGTAGTTTTTCTCTGGTTTCTGCAGAAGGAGACTAAAACTAGAGGACAAGTGAGCTGGTGCTGAGAAATAAGGAAATGCAAACTGGCTCACAGGGGCATATTTCCCTGGCTGTAACCTGGATTATTACCCCTCTCTCTGTAAGAAAACGGTATTAGCACCCACCTGTAGTACCATACAATCCTACAAGAATACTCTTGTGCTGTGCACACACATTTGTTGTTCATGGAAAACATTCTGGTTGGAAGGGGAGGAGAGTGTCCTTGATTGGTGTCTTTTCAGTGAAATGGGCACTAACTTTCCCTGGAAGGTTACACATTTGCTCATTTCAATAGATGCTTCCAAGCCACAAGACAAAATGCAGCATTCACAGTGAAGCCTTCAGAGTTTCCTAAAGTTTGCCAGCTTTCTCTGATAATGGGGGTAGACAGCTGTGCCTCTAAAGGTCTGCAAATTCAGACCATTGGAAGGGCTGATACAGGCAGCTCTAGAGGGTGTAGACATGTGGCTTTCTTCTCCTGCAAAAGGATTGCAGTTGGGTGTCTCCTCACTGACAGCTGTAGCTTTGAGGCAGCTGGGAGGACAGAAGATTTCATCCATGGAGCTCCTTGTGCCCTGTGGGCTTTACCTGTTGAAAACATAAATCCTATTCAAACTCCTTTCCGCTTCTTTCTTCCCGTGCCCACATGAAGGAGCTATTTTGACACTAAGCCCTCAGTTTTTGGGCTGACTGTGTTAAGTGTTTTATGTTATTCCAGCAAAGTCAAAGTTATATGGTTTTGCCCCTCAGAGATGGAAAAGAAGTTTTTTCTTCAAACTGCTGATCCTGCCATAATTTCCAAGTATCTGGGGGCCTACCAATGCTTATAAAAGCATTGGACAAGTACATATAACGGCAGATCCTTTGTGACTTGAAACAGTACTGGAGTTGTTTCTCCTACACAGCACCCACTGGTTCCTTCACCTTGCCTAGTGGAGTAATTTGTATGCATTTTCAGCATAGTTTTGTTGGTTTGCTTACGGTTTTCTTAGTTTATAAAACTTATAAGTATGATTCATGCTCAAGCCATATCCCTGGTATATTGATTACACCTGGTTGTGCTCTGTGGGTCTTCTCAGTGGGCAGAAATGTCAAGATAAATTGCTGTGGGTCCTTTTAAGCACTGCAGTTGTTAACAATAGTAGTCTTTTGTTGATATTGTTATTTAGACTTCAAAAATATATGTTCATATGAGAGAATGCCATCGTTCCTTGGGTGTTTTTTTTAATTATTTGAACCCCAGAAATATAAATCTCATTTATTCATCATGAATATTCACTATACTGTATTAAATTATATATTGCATTTTTCATGAATAAAAGACCTTCCTTGAAGCTAACTCGGGGATTTCAGGAGGAGTGTGTGCGTAGCGCTTCTAACCCAGGGGTCTTTTCTCTGTGCTGTCTTTGTCAGTTCCATGTATTTTTCTCATTCCGTATGAAGGATCTTGGGTGACATTAATCAGCAATGAATTTTCAGTCAGTAGGGCTTGCACCAGAAGGTCATGGAAGTGTCTGAGAAGATCTGAGTCCTGCAAACTGCTCTCTATGTTTTGAAATGCAGAGGAAATTCCAGAGATTAGTGGAGACCTGGTGTGGCAGCACTTGTTAAAAAGGCAGGCAGTGATGGCCTTGTCAAAAGTCGGTCTTTTAGTCTGACATACACCTCCAAGTAGAATAATGAAAAAGTATTTGGGGTATTTCAGTAATGCAGAGCATAAAATGCCAGCTCGTCAGCATGAACAAGAGCTTTAGATTGAAATTAATTCCACTTCCTCAAAACCAATCCGCAGTTTAAATTAGCAGAAGGCATCAGTTTTGATTTGCTCCCGTAATACCCTGGAGCTGTGGTTTCAGAACATTGCCACCAGCACGAGGCTTCTGAGGCATTTTCAGTCTCAGAACTGAGGTAATATAGTCCTACCCATTTTTAATTTTTTACTGCTAAGTATCCCAGTGGAGGGAAAAAAAAAGTTCTACATCATATGGAAATACATACATACTGTCCTGGGGTTAAAACAGCAGGTGCCAAGGCAAACCCCAGTTTTTTTCTGGTGTAGAATTGTAGAGAAGAAACTCTTCTGAACAGAAGCCTGGCCATTCAAGCAGGGATGAGGAGTAGTTTGAATTTTCAATGAGGTTCTTTGTTACAAGAGGTGTAAAGAGAAATAGAATCTCTTTTAGGTGTTACGTACCCATTAAAATGGTCCTGTTCTGGAAGACTCCCATTAGCAGGATGTATTGTTGGGTCCTCGGCACTGCGAACTTCTGTGAAAGGTAACAGTCAGCAGGGCAAGATGATTCCATCAGGCTTGTCTGGCTTTAAAACACTGTGAACCATGAATCATTAAGGATGACACTTCATCTCACTGAAACCTTTTTTATTTTTTTTTTCCCCAGGAGTTTATTTTGAGAAGGTCTTAAAGAGTTCAGATACTTCCTTGTGGGTGAGGAATATTCAGATGTACTTATCCGGGATTGTGGTGACTTTATGTGGTGTGTACATGTCAGACGGAGCCCAGGTTCTGGAGAAAGGGTTTTTCTATGGCTATACATACTACGTCTGGTTTGTTATCTGTAAGTACCTTCTGATTTTAGGACCTCATTACATTGTTTTGCTTTTTTAACCATGATATAACTGATTGTACGAAGCTACACATTCAATCTGACAATGTTTTTTACTGTATTTTGGGGGATTTTATTTAAAAGTATCACTTTCTTGGAAATTATTCACTTGTTCAATTTAAAATTGTGCTGAAACAGCAGTCTAAATGACTGATTAGTGAGTAGACCATCTTTAAATTTGTATCTGATCTACCAGATGCCCTGTAGACATCCCATTTTGTCGAGTGTTATATTAAATCACCAATTAGGACAACGTTGCCCAGACGAGTACATTAGTGGTTTAAAATGCATCATTTAAAGAGTAACCTACTGCACCTTTAGTAACTGAACCACGCTATCTGCTTTCTAGTTCTTGCCAGCGTGGGTGGCCTCTACACTTCGGTTGTTGTTAAGTACACGGATAACATTATGAAAGGCTTTTCTGCGGCGGCAGCCATTGTTCTTTCTACTGTGGCATCAGTCATCCTCTTTGGCCTCCAGATCAGTAAGTGCTTTGTTGCCTTCGATTTGACTGTAGGTGCATCTTTTCTGCCTGGCTAGCAGGCTGTATGCAGTTCATACCACAGCGACCGTTTGTGCCTCCTTTGATTTTTTGTGGTTTTAACTCCAAGTCCTCTCCAGGACTCTGCGCACTAACGCATAACCTGTGTTATGTTACAGAATGTGCCTGATGATCCTGTGCTTTCAAAGGCATTCATGGTTTCATCTTTCAGAGGCATCCTACAACCTCCATCAGAAAGTTCCTTTATGATTTAAACAGCTTCAGAGTTTATACAGCTTTCTTCAGAATCACTTTCTGATGCAGTTTAGTGTGTGATACAGCTGTTCACCTGGGGCTGCTGTTGATAAGTTATCATTTCTTGTTGGTTTTAGTATACCCAGTGCCAAATTAATTCCTCAGCTATTTCTGCAAGGGCTTTACACATCCCTGTTAAGTTATACCTGCTGCTGCCTTAATTTTTACATTCCCTATTTGCTGTGTACACCACCACATGAGAGCAAGGCAAACGGCAGCTGAGGTCATGACTGATGTGGTGGGTGTTTTTGAGAGGAAAGAGATTGCTTTGGGCTCTCCTGCAGCTGCAAAGGATTTTCTCCCTGATCAAGTCTGTGTCTGATACTGTACCCAGTAGCTGCTGCTCAGTCCTTCATTATTCAGATTTGGGTATTTTTTACTTTCCTACCATCATCCATAGATTATATGGTATAATGGTGGAAAAACTGGCTTTCTGATGTGGCATTAGTGAGATGAAACTTAAGGGAAGTTTGCATAAGGAGAAAATCGTCAGTGTTTGGTTAAAAAAGAACATCTTAAAGCAAGTGATGAAAAACACTGCTAGTTTTAAAAACTCCTTTGGGCAGAACATTTTCTTGATGGTTGGACACAAATCAAACCTGGACTGGTGGTCTTTCTGTGAAAGAAGCATTAATAGCAGTTCTTAACCCTGTCTAGAAGTGGAAAGGCAAACAAAATGCGTTACCACAGGCTACTTTACTTTATCATATCCACTGAGTCTTTATCACTAAGTTTATTGTAAGGTAAGCCTGTCAGATGGCATCTGGAGCTGCAGGAGATGTTTCACGCTTGCTTTTCTTGCTGATATGAGACTAATTGAAATGGTGTGGGGATTGTAAATACTCAAGAGGTCTTGGTGACAGAGGGTGAGTCTAGATTCTGTGAATTATAGACCTGATCTAGTGGAAGGTGTCCCTGCAGGGGAGCTGGAACTAGATGATCTTTAAGGTCCTTCCCAACCCAAACCATTCTGTGATTCTATGATTAACAGCTTGTTGTCCTATTTAGTTTTCAGTAGATTCAATACTGCCTTTCAGGTATCATCATAATTTACATAGTTCAGTCTTCTGAAGATTTCTTCTTATACGGAGTGTTCATATGAACTATTTTGTTTCCCTTCAGCTGTTACCTTCTCCCTGGGTGCTCTCCTGGTGTGTATTTCTATATACCTCTATGGATTGCCTCGGCAAGACACCACAAAAATCCAGCCATCAGAGACTAAGAGCACAAAAGAGAGACTTGCTACTGTGTGACATTGTCCAGAAAAATGGACAGACAGACAAGAGAAAAAATGGACTTTAAGAAAACCTGCATTTTTTTTAAATTAGCCTTAAGCTAGCCATGGAATGGTTTAAGTGGGATAGACTACAAGCAGAAGTTAGTTCTGTTTGTTTTACATGTGAATTTTCCAGTCGCTGACGCCGAGGCTACATTACTGCCGAGAAGCTGGATGGGTCTTTTATTGGTGTTCTTCATTCACATCGGACAATGAAGAGTCCCGTTTACAAGGAAAGCAGAATGAAGGAACTGAACACACAATTGTATATAATGTATATAACGGGGGGGATTGGTTCTTTCTGTATTTGATAAACTGTCTTGCCTTTGAGGGCAGAAAGGCCCAAAAGCTTCATAAAAATCTATTAGAAAGAGCAATTACTGCCAGTGTTTTCTCTGAAAATAGCTGGCAATTGCAGTTTGATTAGTGACAAGAAAAGTTTCTCTTCTAGGTGATGACATGAGATGACACAACCACCCCCCAGGAATAACCATGCTTCAAGTACCACCTACCTAGAAGTGATCAGAAGTAGCACTTGCTGTTTGTTTGGTTTAAAAAGTCAGAATTAGAGTAGTGTTTTTCTTAAATTGCAGATTTTTTTGCACTTTGCAAATGTTTTTTATATCTGCTGTAGCTGGTAGAAGGATCTTCTACTCCATGGGTTTTGTCAACCCCCAGTTGTACAGTGGACGGTGTTCTTGTATCTCTGGCTTGACTATGGATGAGTCAGCTCAAAGGGTCAGAGTATAAGATTTTTATCTGTACATTTTTGCTCTAAAGCTTTCTGTGCACACAGAGTGATGCTTGAAAGACTTCCTGTAATGCATGTTAGGCTTTTGTTTAATTTAGGAGTGCCAACTGTATAATTTCAAACTCCTCCCTCATTCTCTAAGGCCTTCCAGAAACTGTAACTCTGCATGGAGGGAAAACTGACTTGGGTGCATTTGGACAACTCATTTACACTCAAAGTGGGGTCAAAAACATGAGCAAGTTTATATCCGATTAGATTCCTTCAGACATGAGTTAACCAGCTGGGTTTTACGTGGAGGTGGGCTATGGAAAACATGGCAGTAATAGCCATGCTTACTTACATTCTGTTCTGAGGGAGAGGATGCTTCTCTCTGCCTTTCACCAACTGTCCTGTGCTTTTGAACAGTGTGCCTCCAAAGTGCTGCGCTGGTGAGCCAAAGCTTTGGTGGTGGTAGGCGTTGTCAGGCAGTTTGGAGGCTGGAGCAGCCACCTGCACTACCTGACACATGATGATCCATGTCTCTCTCCAGCAGTGTGGTGGCTCAGGGGCACCAAGCAGCACCTGCCACATCTGACTGTGCTGAGGTATGGTGCTGAGGGAGCTGTGGTTCCTGTTCCACCAGCTGGGCAACAAACCCTCTTCTCCTCAGTCCTCACATCGATGAGACAGAGGAATGGGTGAGGAACAGGATGTGACAGAGTTGACAGCTGGTCTTGGCTAATGAGACTGAAGGGGGAGTGTAGTACAACACACAGGAAAAAATTCTCTGGCATGGTGTGACTAACTGTTACAGTACACAGAGCACCTGAAGCTGTTGTATCATCAGGCCTAAGTACACAATGGCAATCACAGAAGAGGAGAGCTTTGACTGCTTAGGGCAGCACTGCTAATACCACTTCCTCTACCAAAAGGGTGTTGCGTTTACATGGCAAATACAGAGCAGTTCTCTTTTATGGGAAATACCAGTCTCTTAAGTGCACTACTTTACCAAGCGGCTGGGAGAAAGCAATTGTGACAGCCCAGGCGTCCCCCAAATGCCTGTGTGATGCAAGCTCTGCTGCAGTCACTATGAGGGAGCGTGCAAACCACCACGAGCAGACAGTTTCCCAACTGCATTAGTAATGACTCACAGGAAAGTATTTATATTCTCTTGAAAAAAGTCCTTTTACTAAGAGATGTGACTTTACACTGCAGCCAGCTTCATTACATTTGAGTTACAGGTGTAATGCCAAGAAGTTTCATTCCATTGGCTAGAACCAAGCGTGCAGCTTGAAAGAGACAGAGCCTTGCCTGGAAAACAAGAACAGCCATCAGCTTATGGTACTGCCACAGAACAGGGTGTAGTTCTTGGGACGGCAGTTTGGAACAGCCTGTCAGAGGTGAGAACACTGTGCTTATCCTCTGTCCCCATGCAGGGCGCAGGGATTTGCACACGCACATAATCTGAGTACTGAGTAATACAGCAATGCTGGCAGAATTGACACCAGCTTTTGACAGCCCATTGCAGTGTCAGCAGAAGGACACTTGCCAACAAAGGGAATCTGGAAAGGGGTGTCCAGCCCAGTCTAGTACCCTCAGGGCAAAGTGACCAGAGGAGATGCCTGCAAAAGAGCCAGCAGTGAAAATCTTTCATGCATTGCAGGCTGTTACAGCCTGTGGATACTGCTGGAATCCCTCCTGTCACTGGGCCTGGGTTAGAGGCTGTCAAGCAACCACAGGCTGCTTTGAAAACTTCACTTTTCCTTGACAATGTCTTGGCTGTTATTCAGCTGGCTGTTTGGGAAGGGCTCTATCGACCTTGCTTAAACAGAACAGTTCTTGAAAGCTGTCACATTGTAAGATACATAGAAACACTTTTTTTTTAATAGGATAAGGAACTGAAGTTTTCCTTGTAGCTTGGACTGTCTTAGTCAGTCTTCAAAGGCAGGAATACCTACAGCATCTAAACTCAAATACAGAGTGCAGCTCCATCAATTCTACTGCAATTTTTTTTCCCACATCACAGCTCAACACTTAAATGTGACATCCTACCAATAGGTGAAAGAGAAAATACGAAAGGCAGTGTTATTAGCGTATCATTCACCGAGGAATTAAGGGGTCAAATATTTCCTGGGAGATCAGTAGACAACAATTTTTATGTATTTGGAACTGCACATTAACAGTTGTCAGCCTCTGTGCTTTAGCCAGAAAGGCAATACAGACAACTTGGGATGTGTAGATGGCAAGAGGGAGGAGACAGATTCAGTTCTCTCCTAATTTTCTTGTCTTCCCACTAAAGGAAACCATCAGATGTTAACCAGCAAGTTAAATGCTTAGATGTGTACTTTAACAGTTCAGAAGGAAAGGGGTTGGTTTGCTTTTGGAGCAGGTTTTCTTGTGGAGTACTCTGTGTTAGGAGACCAGGCAGAGCTGTGACAGCATCCCTGCCTTCCCAAAGCAGGGTGCCCAGGGGGCCGCCTGCAGCCTGCTGGCTCCTGAGCCTGCAGGTGCGTATTCACCTGAGCAGCTACACCGCTGGCTTGGCAAAGCCACTCCTCCAGAACACCCTACACAGACTTCATCCACCTAACAATGCTGTGCCATACCTGGGCTAGTTTAGGGGTGCTGCCTTTCACAGGAAGGGTTTTATGTGCCACAGCTGCAAGATGGCTGAAATGGAGAACAGAGTGAGAGTGGTGAGTGCTAGCAAGTCTCTGGACTAAGTGCTATGGGCTACAGAAAGCAGCAGAACTGGAAGAGCCACAACTGCAGCATGCCAGAGACTTATTTCCAACAGCCTCTTTCATCTGGCTGAGGGAAGGCATGGTTTTCTGTCACCTGCGTGTTGTTAGGGCATGCCACCAACAACTTAATGCCTGTAAAATAAGCCCCAAACAATCTCTACACCACCCTCCAAAAAAGTCCCCCAAAACTGGTCTGGAAAGATCATTGGAAATGTGCCCTGCCATTCCCAAGGCACATGATTCCTTACACAATTTTCCTTAACTTGTTAAAGCATTCCCCATATACAGGCTCTTCAGCTTCCTCCAGCAAGCCTACTCCAGTGTTTCATTGTGCTGTTAAATCAGACAGGTCCCTAGGCAGACCTTCCCTATGGAGGTCATGTATGCAGTATGGCTTACAGAAATAACACCCTTTGTCCATCTCAGCTCATAGGCTGAGATCAGTGGTTAAAAAGGGTTTGGACTAAATTTCCTAGCTGAAATTTTGAGATTGAGAGCATATTACCAGCTCAAATCTGCTCTTGAAGATACGATAGTCCAGCATGATTTCAGGTTCAGACTGTGATCTTTTCTTCTAGAAAGCAATCTTTCTGAGGAGGCTCCTGGCTCCTTTGTTTCTGGTTCCAACCTCGATCTCTATTATAGTATTTGCTATCCTACTTTATACCTTTCCTGCTCCAGAGAAACTGTCCCACAATTTACATCTTCCCACTATTTTTACTTTTCAAAGCAGTGCAGATGTGAGGGCTGCAGAGCCAGCTCAGGAAGACATGTTCTTACTGGAGACAAATGTCAGTATCAGCTATCACCTTACCTAAGTGTGAGGAGATAGCTGACAATGTGCTTGGGCTGCAGATCCTGAGAAGATCTGTAAAGGACCTCATCATACCTGAGAAGAAAGAAAAGGATTGTTTGGTGTTACAGTGGTAGGAAGGCATACTCAGATAAAGGCTTATCAGACTTGCTTAAGTCAGAACGAACACACAACCACAACTGCAGAATTAACAAAAACTATCTTCTGAACCAGACCTAAGCCATGTAATTAGCACACAATTGATTATTTCTTCCTCATTTGCTCCTCATCATGCAGACCCTGTAGATGGCAGAGCTCAGAGAGACAGGCTATAGCAAAGAGAACACGAGCTGTATTTGCTCCTGGAACGTTATGTCTGGTGTTACATTTCAATACTAATTGTAAGTTCCTGGGAGCAAAAATCATGTGTTAAATAACCAAGGCAATCAAAATAGTCCCTTAGAGGATGCTGCCTGTAGTAAATGCAGCTTAGAATTCTAAGTAGCTAAAGAGAATCTTGTAACATTAGAAAAGACAAAACCAAAGTGGGTGTACATAATCCTGGAATGTATCAACTTATAAGACAGCATTACACTGGATAATACAGGCAGAGGCATGGAGATCCATGTTTTTTCTTCCTATGTTCTACTGTCCACTTGTGCACATCCTCTTTTTTACAGCCTGCAAGAAGTTACCAACACAGATGGGGTTGAATACGTTGTCCAGAGAGGTTGTGGATGCCCCCTCCCCAGAATTGCTCAAGGCCAGGTTGGATGGGGCTTTGAGCAACCTCATCTAGTGGAAGGTGTCCCTGCCCAAGGCAGGCAGATTGGAATTAGATGATCTTTAAGGTCCCTTCCAACCCAAACCATTCTATGATTCTACGAAGAGATTTCAAATTTGAAGGGGGGAGTGGACTTCCTGGTCCTTGCTCAGCTACCAGGCCCACCCCATCAGCATGCCCAAGCTGAACTTCCCTGGGATCTTCCTCCTTTAAAGGCAAAACTGCAGCAGAACTGGGGAGTGAGCTCTGATAATGAGGGCTCAGTGGTCATGTAAGAGCTATTGCACCAGGGAGGGAGTGCTCAGATGCCCTCAAGAAGGCCTTAGTGTGGCCAGAGGAGTTAACTCTGGCACACAATGCAGTATACAGGACCTCTCACCAGGAATTCTGAAAGCCCCAGTTACTTCCAACTCTACCACAGGCTGTACAATGTGGACAACTCCCCTGTCTCCACATTTTAATTACACACCTAAGAATACTGAAAACAGAAACCGCTCAGCTTTAAGACTGAATTAATGAAGGACCATTACCTCAGTTAACAGGTACCGTGCATGTTCAGTTGCTCTGAAGAACATTGAGCTACCGAATGTGCACGCACATACTCCATTTCACCTCAGCCAGGAGCACTTCCTCTATCCCTTCCCACATGACAAAAACAGAACAAGAAGGACCAAGCAAATCTGTAGCTACTATTTATAGAGAACTTAGCATATTTTTGTGAAGACAAGAAATAGTTAAGAGGCTCATGTACACAGAGCATGTTCCAAATATTGCTTTTTCCCCTCATATGGCTTCTACAGTCTGTGAAGATTTCAGGTGAGAGCTACATCAGTATGACCCAACATATGACCCATTGCCTGAAATAGCCATTTTTCTCTTGGGAGCATGCAGTCTGTGCCTGCTCAACAGGCTGGCAGCAAATCCAGAAGTTTCTTTAAGGGAACTGGTATTGGAAAGAAACTAGACAAACCTGAGAAGATGCTGAAGAACAGAGATGGCATCTGGCTCTTGCAAGCATGCCACATTAATGTCAGTTAGCTGCTCATTCCCATGCATCTGTTCTAAACTAAAATGTAAGAATGAAAAACATACGTTGGAGGAAAATCTTAGTGAAGCTGAAGAAGAAAAATAGTAATTTGTGTTTTTAAGAAAAAAAGGGCATCTTCTGCTCAAGCTGAATGGAACACGGAGGCAGACTAGCTGACTTCAGCCCAAGATAAAAAATTTGTGACAGCTGTTCAGTATCAACAGGATTAGTGATAAGCACGGACAACAGGTCCAGAAGCAGATGCTAGGAG
Organism: Bucorvus abyssinicus; assembly: GCA_009769605.1. Classification (NCBI taxonomy): domain Eukaryota; kingdom Metazoa; phylum Chordata; class Aves; order Bucerotiformes; family Bucorvidae; genus Bucorvus; species Bucorvus abyssinicus. Next base: position 14,884,808 of record CM020024.1, on the reverse strand, counting down.
GACTAGGAAGGTCATCAGTACCCTACTAATGGCACCCTAGCACCATCAATACCTAAGATGATAAGACAGTAGAAGAGGAACAGACTACAGAAAGAGATCAGGGGTTGCATGCTCTCCCTGAAGACCATCTCTATTACTATTGCTTCAGACAGAGGCTGGTGTGGACTTAAAGTGGCTGGTGTGGATACTAAAAGCATGTATCTTACATGCTTTTATGAAAATACGTATCCATGTCTGCATTAAAAATGTTCTGAAAGATCATTATAATTGCTAAAACTGTTCAAACTGAACTCTTCTGAAATTCTTTTAAAAAAATAATTAAACAAGTCAGGTGTTTGACCTGAGTCAACAGGATGGGGTCTGCTTTTAACCTCGGCACCAACAGTGGGAAATAACGGAATGTCAGAAAAGCCCTCGCTAGCTACAGCAGTAGCTAAAACCATCTAAGTTCTGTGATTTAGTATATTTTACAAGTACAGGCATTCTGGTTTTAATATCAGTTTCCTTAAACCCAGGGCCACTGTTCTTCATCACTGACACGAACCTCACAGAGAGGCTGTTCCTGGAACTGGGAAAGTACGTGGACAGTTAGCTCGGCCCTGTGGAAAGGAGGTGGAAATTTCATTTTTAATTAGCTTGCTCTTCTGGGAAGTCTCAGCAATTCTTATCGTAAACTCACACCTCTGCTGAAGGATGTGAACGTGCATCATTCAGAGAAGGACTAACACTACTGCTTATCAAAGCAGTAAGTTAATCAGGGTAAAATACACATCAAACTGTACTTCTGCATACAAATGCTCCTCCTACCTATGCAGTCTGGCATGGGTGTACTGCAAGAACACGCCTGTATCTCCACGACTCTGAAGAGCTCGATCCCAGCTAAACTGATAATCAGACAACAGAAGTCCCCGGAAATCCTGGAACAATAATTAATGTCACCTAAATCTCCATCTCAATTTTTAACTTTTCACAGAAGATGCAAACACCTCGAGAGGCAGCTCAGACTTACCTGTATTATTAGTGCTGCAAGACCAACTTTCTCTGCTGTCTCCATAGGGTCTTCGATCTCTTTGGTTGCTGAAGAGAAGCAGAGAAAAAGAAATCTCAAGTCCATGGTAGCATAACAACTCCCTTGCTCAGACTTGGGAGATGCCAATAAAACAGGATCTTCTAAAACTGTGAGTTAGCAGTACGGAAATTGTCAGGATGCACACAGCAAGAAGTCCAGGATATAAATCTTTCTCAAAAGTGGAGATACGGCTATTTCAGACAGGCTTTTTCCCACGTCCCCTGGTATGTGTAATGCAGATTATGTCAGAAGGGTTCATTGTAACAGGCTAGATAGACTTCACTGAATTCCTCCTCACAATTCAGACAGCAAATCTCTAAGATCAGGAAGAGAATGACAGAGCAATTTAGATTTGGTTTAAAAATTCAGAAAAACCTCCAAGTGATATGGAGGCATATACAGTCAAAAATTGTTTGGCTAAAAGTGCATTCAGATGTACATTTAGGGAGTATTCATATCAACCACTGTAGACACCTACGCTGACTATACTCACAGAATCTGAACTGAGAGAATCACAGAATGGTTTGGGTTGGAAGGAACATTCAAAGATCTAGTCCAACTCCCCCCCCCCACAGTGAGCGGAGACAACTTCCACTAGATCAGGTTGCTCGAAGTCCCATCCAACCTGGCCTTTAATACTTCCAGGGATGGGGCATCCAAAGCTTTTCTGGGCAACCTGTTCCAGTGTCTGACCACTCATATCATAAACAATTTCTTCCTTCCAAAGTAAACCTAACCTCTTTCAGTTTAAAACCATCACCCCTTGTCCTATCACTACAGACCCTGGTAAGAACGAGAGAGATTTTTTATATGCCTCGTTAAGCATTGAAACGCTCCTCAGTAAAGTCCCTCCAGAGCCTTCTCTTCTCCAGGCTGACTAACCCCAACTCTTTTAGCCTGTCCACATATCAGAGGTGCTCCATCCCCCTCATCGTTTTGTGGCCCACGCCCCAGACCCGCTCCAACAGGTCCTAGTGTTTGTGCTGAGGACTCCAGCGCTGGATACAGTACTGCAGTGGGGTCTCACCAAATCAGAATAGAGAGGTAGGATCACCTCCCTCGACCTGCTAGCCACGCTTCCTTTGATGCAGCCAGGATACGGTTGGCTTTCTGGGCTGCAATCACACATTGCCAGCTCACGCCCAGCCTTTCATCCCCAGTACCCCCAAGTCCTTCTCCACAGGGCTCCTCTCAATCCCTTCATCCTCCAGCCTGCGTTGATACTGGGGATTGCCCCGACCAATATGGACGACCTTGCACTTGACCTTGTTGAACCTCGTGAGGTTTGCACAGGCCCACTCCTCAAGCCTGTCCAGGTCACTCTGGATAACATCCTCTCCCTCAGGCACATCAACTGCACCACTCAGCTTCATGTCATCTGCAAACTTGCTGAGGGTGTACTCCATCCCACTGTCTATGTCATTGATGAAGATATTAAATAGTATTGGTCCCAGTATGAGTGAAACCACTTGTTACTGGTTTCCCCCTTGGACATTGTGCCACTCACATATGGACTCTTTGGACATGGACATCCAACCAATTTGTTATATCCGACAGTCCTTTCATTAAATTGTATCTCTCCATATTAGAGGTAAGAATGTTGTTGGAGGACTGTATCAAAAGCCTTACAGAAGTCCAGGTAGATGACATCCATAGCTCTTCCCTTGTCCACTGATGCAGTCACTCTATCATAGAAAGCCACCAGATTAGTCAGGCACGATTTGCCCTTCTCCTTGGGTAGAACTCCTTGTCAAGAACCTCTCCAAAGCTCATCTAACGAAACAGACCGAACTTAAATCTATCATTGCAAAACCTAATTAATCTGGGAAAGTCTGAGAGAATGTCCTCAGAATAGCTGCAGAGACGTGTCTGCAAAGCTGTGTCCAGCTTTTTCACAACTCAAGTGATATTCTTCAGCAGATAAGCAGCATGCTTTTGCATACAGAAATTCACCAAAGGGCCTGTTTCATTTCCTGTTTCACAGGGAAGTTCACAGGGCCAAGCTGGTGCTTCAGTTCATCAGAAGTACAGTAAACTTGCCTACACAACAGCATTTAGCTGTTGGATCTTCTGGGAAATCAATTACTTGTGTTTGGACCCACAACCCTGCCTAGTAAAAAGGTGATGCTTTTGACATACATGACACTTTCTATTTTTAAACTCAGGTCACAGTACATTCTATCAGTGTCTCCTCTTCCTGTTTGTCTCTACTGGAGAGAAATGAGGATTCTTATCATAGACTTTTACAGGGGAATCTGTTCCACTTTAGCAAGGGCCAAGTGCATTTTTTTATTTTGGTATAACACAATCTATTAAATTTGGAGAGGTTCAGCTTATGACTTCCTGTCTCAGCTGACGGCCCAGTAACAGCACAATATGGAGAATTCAGCTTTTCTCTGAAGGCACCACTTAAGCTGAAACAGTTTTGCAGTATAGTACACTTAGATTTTTGTCTTTTGGTTTTCTGTTTCTGCGTGCCAGGTCAGCAAAGCCAAGTGAGACAACCTTGAGTACTTCATACTACTCATACCTTGATATTTACAAACTTCAGAAAGGACTAAGCTTGAAAAGCATGGGCATAGTTCATAGCCCTGAGAAGTCTCAGACTGTCTATTAATTCACAAAGCCAAATATCTTTAGATTACATTACTACATTTTGTAACAGATTTGTTTCAAAAAAGAACACTGTCTTAGAATTCAGGCTTTTGTTCAGATGCTTGATGAGACACAGACAAAGCTATCTAAAAGAAAGTAAAGCGGCAAAGGAAATAGGCATTATACAGAGGATTTATATGGACAGGGAGATTCATTGAGAAGAGTAGGAAGAAAAGGGATGCCAATTACGGAAACTTAAATAGCAGAACTGTGTACAGCTAATAGCAATAAAAGAGCTCATACGAAGGTATTTAATTAACAAGCTCCAGCTCCACTCAGACATGATTTTTAAAGCTAGCATTGGCTGTGAAATGCTCAGCTCCCAAAATTTTTTCAATGATAGGGAAGCATTTTGATGCCACTCACAAGTTTATAATAACTTTCTCTGTATATCTGAACACTTTTCAAACATTGAAGACATTGCTATGAGTCAGGGATTTACTATCTCTAATTTAGAAAAGGAGAAGTAAGGCAGGAATTCAAAAATTCTACAAGCACAGGCAGGATTTAGGATCTAATGGATGAGCTCCGGGTAATGCTGCAGTGCCATCTGAACACATTACTTCTTTTAGCTGTTCTTCTGCCTACTGCTTGTGCAATGGAACATTGGTCTGTACCTCTGCTGTGTCAGTTCAGTCCAGCGTGAAAAAAAAAGTGTGCATTGCGTTCAGCCATGATACTAACCTTTAAACTGAAGCTCTAAGCTCCATTCCTCTCTGCAGTAAAATTGGTTTAAATCAAGGGTCACCATTCTATTATTCTGCCTGCCTGACCCTTACCCTTTTCCACTCTACAAGCAAAATTATCTGGATGAAAAAAGCTGAGCAGGCAGAGCAAGGAAGATGCATACTACTGAATCTTATCAGTTCATTGATTCAGTTCAGCACGTAACTTCAGAGAGCACAAGAGGGGGCAGCATTTCACTGGGAACTGGCAAACATCCCCTTCAGCAGGTTCCGCCGCAGAGCAGGGACCTCCTGGGGACTCCGGAAACAGTCATGAGGCTGGGAGGATGACAAGGCAGTAGTTACAGACAAGCTACGGTCAATCTTGCCAGAGAAAACTGTTAGAGCTACAAATCCAGATGAAATTCGACTGTTCCCTGAACTCCAGCCCCAACCCCACTATTGACTAGTTCCTCCCTCCAGAAAAAAGCAACTGCTGTCCCCCAAAGGCAGGTACTTCCTTCCCAGTGCAACAGCATGACGGAATAATTTCACCGAGTGTTAAAATTTGCAAATTTGTAATTCAGGGGAGTTCAGAGTTGCAAAGGATTATTTTAACACTGTTTATATTATGGGAGATACAAAAAGCGCAGAGATGAGGGCATATCACTGTGATGAGTCTGATGCAGGGAGAAGTGAAGGGTAGAAAGACAAAATGTTTTTGATCAACACAGAATGTCAAAAGAAATCAGTAAGACCTGAAATAGCTAACTTTTTGCAGAAGCCATGTTTTGTAACATCCTTGAGCGAACTTCATTTAAAACATCTTCCAGGAAAATTACTTCTCCTCTCCGAGTCTTCATCCCTTGAACTAGACCAAAAGACACATGCTGGCACCTGTGTGAGAAGCAGCAGGACCTAAAATTACATTTTAATCAAAAGAAATGTTTGCAGTGTTTATTCAGAGCTGGATTCACACCAGGAAACAGCAATAACAGCTGAATAAATAGCACTCCAACGTGGGAAGCTTGGTGATATAATCAGTAATTCCCATTTCAGCTACCAAAGCTCCATACTTAGTATATAATGGGAAAATTGTGATCAGAATTATCATAACCTGGTCATTTTTGTGCTCGTGGGAACCTCTCTTGCTACTAGATTTAGTACAGAGGACTCAACGTAGTAAATTGTAATGAATTGAGGAGAGGCAAGACGAAGACAGATCAATTACTGTGGCAAAACAGATCTGTTAATAAGATTACAAAGGGAGTCATAATAATTCTATTGTGGCCACATTAAACTAGAAGTGTAATTAATCATTGCTAATAACAAAACATTCATTGCTTCTGCTCACAATAATCCCGAGCATTATTCTGGATCCATAACCTAAGGTAATTTCAACTTCAAGCACTGTGAAAGGAGGCAGACTAATATTCCTGAAGGCTATATTTAATCACAAAAAGTATGCAGTCTGTCAGAGAGGAATATGATTCAGTCTGCAGATCCATCATTGACCTTTGCTCAGCTTGCTAACAATATTGGTAATTACAACGATAACAGCAAGGATACATTTCCCTGCAACAGACGTTTCAAGTCTGAAGCATGATTCAAACTCAGATCCAGATCTCTGCTAAAATATCAGATTTGAAGAAGTAATTGTTAATATGTGATCACAGAATATCCCAGAAGCTACACCATCAACTCTCTAAAAGGCTCTTTCCCTTTTTGCCATTTTGCATCAAGCAGCCATGAAAGACCTGTTAACTGAGAGACAGGGCTGTTTTTCACATCCTGAATGCATGGCGATGTCTCCATTTGCAAATACAGCAGACCAGGAGGATGAACTCATAGAACGAAAGGTGCGAGGACCTAAGGCCCCCATAGGGTTTGTTTTCTTATTTTTTCCTCCTTATGGATCTTACAAGGCCAAATGTCTGCTTGCACTCTGGAGTTCATTAGATGCACAGCAGCAGCACATCCTGTAGCTTAGTTTCATCCCAAAATGCCTACATGGCGTGTGCTACCCCACGGTGGTAGGTGGTCACAATCAGGAGATTCTCTTCAAAAGAACACTCACTGAAATTCCAATGTATGTATTACCCGTTCTTTAAAAAAGTTATATAATTAAGATTCATAAATACCTACCTTTCTGCCCAGTCATAACCATGAGCTTCAGTATTCGGAACAAATGTGAAAGTGATTACTTGACTTTTATCTGTCTAAGGAATAGAATTGGTGCATTATCAGAAAACACTCCAAGTTTGATAAGGATAGCTTTTAACACACACACACACACACACACACACACACGACATCACAGGTGCTGTGCAGTAAGTTACTGTAAGCAGAATAAAGACCTATGAAGACAGGCAAGACTTGAAAAACATAACAGCTGGAATCTATGGCAATGGGATTTTGCATCTTGTTAGAAAAAGTAATCTACCTTTTCAAAAACTGTTTGTGAAGGCAAAGACATGAAGTGAAATGAAACTTTGATGTTCTTTAGTTTCACATAATCTGTGAGCTGCCCATCAAATAAAATGCCTCCATTTTCACCTCAGAACTTTGCTGCTCTTCTTATATACCCATGTTTCACATCACCAAACTTAAAGGTTCCTTTGGCTGAGAAACAGAACACTTCCTTAAGCTATAAATTATCACATTTTCACATTAATGATGCATCTTGTGCTCTGTTCCCACTTCTAATTACTCTCTCCTATGACTTAGAGCAGTTTCTGATGGTAGTTTATATCTAACAATGATCTTCATAAGTGTTCCTAGCTACAGCTATTGCCACAAATTTCATTTTCCTACCTAGTTGCTTTGACTACATCACTCAAAAGATTCCTTTATCCTCCTTAAAAAACACTGCCATGATAACCAGATAGCCACTATTTCCTTATTTGTTTGGTGTTCCAAGACAGGGAGGTGAGCAGTGAGTGAAGTGCTTATCTGAGTTTTTTCTCAACTCTACCTTTGTACCAAGCCTCAAGCAGCTGCCTCCTCTTTCACAGTTCCAATAACTGCTCTGCTCCTATGCACAACCTCACCCTGTGTCAATTCACAAACAAGGCTGATAAATGTATCCATTTCGGTGGTCAGCATTTTAAGCAAGGCCTTCCAGGCTCTTTTCCACACATGATATATATGAAAGATGCTCTCTGTACCTGTGACAAAGCCAGATCTCTCTTGCTAAAAGATCTCATAATAAGCTTTACAAGTTTAGATTAAGGCCAGCTCACTGTTTCTTCTGCTTCTTTCTAAGTCTGAATTTATCTCTAGTCTCCTGTTTTACAAGAGATCATACTTTCCATGACAGAAACTGGTTTTGTTTTGTGTGCACAACAGCGTGTCCCTCACCACCTGGACCATGATCACAGCATTTTAAAAGCTTCTTTGAAGGACTGCAGTCTTTGGTGAGTAGATACAGTGACAAATCATGACAATTCTCATTGACAAAGGACTACAATCCTTCTGAACTTAACTGCTGCTTTGTGACTGTTCACCCAGCAGAATTTTCAGCTAAAACCAAACTACAAGCTTAAGTTTGTAATTACTTGTCTTCACCAATGTATATAGAAATAGCATACAGAAGAATATTTGAAATTATTAACAGAATCTAACAGCTTTTCTTTTTTTTTTTTTTTTTAATAATCCTTTAAACTCCCATGGAGATAAGAATGTGAAAAGAGAGGCCAAGATAAGAACACCTATCAGGCAGTACAAGCTGAACTCCAGGTTTCAGATGGCCACTTGAAAACTACGTATCAACTCCATGTTTTTGGGGTACTCTGTAATACTGCAAGAAGCATAACAATGAGTGTTTGTTATCTTTGAACCATCCACCTAATTAAATTTGCATGAAAACCAAATTTCTTAAGAAGGATGGGAACAAAGACTAAGAGTACCACAAAACCCACCTCTGTGTAAAAGTAATACTCAAAACATGGATGTGTAAGTAGGTTAAAAAAGATGAACGCTGCAGACACTACCATTTCATAAAACTACTTTTTTTTTCCTCTATTCTTTTTTCTCATGGGCCTAATTGGTCTGCTTTAAGGGAGAAGTTTGCCAGTCTGATAGTATATTTAATTCTGTCATACCTAAAAGCATTCTCATTTCCTCTTTTGAGCTATGGAATTCAATGGAATCTTTGTATCTCTTTAATAATACATGTCACTCTTTTAAATGTTTTGACTATTTTGCTCATCTCACTGCATTTTTATGAAACAAGTAGGATTTTTAAAAATACAAATTGATGTAATGCACTGATTTACAGAATTGCAACTAATAAACCAATTTAACGTTCCTTTAAACAAGTTGATCGGATGAAATAAGATGAACTTTTAAAGTAAGACTCAAGAACTTCTAAATAATTTTCTTGTAACAAGATCAGGATTCTGAAATACATTTCTATTTAATAAGTAAAGACTAATATCATCAGTATTCACACTTAAACCCATTAAGTCCTCCCGCCTCTGGTAAACACTGAGTAAGTCCTAACCCAGTGTAAAGAACTGCCACAAAACTGCAGCAAAGCTCAGCAAGGCTGGGCAGTTCCCTCATCACGCTGCCTGTCCCACAAAACTCTCCTAACAGTTTACGTTATCCTCCTTGCATTTTATGATCCCACTTTCTCAGCCCTCAGAAAGTCAGAAGTGATAAAGATACTAACCATGTCATCCAAAAAACTGTGCAGCCTTAACAAGGTTGAGAGATAAGGACTAGACAGGCTAATCTGTCATTTCCAACTTGAATGAGACATCGATTATAATGGACAGAGTGATCACATCACAGCCCAGTTTTGCTGTATATGTTTGGATCAGGGGTAGATCAAAGAGGCCCAGGCAAGAAAGTGAAGAGTTACTGGAGTTCAGCAATGAGCAGTCAGTCAGCTCAAGACTACTTCTCCCATACTTGCTCACTCCATGAGTGTAACATTCAGCCCATATCCAAATTTGTGCAAAAGACCCAACTATTTTCTTTCATTTAATTGTTCCTCCTCCCCTTGATTCCTCACTACCTCATGGTATACCAAATACAAGTAGTTACCTACCCACATGAAGTAGACAGGAAACTTCCTTAACTCCTAATGCATTGCACTTTCACAGCCATAATGCTCTTCAATGCCAGTGAACCTACTGTATTCCAGTCAGTAAAGACAAAAATATTCCCACCAAAATCAAGCAATCCCCCCCCAAAACATCACAACTGAAAAAAATCATCCCTGGAAAGCCACTGGAAAATTCCTGAAGACTGCAAATAAAGGAGGAATATGACTTAACTAGAAGTTGCACTTTAAACTATCTGTGTATTTGATTTTGCACTTACTGGTTCTCCACCTTCCCTGAATCACGGTGTCTGTAACATTATACTGGACTTTTGAAAAAACTGTACCAGAGCAGATACATGGGCACTACCAAACGCATCACAAACAACATTCAGATTTTTATCCTGTTATTAATGACTTCACATAAAAGAAATGGTTTTCAAAATTATTTTTTCTAAAGCTGGGGAAAAAATTTAAAAGCATCATGTGATACGTCCTTGGTAATACTAGAACAAAAAGAAGTTTCACGCAAGTGAGGAGATAATCCTGCTATTGCATTACTGAACACTGTGGAATTGTTAAAAAGCAAAACAACCAAACCAAGAAATATAAAGATTCCCTGTTCTACTGCTCCTACGTCCAGATTGATTAAGCAGTACTATGTGTGCTATTTCCTCATAATGAAACTGAGGCATTGTTCAAAGCCATAAAACTTACATTTCACATAAGATATCAGGACTTTAGAGTAGACTTGGATTTGTTTTAGACCATTAATTTCTAAATTTCTAAATTAACATTTTACAACCATTTATAACACTGACAGCATTTTCTGACTTGTTCAAATATAATTACAACATTTATATAGAAACTACAATGTCAACAGTTTCTTTAAAACAAATTGCAATGAGTTTTTGTAACAGAGAATAACTCCAGAGCTGATTTTTCAACCATTCTGTGGGTCATGAACCGAAACATGCCACAAGAAACACTGCCACATTGAGGCACAGCTGCTGGGCAGTAAGGGCATCTATTTCACTGCCAAAATACCATGTGCCAAGTCATATTGCAGCAAGAGGCCCCCTGGATTATTGGACAGAGTCAGGCTCAGAAGCGTTTGGTGAATCTAGAATTACTTACACATAAATCATAGTATCACAGCTATGCTTATTCATTCGGTCTATAGCAGCAGCAAGATCTCTGCAACAGATAATGAAAAACTGATTTTCACTCAAACATCTCTCATTATTTGCCTCTTGGGAAAATAATCTACTGCTATGGAGGGGAGAGCACTGCCCAATTAGAGGGATCCATGTATGCCTTACAAAACAAAGAGGACACATGTATACTTTGTTCACGATGTGTTTGAATGTTTTTTTAAACCACTAGCTATGAAAATTACTGAGAAAACAGTTCTTATATGCAGACCAAGTCTGGTCTCTGTCTGCCTACTGGGACAACCAATTGACTGGGACTTGAGAGAAACAACCCTCTCCTGGAAAAACTAACCCAATGCTCAGCATTATGTTATACAATAAAAAACTGACCTTCACATGCACAAAGTACTGCAGAGAAACAACCTGCTCGAGCCTCTCCCAGGGCTATCGCAGGAGAGCCATCAGCCCCATGTCCCAGTCTGAAACCCACCTCAGGGGTCACCAGGAGCAGCTCTCCAGACCACCTTTTGACTGAGGGAGGTTACTGCTTAAGGGACATGGGACACATGGGATGCAAGGAAAAAGCATTTTGCAATTGCACAAGACTTATTATGGGAAACTTAGGAGAGGAACCAAAGATGGAATAAGAGAGGGAAAATATGATAAAAGGGACAGGTGGTTATAAACTGATTGCTGGTTAGGATGTTTGTCTGGTTGTGTCCTGCAGGTGATCAGGACAGTCTGTCTTGTTTCCTCATGAAACTCCATTTCAAACTTCTCCTGGATGCAAGGGTCTCTCTTCTGTGTGCATGTGTGTTTGGAGGTCTAAGTATCAGTAACTGGAGTTACTGGGGACCACAGCTTCATATAGGCCATGCATCTGTGGTGCCAGCAACTTGAAAGGGACTGGAGGTAAGTGAAATTAAGTGATAGCAACTGGAGTCTGACAATAGGTCACAGGGGTCAAGGTGTCTCTGCTGCCAACAGCTGGAGTGAGGGCACACATATCCACATGTGACTGACAGCAGATATCAAGATGAACTAGCCAGCAAGTAGGTGAAGTGCCCTGGGAGCCAGGTAAGTGTGTGCCTTCAAAGATGAGGCACCTAGAAGATTCTGTACTGTTGGCATCAGAGGGACCAGGCCAACTGCTGGAGAGACCATGGGGCCTGGGAATTGGCTGAGAGATCTATCTGTGTACATGTGTGTCTCTATGTAGGAGGTAACAGGGGAGAGGATCCAGAGTTCAGATGCTGGATGGACCACGTGTCTAAGCTCAGTTATTGGAGGGATTCACTGTGCCTGTACCAGCCACTGGGGTGGTGCTATGGGCTTGCATGCCCAGGTGCCAGCAGGTGGGGAGACCTGGGGATCCAGGGGCCAGCTAATGGGCAGACCAAGTGTTGAAGCTCGGTTAGCGGAGGGATACACATTGTGCATACTTACTTTGTACATACAATACATCTGTATATTACTTATGCAGATAATATATATCACATACATACATATATGCGTATATATATACACGTGTAGTTCTTCACACTAATAGATTTTCATCCTAATCAGCCAGAGGGGAACAAAATGAGGTCATTTATGCTGAGTAGTTTTGTCTGTGTTACCCTTTTTTGGTAGGCTGTGTGCATATACGCATATGTGTGCCTACTGGGAACAGGTGCTCAGCCTCACTACTGGTTGGACCTGTGGGCACAAAGCTGTGGCAGCCTTGCACCTGTCTGGCTACAGGATTCAGCAGCTCCCTAATGTACAGGATTGACTGCAGCATCTCTCTAATACCCTTGTCCTAAAAAGCTGTACACAGTTTACCCTGAGGGCTAGATATCTGATTTATTTACATTACTAGCACAAAGAAACTGCTAAGGCTTTCATATTAAAATATCCAAGAGGGATTTTAGGTTACTGATGCGAAGGCAGGAAAACAGTGATAGAATTGCTGTTAGAGTGCTGGTGCATCCACTGAATCAATGAAGACATGGCTGAACAAGTCATTTTTTTCCTGCATCACACTGTCAAATATTTTAAGCAAAGGTCTTTCTAAAACCTTCAATATTTGGCAAGTGTTTATTAAACGAAGAGATCCCAGCTTTGTTTTCAAAGTTGGCATCTGGAGAAAGTATTATGATTTATGGAAAGAGAAGATTTACTAACAGATTGCATAAGGGGAGAAAAAGTATTTAAAAGCAGTTGTTTTCCCTGAGCCGTTTTTATCCCAAAGTTAAATTGTTAATTCCAGTTAAAATTACTCATTAGTCAAGGTGTTCCATCCTAGAAGTAAAAGCTCCAAAATCTGTACTATCAGTTTTCAAATGTACTCAGTACAAGAGTTTACTGGCAAAATAAATAGCAATAAACACAGATGGGCCTTACTTGCCTTGTTATATCAAGAGATGTCCCATCACTACGCATGGACAGTGGAAAACAATGAGAGGTCTTTCTTTTCTGAAAGATCCACAATTCCTGCCCCTTTGCTGTAAGTTGAGAGAGAAAAAAGTGAAGTAACTGCAAGCAAGATCAAACGTACAAGTAAGTTCAGGTAAGAGGTCAGAACCAAAGCAAAGGCCTCTTGCCATGGAAACCCGCTCACTCTAGACAATCTCATTCTTTTCTCTGAATGACTGTCTCCGTTAAGTCTTTTTGAAGACTGTTCCTCTAAGTTGGTTGTCACTAGCAGACGCTAGGTAGCTGCCTGCCCACATTCTGGTGCATTTCATGACTACAGCTTATATCCCAGTTCAGCCAGGCAGCTCCTTCATCAACGCAAGGATCTCATCTAACTCAATTTGTTAAATGGCACATGCAGCTACCAAACTAATTAACACCCTAAAAGTCCATTAGGAGCTGAATACTGTCATTTTACCTAATCTGTCATGGTGAGGTTTCTGTGCTAGCCACAGAAAAGGCAAACAATTTTTAGCTGTGACTGCACAAATCCTGTTAGTCTTTACTAGAACAGCTACCAAAGCCATCTAAAAAAACTTCTTCCCCTTAGCTTACATACAAACCTCACTCATCATATCTCATCTGAAATGCAACTGAGACGTTAAGTAACTGCACCGATTGAATAAGGAGTTCATACATGGTTTTCTGAAGGAGTCCTTTATCCTCCAACATCTTAGAACTTCCTGGGATTTCTCTTGGTAAAATGATTCTCCAGATATTCATCAAAGTGCACTCCTAGACGCTGAAAGTTCCAAGAATATCAAAGAAGGGTAACACTGTTAAGATTGAGGCTAATCATTTCTTCAAATTAAGTCAGATGATAGGTCTGCATCACAGGTCAGTAGAGTTCAAGGATTAATTTTATTCCAGGAAATGTCACTTCATTGTTAAAAGGAAGGATGTTTGGATTTTGATTTAATTGATTTCTGCATTAGAATAACCTCCCTGAGCTGAAGATGGTGTTGAATTGATGTTAATGAGAAATTGCGTGTAAACTGGATAGAGCAATTAGTACAAAAAAATCTGAAGTAGGTCTCTGACTTGCTGTGCTGGGGGCAAAATCAGCGGACTGCAGAGAAGTTACTGGACATGAAACCAATCCTATTTAAAAGGATGCTAAAAGAAATTTTAAAAAGCAGAAGCTGCTCACAAACACCTGCTGAGCATACAGAAATTACCATTACCAAGAAGGCTGAGGGTACACCTAGGAGAGACAGGATGCCCTTAACTGTAAAACTGAGTGAAATTAATAGTGCAAAGACAAGATTTTTAACTGCGGGCAACAAGCTGTAAGTCCTTCAGCTCAATACTTATTAGTTTGAATGGATTTGGGAGAGAAAGATCTAGCTGTACCAGCCAGCCTGTGATCAATGATGAGTGACCATCATGATGCAACTGTACACACAGCCCAATAACCACCATACCTAACAAACAGGTCAGCTTTCCACTAGAATGGTCAAGGCTGTGGTCTCACTTAAGAGACCTTAACTTAAAGTACCTGGCACAATCCAGTGATATGTTTCAGGGGAAGAAATTAAAGCACAGCCTGGTCATCTGGATTACGGAGGAAGGGGCAGGCCATTTCTTTTAACTTTGCAATCAACGATGAAAGAAGACATGACCAATTTTATGAATACATCAAGAGGAAGGAGATGGACAAGTACAATTTTAAGTAACGAATAATACTAGAAGAAGAAAGTGGTATAAAATGAGTCACAATTCTTTGGATTTGCAAGTTAGAAAAAAAATGTCTAAGCCAATCAAAACTGGGTACCCATTCCAGAATTTCATTGCAAGAAAAACCCACTAGCTGGTTTTCAGATGACTCAGTTGGTTCTTAAGTAAGACTGCATAGTATTAATACCAGGAGACTGGATTCAGTGACAGAAGGTGTATCTCACTCCAGTTTACCAAATTCATAGAATCATTCTGTGGTTCAGTGGCACAAATATCTCCCATGAAACAGTGGACACTGGCTCCATTCTTGAGATCACAGTATGCAACAGATGGCTGTATATTAGCCCAGTTCATCCTGCAGGTAACTTATGCACTGATCACTACTGTAAACTCCTGCTGCTATAATTTCTTACACTGATTTAACATGTAACATACACAGCTCTCCATTTTAACATTAGATCAGAAATGTGAAAACAGTTATCTCCTAATAAAATTTACTACAGGGAAACTGTTACACTTAGTGGGTCATTGCCGACTTCAAAGATAAAGGAAACTGAACAATATTTAACTGACACTGATTTGCTTTGTTGCTTGGCACCATAATCCTACCTTCAGAGCCCCTGAAAAGGGAGAATTAGTCTACGGGCCAATTACATGCACTCCATTAATTATCTAGGGTGTCAACAACTAAAGTGATGGTCTGCTTGGGTGTTAAATCAACTACTGGTCTTTTTCCAAACTGAATGGGGCATAATCTAGCATATTGAAAAACATCTTCCCCACAATACTGTAAAGTTAGTGGAGAGGCAATGAATTGACAACATGACAGCAACCTCTGTTCCTAAGTCAGTTTGCTGCTGGGCAGTCTCTTGGATGAAAGGTTCTGTGCACTGTCAGATTGATGGAGCAATAGATAAAAAGACAGCATTTACAACAACACAGAAAAAGCAGTGGATGATTTGTACCTTATAAATTCGGGTGTATTCCTCAATACTGAAGTCTCTAAATTGTTTCCAAAGTGACAATGCCTGCTCATCATGTTCCTCCAGTTTTCTAAAGAAATCCTTAGCCGCTTTTTGTGTTTTCAGCTTCTGCTGCTTTGTTATCTGCACATACACCTAAAATACAATGGCACCGAAAATGTTGAAGTATAATCCTCTTCTCCAACAAAATTAAGCAAGTTCTACAAGAACAATACAAATACATTAAAGATATTTGTAATATCAAAATTTTAAAAATGTGTTAAAAGAACATATTTCTTATTTAAGGATGAGCAGTCCAAACTCCAATAAGAAAATGTGCAGCTTATCTTGAAATAAGACTAATGCCGTAATTCCTTACACCTGTCACTATCCTTCTCTTCATAACCTTGAAAAACCTGCAGCAGCAGAATATGGCAAGAACTAATTTATGCAGGAAAGAGAAACCATCACAGACATTTAAACATGAGACTTTTCTTCACAGAGCTGATACTTACAACAATTGCCCTGCCTAAAAATGAGATAGCAGGTGAAGCAGCAAAAGCCTGGATAGACTCGGTATTTACAAGCTCACAAAAAAACGCCACCCCAGTTCTAATCCAAAACCCCTTACTTATAGTACTTATAGTACTCTGCACCTGTATTAATACGTGCTGTGTGTCTCTCTGTGGCTGTGAAGTCAAGTGTATGAGTGTCAGCACTGACTAGACACACACATATGCGTTGTCAGTTTGCTAAAAGCATTACAAACTTCTTTTTATCGGCCAACTTTACCGCCGTACAGCAAATTTAGCTCTCCTGTTCATTAACATATTTATTTATATCTAAAGGCCAAATATTTGCCTAGACAAAAATTCCTTGCTTTTCACATGTAGCATCTTGAAAGCCCATGGAAGAGTTTTTAAAAAGTAAAAAGTACTATGTAAAAACAATTAAATTAACTAGTGGTTACGTTACACATTTAGACCCAAATAGTGCAATGCTGTTTAAGTCTTTGTAAGAGTTTTGATCCCTAAATAATTGCAATCTTGATTAAAAAAAAATATATAAAAATTTCACTCCTGAAACGTTCAATGAGTTTGCCAACAATATCTTGCTTGAATGGGTTCCACCTATTAAAAAAAAAGCTTGCACAACAAAACTCTTGAACTTTTCCCCTTCCTTTTACGTTACAAGATTTTTAGATATTTTAACAGGCAGTGCAGCTGACAGGCTTCAAAGATTAATGTTTGTTTAGTTCTGCCACAAAAAGAAATTTAAAAGTAGAGGGAAAATTCAACCCTTTCCAAGAACAAAGCTCCCCCTCCCCCATCAGTAGCTTCACACATTCTAACTCCTCTACTCTCCCCCCAGATCTTTGCTGTTATAAAGAAAAAATAATGCAAAAGGCATATTTGCATCTGACTCTTGACCATAATGGAAGGTGCAAAGATGTTTGGAAAGGTACATTTGTCTATACATTTATATAGAAACTGCTGTGAAAATTAGAAGAAAGACGAGCATTCTGCAGAGCCAGAACAGTATTCTGGAAGTAACGGGCACCCCTCCTTACCTATATATGCTAAGCCTCTATATTAGAAACCTCTTTCATGGGGCACCCCTTGCCGTGGGGAAAGAGCTTGCGTGGCCCTTGCGAAGTTGAGAGCTATGCTGGTGGTGGCATATGCCTCCGGTAGGGTCTCCCAAGCCTGACAGGTCTCAACTGAAGGTCAGACAAAGTGTGTCCATGGGCAGGATGGGCTCACTAGCCTTCGGGCAACCATCCTAGGAGAAGGACAACTCTAACTCCAAACCAGGCAGATGGAGCTCGTTTAGCCCTGTAAGGCCATCCATCTAAGAGAAGGATACTCTAACCAAACCTACGACCTGAGGACTTCGCTGTCACCGTCCAGCTTCGCTAGGACCCTGGCAGATGAACCTCAGTGTAAGTGTGGGGCCAGTCTCGCGCACAGCTGCGCCTCACCTAAAAAAATCCACCGCGCAGGCTTGAAGGGTGTACTCACGTTTGCAAAGCCCTGTAGTGACAGGCAAGGGACGAAACGGCAGGTGGAAAGATGTCACTGGAAGCCGCAGACCCAACCCTGCATGCAGGCGGTTCAGGACATTGGTCGCTTGAGACTGACCCGGGAGATGACAGTCTCGTTCGGCAGCATCCTGAATGACCAAGCAGCCTTTTTCAAGGAGAGCACTGCTTGCTCTGCATGGAGAGGGCCTAGAAAAGGTGGCCTAACCAAAGCTCATCTCCCCTTCCAATCCGGTTGGCTAGCCGCGGCCAACGGACATCTTCTTCTGCGGTCAACCAAAGACAAAGAGACAAGGCATACACCTGCCTCCAAAGGTGTGGCCAGATTGACACTCACATGTTGGAACATCAGAACCATGCTCGATACAGCAGACAGTGGGCGTCCTGACGCCGTTCTGCTATAATTGCTCACGAACTGTCACGACTCACATCGACATTGCTGCTCTCAGTGAAGTTCGCCTTCATGAGGAAGGCAGCCTTAAGAACATGGGGCCGGCTACACACTGTATTGGTCAGGCAAAACCAAAACCGAAATCATCATTTCCGGAGTTGGCTTCATGATTAAAAACTCCAATCCTCGCCTCTAAACTTGAAAATTGCCAACAGGTCATTCCGATCGCATTATTCCTTACGCCTCCCGCTACACAACAAGCAACATGTTGTTCTCTTCAGCATATATGCCCCAACTCTCCAAGCTGACCCTACAGAAAAAGACAAATTCTACACCAATCTGCGCCGCCTTACTCAAAAAGTTCCTGCGGATGATAAGATCATAATCCTTGGTGACTTCAACGCCTGAGTAGGTAAGAACTCTGAAGCCTGGAGAAGGAGTACTAGGCAAGCATGGAGTTGGAAGCTGCAATGACAACGGTCGCCTTTGCTAGAGTTTGTGCTGAGCAGCAGCTTACCCTCACCACACTATCTTCCAGCAGAAAGACAGCCTGAAGACAACCTGGATGCCTCCTCGATCTAACACTGGCACCTCATTGACTATATCTTAGTGCGCCAGAGAAATGTTCGCGATGTCTGTCACACCTGAGTGATGCCTAGTGCAGATGTCAACAGACCACCGCCTTGTGCGCTGCAAACTTAACCTCCATTTTAAGCCCAAACCTAAGAGGGGGCGGCATTCTGAGGAGGAGGCTCCAAGTTAACAATCTTCAAACAGCTGCAGTGAGAGACAGCTTCCAGGCAAACCTTCAAACTAGGCTTGAAGACCATCCCATAGACTCTTCTCCTGAAGCGCTTGGCAACATATTAAAAATAGCATCCTGCAGTCCTCCGAAGAATTCTTAGGGTTCTCCACAAAGAAGAACAAAGACTGGTTTGATGAAACCAATCCAGAGATCCAGGAATTGCTGGCAAAGAAGAGATCTGCTCACCAAGCACACCTCGCTCAGCCATCTTGCCATGTAAGAAAAGCAGCCTTTCCGTCTTGCATGCAGTAAACTCCAGCAGAAACTTCGAGCATCCAGAACAAGTGGTGGCTCAACCTAGCAAAAAAGACTCAACTATGCGCAGATTTGGGTGACCACAGAGGATTCTATGAGGCTCTGAAAGCAGTGTAACGGACCCACACACCAAGTTCAAAGCCCCTACTAGCGCAGATGGCCAAACGCTTCTACAGACAAAACCTCCATCCTGAATCGATGGTCTGAACACTTTCAAACTCTCTTCAGTGCCAACCGTGTAGTCCAAGACTCAGGAATCCAGCTCATCCCAAAACAACGGTGAAAAATGAATTGGATATAGCCCCTACTATGGGAGAGACCCTTAAGGCATACAGCAGATGAAAACCAGCAAGGCAGCTGGGGTCGACGGAATCCCACCTGAAATCTGGAAACATGGAGGCCAAACGCTCCATGCTAATTTCACGAGCTAGTTGTGCGCTGTTGGGAAACAAAGCGAACTACCACCAGATCTCCGTGATGCAATCATCATCACCCTGTACAAGAAAAAAAGGAATAAAGTCAGACTGCTCAAACTACCGAGGCATAACTCTGCTCTCCATTGCTGGAAAAATCCTCGCAAGAATACTATTGAACAGATTGGTACCCGCTATCGCAGGAAGACTTCTACCTGAAAGTCAGTGTGGTTTCAGAGCCAACAGAAGTACCACAGACATGGTATTCGTTCTCAGACAACTGCAAGAGAAGTGTAGGGAACAGAACAAGGGTCTCTACGTAACTTTCGTTGATCTCACCAAAGCCTTTGACACTGTGAGCAGAAAAGGTCTGTGGCAGATCTTGGAACGATTAGGATGTCCCCCCAAGTTCCTCAAAATGATTATCCTGTTACATGAGGGGCAGCGCGGCCAAGGTCAGATATGGCGATGCACTCTCTGAGCCCTTCCAATAGCCAATGGTGTGAA
The DNA here is from genome assembly GCA_009769605.1 of Bucorvus abyssinicus. NCBI lineage: Eukaryota > Metazoa > Chordata > Aves > Bucerotiformes > Bucorvidae > Bucorvus > Bucorvus abyssinicus. The sequence continues at coordinate 14,864,707 of CM020024.1, read as the reverse complement.
ACAAGGTTGCGTTCTCGCACCACTTATTCACAGTTTTCTCAGCATGATGCTCCAAAGGGCCACGGCAGACCTCGACGAACAAGACGGCATTTATATCCGATATCGTACCGATGGGAGCCTTTTTCAACCTAAGGCGACTGAAGGCCCACACCACGACCCTGAATCACCTTGTCCGCGAGGCTGCTTTTTGCTGACGATGCCGCCCTCGTTGCCCACACACAAGCAGCTCTGCAGCGCTTAACATCCTGCTTTGCAGAGGCGGCTGAGCTTTTTGGGCTGGAAGTCAGCTTGAAGAAGACAGTAGTTCTCTACCAACCAGCACCACAAGATGATTACCTCATCCCCACATCACCATTGGCGATGTCAGAGCTTCAGCCAGTCCAGCAGTTCAGCTATCTGGTAGCATCATCTCCTCAGATGCCACGATCGACAAAGAGATAGACAACCAGAAATAGCAAAGGCAACACAGCTTTCGGAAAACTCCATAAAAGAGTCTGGTGCAATAAACACCTGAAGAAAAGTACAAAGATCAGTGTCTACAGAGCCGTAGTACTGTCTACTCTTCTGTACGGGTCTGAATCATGGGTCATCTACCGCCACCATCTGCGACTCCTCGAACGCTTCCATCAGCGCTGCCTCCGCACAATCCTAAACATTCACTGGACTGACTACATGACTAAATGTTGCTGTCCTTGAACAGGCAGACGTCACCAGTATTGAGGCCATGTTGCTGAAAACGCAGCTGCGTTGGGCAGGGCACGTCTCCAGGATGGCGGATCACCGCCTCCCTAAGATCGTGTTCTGTGGTGAACTTGCCACCGGCTGCCGCAAGAGAAGAGCTCCAAAGAGGAGATATAAGGACTCCCTGAAACAACACCTCAGCCTAGGCCATATTGACCACCATCAGTGGTCCACCCTGGCCTCCAATCGGGACATTGGAGACACACCATACATAACGCTGCTGTCTCCTTTGAGAGCACGCGTAGAATCAAGCTCGAGGAGAAAAGACAGCGCAGAAAGAACCGTGCCTCGAGTATACCAACCAAGGAGACCCTCCGGTGTGCTCTTTGCAACCGGTCTTGCCTATCCCGCATTGGCCTTTTCAGCCATCAACGCGCTTGCAATAAGCGTGGGCAAAGCCCTTCCCAAATCTTCGTCCGCGAAGCCAAGCCATGATGATGATGATGATATTAGAAACAAAACACTTTAAGGATTCTTTTCCCCAACCACAGTGATCTGTGTATTGAGCAATGTAAATTCAACATAAGTTATTCTAAAAATACTAGCAACAAGAGGATTTTCACGCCATACATGCCATTACACACCATACATCACCAGCATACAACAGCATTAGATGCCAGACACCATTTCCACTCAGTGGTCACCTATGCTCAGTAAAGACAGCTGACAGCAACCCAGTATCCATATGATTACCTCCCTTAAAGGGCGTCTTTTTCAGCCTAATGAAACTCATCTCTGCTGCCATGGCCCAGGCTAGCACTGGTCCTCCACGCATGGACATTTGAATCCAACACGAGTCTCACCAGACCCTCCAAACATACCATTCTGTACAAAATTGACAGGTAAGTTAAATGAACTGTCCTCTGAAGTCCCTAGTTGGTCTTCTCTGAACTTACCTCAAAAAGGTGTTGTAAAGGACTGGATTTTAGCTTTTCTTTGTTGCCAAATTGTTGGAAACCAACACCCAATAAACCTTGAATAACAATTAAATACAGAGTTAGACAACAGCATAGAGTATATTGTTTCATTGATTAAGTTCTTTTCATAAGCATGTCTTAACATTGTATGTAATAAAAGAAATGCCTTACATTTTTAAACAATATAACGGTGTACACTTCAAAAAACAAATAAAAAACAGAACCTATTATTCCACGGCACAAAAAAAACCCCCAAAACTATAATAGCTAGAAACGAGTAAGAAATAGTATGTTGAGTTTTCAGTTCCTCATAAATGGAATTTGTGTTTCTGGACTTGTAGAGAAAATTATCTTCTACACAGCGACTAGCTATAAATGAGAAACCACACAGTGGAAACTATCCAGCAACAGAACAAGCTCAAAATTTCTTGTTTTGCTTCCTCCCTTAACAGTATTATCATTTCAAGGACCACAGAAACTGGGACAATATGGTATTCCACATACCACTCATGCAATATTTTCAAGGGAACTTTTGGTGCATGCTGAAAATATGCAGCTTTTTTCACGTGCCAAATTTGGCTTCAGCACTTTCTGAAAGACATTTGAAAGGGCAAGATCCAAATTCCAATCTTTTTGCTACATCAAAAGAGCTCATTAACTCATTCAGTAATCTAGCAATATTAACCCTGCAGCCTCTTAGATCTTCTAAGGCTGCTTTTAAGGCCATCTCATTCCTCTGAGCTGACAAGGACCAGGACTGATGTGAAGATAGCATATGAGGAACAGGTATGCAGGTACCTCTTGAAACACCCTCTGCAACTAAACAAATAGCACTGTCTCAAGAACTTGGAAACACTGACTGCAGTAAGAAGCCATGGCAGATTTAGGTAAGGAAAACAAGTTAGAGTTTAGGAAATAAAATGAGTCTAATTCTAGTGAAAGTGCGTTTCTTTAAGGACAGCTTGTTCTATGAGCAATCTGAGCTTCATTTCCTAGTGACCTCTCAGATATTACTGTACATACACATTCCACTTTTCAATGCTGGCTTCACAGTCCTACCCCCAGCAAGACTGGCAGTTTTTATTCAACCCAAACACATCCTTTCCACATGTTTCTGTCTTCCCTAAACTATCCCCAGCCCTTGTTACACTCATCAATTATTGGCAAGATGCAGCAGTGTATTGGGACTGATTCTGACTTAGATGTGATGGCTGGTTAGCCAGCAGGCTAAACACAGAAGTTAACTTTCTCTCCAGAGGGCACTACATTGTATTTCTACTCCTACTTGGCTGCCAACTGTCACAGTAACTAAGGAAATTTGTTCTCTTGGAGACATTTTTCTGTCAAATCTGTCTCAAGTTGGACAATGCGTTCAAAAGTTATTGGGAGTAGAGTGACAGGAAGACAGATGGACAGACAATATGACTGCATAAGCTTTGTTACCTTAAGAAACCTGCCTCCAAACTGCCTAAAGGTTGAGGACGACTTTGAACGCTTCAGCAAAATATGTTTTCAATTATTACATTTTAAAGCTTCTGTCCACAGCAGCTGTAATAGAAATGCTGACAGATCGTTAATTATAGCACTGCTTCTGGGAAAGGACCATTACAATAATACTCCTATGCTATAATTTTGTGAAGCACCACAATATTATTTGTTATAAAACCTGTCATCTATTTGAGCTGAGCCAGCCCAAGTAAAGAGGGAAGCACCCATTTTGAAAGAAACAGTTGGAACTACTAAGTCAAAAGCATGATTATAACATGCTGGACAACACGCACACGTGTATATAATAGGCATTGTGATCTTTCTACCTTCAGGAAAATTTGTATTAAAATCCATTAAATTCCTGATATTCAGACTTAGGAGTACAATTTAGTATCTTCAAAGACAGATTGAATGAGGGTCACTTGAGAAGCCCTTTAACCACATTGCATTTCACTGCTTAGTTGTCATTGCCACATTCATCATACAATAGCATAGTGACAAAATTATGTCTAAGAGGCAAAAATGAATGAAATATGCAATGATGAAATTACTGAATTTTAGATGAACTCATTCTATATTCAATTCCTATGAAACGAATCTTGAGTAAAGCAAAGTTCTGCTATAAACTGATCAGAAACAGGATCAGAAAGATTAACTGCAGAGGAAATAATTTAACAAAGGAAAAAATATTCTATTATTGCTCTTACAGTCATAAGAATGTTTATTCAACTGTTTAAAAACACAGGAATTTACTCTAGAAGGAGAATGGGTAGAACTGAATATATTTTAGTTACCTACACTGCTGAATATGAATACATAAATGGAGTAGAAGTAGGGTATTTACACTAACTTTTTAACCCAACTGTTTATAAAATCAATTCATTGATACCAGCAAAACTGGAGGTGGCAGCATAAGGGCTGGAATGGGCAAAAGTGACTGCTTAATAGACACTGCGTTTTGCCATCTAAAATAATATACAGGCATTGCTTTCAGCACCTACTGCAAACGATGCGGGGGAGTTTTATAGTTTCACGGGTGTACGAGCTTTCAAGAATGAGGAAGTGCACATGACTGCCTTTTCCTAAATGCCTAAAAATACATCTTTTGTGGGGAAATTAGAAAAGAAAAGGAGAACATGAATCAAATTAAAATACAAGATTAACAACAGAAAGACACAAAGTTGTGAATGCTATGGATGGTAAATTGTCATGTAGGAGGGATATTGATAGATCCAGCAATTGGACATAAAAGATCTTTGGTCGGGGAATAGATATCAAGCCATGCTAGGCTGCACATGAAAGGATTTTTCAGTGCTCACTTACCTGATGGACATTTCAGAAGAGGCAGGAGTATGCATGTGTGTGCCTGCAAACACACATGCATGCAAGATTGATAGTCTTCTAGGGCCTATTCACTTGCACATGCTCCACCTACACACCTCTCTTTTGCCACATTTTAAAGGGAAACTGAATATTTTGGGGCAAGTGTTGGGATAACTTTAAAGATATAAACTTCTCAGGCCTTGACCTGCCAAAATATAGTTGCTGTGGAAGTTAATTATGTTCTATGAATAATGAAAATGTTTCCAGAGAGAGGAAAAAAAAAACCCCAGATAAAAACTCACACAAAACACACACACAAAGACAACTAAATATAAAATATACATTTTGTTACAATTATTCTATTGGTGTGTGTACAGGTGTGCCATAGGTAGGTTAGAAAGCTTACTCTTCTACAACTGTTACCATACAAAATCTGAATAAGGAAGTCAGCATCACAGTAGACACGCAACAACTATGGTAACACATACGTATTTTGTCTGGAGGCAGCAACAGAAGTCTGTTCAGCTACCAGAGCTACAAAAGTATAACCAGCACATTCAGAAAATATTTATACTGCCCTTTAAAACAAACCCCAAATTATACATACATAACCTGAGAGAGGAGCTACTGAGGGACAGAGGGTCTGTTGGGTAAATTTTCTCCTGTAATTTCTTGGACAGTAGTATAGGTCATACTGCTGATGAATCAGTCTGGATTGTTTTGTTCATATTTTAAGGAGATTAACTACACATTACACGCATGGAAACAAAATATTACTCCTATGACCCCGGAGTGAATCCAATGGGCCTGTAAAACCGAAGCTGGAAACCTAGACCATATTATACAGTAGAAAAAGGAACAGGAGAAATAAATATTAAAACATACCAAACTGCATGCCCCAGTCACCAAGGTAATTTATTCTTACTACTTCATGTCCCAGTGCAACTTTGAGATTTGCTATAAAATTTCCTGAGAAGGAAACAAAATTGGCATTATTATTCAGTTGTAGGTAGTCTCTCATCCCAGCAAAACCATTTTCTGTTTTTGTATGATCTGTATTCAAAATGAAAAGTAATCAGATGAACTACTACACAGAATTTGCTAAAATACTTTACAACTAAAAGCAACAGTATTCTGAGCAGGAAAACAAGGCCACGCATTTGAAAGTTGCCATAAAGTATCTCACACAACAGTGATGAAAACACACGTTTATGTGCACACATACTGCAAAGTATATGAACATAAAACCGCTTTTTAGAGTCTTCTCATGTTCTCATAAATATGTGTCAGTATACACATTCCCATCACAGGCAAGCAACCTCATACCAGGCGGTTAAGTACTCAAAATTCACAAACTGCTGTTAACTATAACATTAAATAGAGAACATCAAGTCCTGAATCTCTATATATGCTGGAGCTCTGCACTTAACACACGATCGGTCTGATATGCTCTAAACTTACCATATCACAGAAGCACATCTTGGTGCTAACTGTTATCACTTCAAAAATCCTTCATCTTTCTCCTGAGCTTAGCTACAACCATAGAATTACGAAGAATAAATACGTGCATACCTTCCTCTATTTTCCTGTGCTTCAATGGTACCTTTAATTACAATACTGATGTAAAAGGACTGCAGAAAGCTTTCTCTTCTTCTGTTATTATAACAGCATATTATAGCTTGCAAACACTTTCAACTCCATTCTCTGTAGTCAAATCATTCTCTTACTACTGGACAAACATTGATCTACAGAACTATTTTTGAAAGTGGTTTTTTTTATAGCAAAGGGTCCAGAAATGGAACATAAGAAGCCCCAAATACGTAATTTCACTCAACTATCAGTCCATGAAGAGGCAGAATTATTAACTTTATTAATTATATATGATACATTAAATATAATTAAAAATTCACAACATTATTAGCTGCACAGATGCTGTAGGATCTTCTGCTAATAACCTACTGGTTTTTATTGTAAGAGAGGGAAAGGACGGACAAATAATGTTTTCCATATGCCATTAGAGTACTGCACAATAAACTTACTCATTATTCCATTATAAATTACAGCAACTGTGTTAGTAATACTGGCATAAAGTAATTAACATATAAAAGCAAGCTTTTTGCAAGACAGCCACCAAGACATAACTATCTGACTGCTCTACAGACCAGTGCAAATTGGAAATTTAAATTCAAAGGACTCTCAAAACACTTCAATGACAACTGCCCTGGGTGTCTTTGTAGAACAGTTTTAAACTACTTCATTTAATGTTCGCAGTCATAAGCTATATCACGTGTGACTTAATAAAATCTGCCAGCAACACATTACTCTCTTTTCTTCACTACATAAAGAGTAAGAGGTTTCTAATTAGCAATCGAGCCTGATGCAGCCACTCCACTAGAAGAGTGAATGTTAGCAGTGTTTCCTGGTCAGGTGAAGCAGGAGGACAAAGCAGCCCTTTCAGGAGGCAGTTAAAATGAGTACTTACCTACTATTGTGGAACGCAAATGTCCTATGTGAAACTTTTTGGCAATGTTAGGGGAGCTGTAACAAATTTTCACAAATAATGTTTGTTCAATGTACATGACTGCCAGACCACCAAGTCAAAAGAGCTCAACTCATGCACATAGCAGAAGAACTGAAATAAACCCACCATTATCAATCTTCCCTTAGAATTCCCTGTTCAGCTTCTGTTCTAGACAGCAGATTTTCCTATACAATCAGCTCTTCCTCCAGTATCAGTTAACAGACAGTGATACGGGAAAAAGAAACCACAAACAACCCCACAACAAAGAACTCTCCAACTATACTAGTGACAAAGGACTTACACTACCTTATACTATATTTGGACATATAGATCATTCTCTTCGCACCTTTATTACAGATAGATCTGGACAGGGGATCTTGTGTACATAACCAGTAATGAAATCATATCTTCTCCTACCAACAAGTTCTCCTGCAAAAACCCCCTGCACCCACAATTGCTTGCCCCTAATAATAAAATGGAAGCTCAGCTGTGAAAATTCACCCTTCAAATTAAGCCAAGTGCTTACTTCCCGTACTCTGGAAGCCTGCAGAGGAAGTATAAGTCAACAAAGTACTTAGACATAGAGATCTAAGTCATACACTTTTCATGCCATGAGCAGGTGACCGTAAACAAAATTGCACTGGACAGAATTTTGGGGCCTGTAGCTGAGAAGATTCAGCAAGACAAATGCCTGGCTGCTTTAGCAAATCAGGGAGGAAGGTATTAAGGTGAAAAAAAAAAAAAAAAAAGGGTTAGTGGCTGAAAAGTCAGATCATATTTCTTGATAACCAAATAAAAGAAGCCCACTTAAAAACTGCATACTATTATGCACTAAATGAGAATATTCTTAGTGGAGGTCAGTATGAGGTGTGAACTTTTTATATACCAGAACTACCTCTGGGGAAAAAGCCTCAATTGCCTAAATATAACTTATATTCTACTTGGCAAGTATATCAAAGTATCAAATACAGCTGAATGTAATACTGTAAAAATGGTTTAACTTTCATAGGCACCATACATCACAGCAATGAATATCAATCGGCAAAAATATCAATCAGCAGACAAGGCAATTTTCTCACAGGACTCACCACACGTACTTACCTGAACTCAATCACTGCCTTTGTCTAGGCACTGTAGAGAAAAGTTCACTTTTTACTCCATACTCTGAGCCATCTTTCAACACCTGCTGCAACACAGTCTAAACCACAAGGAACATTAAAAAAAAAAAGGAAATATGTTTCAACAACAGAAAGTGTGATCAGGATATCTGTTACCAATCACACAAGAGTGTGATCCCACATCCTTTAATCATATTATCAGTTTGCTTGGCAGATCAGCCACTAAATAAGATCTCCACTGTAGATGAAAATTCCATTAACTTTGAAAGCTGCAGAGATTTGGGTGAAAATCAAGGGCTGATTTTGGTGGAAACTTCAAAGGAGTGGAAAGCCTAGTTTTTATATTTTTTAATTACATAACATGAAAGGACAAGAGAGTAACCCAGGAAAGGAAACTAAGTCCAAGAATGTGGATAGAACAGTGAGCTCATGTAAAACAAGAGTTCTCATGCAAAGAGGGTTCCACCAGGACCCTCACCTCTCCTAATTCAGGTTTCACATTTTAAAATTAAAAAGAGTACCTTACCAGGAAATTTTATAGAAAAAAAGAGAACTGCAGATTTGCATGAAAAAGTAGGAGAGCTTCTGAACAGTAAACTCGACTGGAGAGCTTGCCTCATTGTGCAGCCAAACATTCTCAGACTTTTTTTTTTCCTTTTTTAACTAATAAAAGCTACATACCATACCTCTGGACTTCCTCAAAAGTGTCATCTTCCCATGAATACATCTTATCTAGGCATGCTTTGGGTGTTTGGCTATTTCTCTCAAATGCCTAAGAACCCTGTCCTATATCCAAGGTTTTTTGTCAAGGTGAAAGTACAGGGGACACCCACTGTGCACAGCACAGCCAGATCACGTAGGTCCAACCCTTTGGGACACATCAGACCTCCCACACACTCTGTGTGACTGCACACCTGCAAGAAATCCCATGAGCTCTGACTGCATGAGTGTATTACCATGCAAATGCAGGTCACCTGAATAACACAGGAACACATTTCTTTCACTTCAGGAAATCTCACATAGCAGTACGGGAGTTCTAGTCTTCATGATTATCGCTAAAGCCAATTCAAGAAACAAAACACCTACTACAGAATCCTTTCCATCCGTTCACTGCAGGTTGACTGCAACAACAGCTCATGGAACGTTTGGTCATTCATACCTCTAACAGCATATTTAAACATCAACAGTGACACAGGCAAAAGAAGCCTAGCTATTTCTAATTTTGGTAGTATAAATTTAAACTGCTCTCACTGTTCATCCTAGAAGATGAGCCAGATTAATGTTTCTCCCTTTTTCCAGTTACATTACATCACTGTCCCCTGTATTTCTTCATTAATTCTTTTTAGGAATAGCATCTGCTACTATTTTTTCCTTGCCCTTTGGAAGACAACATCTATATACAATGGGGAAGCAGAAAACCAGGAGACTTTTGCAAGAATTTAAGCTTCCTCAGAACTATCAAGGCACTAAGTCTCTAACAGAAAGAGGAAAAACATCATACATTCACATTCTACTAAAACTGCTAGGTTTCTCTAGGCACCAAAAGCCAGCTGCTTTCTACTCCTTTAGTGCCAAAGAAATCCAACTGCTCGATCCTCATGCATCCAAATGCCCCTTCTTCCCTTCCCCCATGTGCAAGTCTATAAGGACACCGAGAATGGTCCCTATAAAATTTTGTCTACTTTGAAAGTACGGAGACTGTGTAAAACACCTTAAAATATTTCCTCAACAGCCTGAACACAGTTTGTGGGAAGAGGAATTCCATGCTGACTATATTATCAGTAATGCATTCCTACAGCGAGGTTAAGTCCCTGTACATACCCTACATACTTCAGGGTGTCACACAGACAGCAATACATTACAAAACCTAATATGCGAAGATGCATGTATCAGACAAACTTCCTGAAGATAACAGAGGCCTCTAACAACATAAACTAAAGTGGAAATCTCACTCCATTCATCAGAAACTTTTATTTTTTCCCCCCTCCAAAAATCACCTTCAAATTTTTCTGCAATATTGAATAACTTAAATTAAAGAAAGAAAAGGAATGGTACCTGTAGAAAAAAAAAATCATTTAGTTCTTATCATGGCACCTAAGAAGGTAAGCTGGACAGACACACAAATCATCAAATTTACCCATAGACCTATTCTCCTTATCAGTCAAAGTCACAGCTAGGGTTTATCTCCTCCTCCCTCCTCAGTGACGTAATGCAAAATTGCATGTTCTAATTCCTCATTTTCCCCAGCAAAAACTCTACTAGGCCAGACACGTAGTTTTGCCTGAGTCATTAAACTGACTAGAATCCCTACAGATAAAGCACACTGTGAAACCCTGTTCATTAATAAAATTTACTATTGAAACTACTCTTTCAGTGAATAGTCAGCTGCTATGTTATTATCAAGATGGATTATAAATAGCTAATGAAAAATTGAAGGGATTTCTTTTTAAGGCACTAAACAAAGCAACTGATTGATAGACATGCCTAAGCATTAACAGTTTGCAAGAAGAAAGGGTCTTACCATTCAGGGAAAAGAGGACATAAGTGACTCAGTGGAAGTGCCGATAGGAAGAGGTATTAGGTAAAGATCCGATTTCTTGCCCCTAATTCACAGGTGTTTAATTTTCTAAGACCACAGTATCATTTTCCCCAAGAGTTGCTAAACTTACAGATTAAGGCCATAAACACCACCACAATGCAGCTTGCTCCATAAGTTAGCTGAACTGTCTTAGTAAGCTTTCATTGAGTCCTCAGTCTAACAGCACCAGCCATCCACTTATCTTTATGAAGCTCTTGCAAATAATCCAGAGAGAATACAACTGAGACACTACTCACAGACTGAGCAGAGTCTTCCTTTCATTAAGTTACTGGTTTAGCACATGAAGCTTTCAATTCCAGTCAGGCATTGAGTGGACTTTGAGGAATACATCTTCCCCTATTTTTCTATTTTTAGCAAGTACGTAATGATAGATCTGCTGTCAAATGCTTTTATTTCAGGTATCTTTTTAACATCCTTTTCTATTTTAAACAGAGTTTTCACAGCAAGATCAAAACTTTTGAGCTGTACACTGCAGAAAGTCAAAGCAAATGCCAAGCCTGCCTTTTAAAGCAGAGAGAGGAAAAAGAGGATTATGGTTATAAGTGAACAGCAAGCTACTTGTTTCCTCATAAGAATCAACTTCTGTGAGCCTCATTCCAAATTCTAGGCCTACAGAACAAACCAGCAACAGAGATCCTCAAGGAGAACTTATGAAAGACAGTTTACATAGAAATACCTTTCTGAGACAACAGTAAGTATATAGTTTTATACTGAGGAATTGTCGCCAGCTGGCTGAGGCAAGCCAATCCCGGGGACGTGCCATCCCTATCTCTAAACCCCTCTCCCCTGTACGGGAGAGAAAGGGTAAAAGGCAGGGATAGAAAGGAAGAAAAGATTTGTGAGACCTCTGAACGCTTGGAAAACTGAAACAAACTTTAATTAAAACTAGAACAGAATATATAATATGCAGGGAAAAACCAATGCAAAATCTGAGGGTTATACGGGATGGAAAAGCGAGGGTTAAACGCGGGTGAGAGAGAGAGGGGACGGTGCCGCGCAGAGTCCGAAATGGCGCCGGCCACGTGTGTGCCCTCGTGGAGTAAACAAAGGAAACCGCGGCTGTTACGAACGCCGGGCTCCAACGTGCAAACCCCGAGCTATGCTGTTCCTACCAGTCTGGTCGTGCGAATTAAAGGAAGCAAAGCAGCAAGAAGCGGCAGCGCTGGTGGCAGAGAGGGAGACACAGCCCCAAGGCGTGGGTCCCAGTGGCCACAGCAGTCTGTCCGAAGCGGCACGGCGGGGGGGGCTTCCCGGCACACAGCTTCGCTCCACTCCGGCAGCACGGGGGAGCAGTCGCCGCAGCAGGCAGGCAGGCGGGCAGGGTCCGAGCCGAGGAGAGGACCAGCCTGTAAGGTCCCCGGAGCCAAAGCCGCAAGTCTGGAGAAGCCTCTTCCCGGAGCGAAGCTGCAAGGTCCGCGGCGCCTCTCGCAGTGCAAAGCCAGAAGTGTTCCGGAGAGCGAAAGGAGCGAAAAGCCGAAAAAAAGCTGCGAAAGAGCCTGTGGTACCCGGCTCTTAAAGGCACAGTACGCTCACGGAGAACTTTCTCAACCAATGAGATGTGTAAACGTAGCATGGAAGGGAATAGTCCAATTGGTCAGTTTAAAACAAAAGCTTTCAAGCAGTTTTTTTCCCTCAAACTGCCACAGGAATTTATTTCTACCTAATGCCCCTGAAATACATTACTCACCTTTGCTAGTAATTCTCTATTAATTGTAAAGTTCACTGTTCCTGGACCAGCGCTGATTTCACTCACTACAGCATCACATTTAGCTAAAACAACAAAATGAAACAAAAACTCCACATGAAAACACGTTAACTGCAAAACAGCAATTCAATCCACTGTAAATACTAATTTAATCCACTCTAAACTTTAAATGTAATTTATTGCTTTGAAGCAATCACAATGGATCATTTAATCAATCTTGTTGGAAAAGGGATGATTTTATTATTTCCAATCCATGCTCAATAGCTCTGAATGTAACTCAGCTTGAAATGTCACATGTTTACTTCAGTCCCTGCACGTGTACAGTCTGTGTTTATTTTGACTGGAAGCAGCAGTTGATCTCTTTGTACACAGAAAAGCTGAGATTTGCCAACTTACACAGCACCTGACAGCACTTAAAAAAATAAAATAAAAAGTCAAGATCAACACCTTAAAGAAAACCTGAAACAGAAGTTTTGGACTGCTGCTTCTTACAGTTTCTGACTTTAATGACAATGTTTTGCAGTATCCAGATGTTAAACTTTCATTTACAATTTCCATAAGGCACGTTTGTAAATTATGAACATACAAGGAATATTTGGGCACCCAACCCCTAATGTCAACCACCTTGTTAAACAAATTTTCGTCTCCTCACAGCCTGAGAGTTTTGGATCTCAACCTGTCAGGTTTAAGAGTTTCTTGTTAAACTACCCGTCTTTTGTATAAAGGATGACACAATCACTTTATCACTTAGTTAATATCTTTGAGAGAGGCAAGCTACAGTTCCTACTGAAGGTCATCAGCATAAAAAAGAAATTCTTACCGCCCGCTAGACACTAACTTAACTAGAAGACGAAATCATGATTAGCCTTGAAGTTTTTTAACCCTCACAAGCTCCAATAATGACAAATTCCAATGTTTATTCACAATCTACATGAAAAAATATTTATTGTATTGACTCTGAATTCCCCACTTATCATTTTAAGAAAGGTCCTTTCTACTTATGAGGCAGAGAGAAAACAGAAATTCCCACTGGACTTTCTCCATACCATTTGTTCTACTAAACATTTTCTTCTGAAAAATTTCCATCTTTTCTGCCTAACCCAAATATCTGTATTTCAATTACTGTGACCTATTTCCTTAGAAGTGACCAAGGACATACTGCTGAACCTTGAGGCACTCCATTGACTGTTTATGACAAAAACTACTAACTGCCTACATTTTTCTCTCTGCTAATTTTTGCTATGTAGTCGTATTTTGTACATTTCTGCACTGTGCACCTTCTTTGTGGATGACATGACCAGTCTAAACAAATTATACTAAAGGCATCTCCTTCATCTGCTACCCAACAAAAACAATTCTAAGAGATTAATAGAATTTTTCCTTTGTCTAAACAGCATGGCCTATTCAGTTTTGGGCTTATATTGATGGTCTGTTACGACTGCTCTTCCATGTAAAGATGGAGGGCTAAGCATCCCAGGTTTATTTAATGAGCCACAAGCACTAAAGGAGAGAGACAATTTGCAGCTTTCTAAACACTGGAACAGCAGCTGTTTAATTTAAAGTAACAGACTAGCCACAAGGAAAAAATTTGCTGCCGTGATGCTACAGTCATTGGAACAGATTGCCCAGGGAGGCTGTTGAATCCTTGTAGGCTTTTCAAAACCTGATAGGATTACAAAAGTCCTCAGTCATCCAAAAACCGTCAATCTGCACTGAGTAGGAGATGGGAACAGATAACTTCCTGAGGTCCTTTCCAACCTGAATTATTTTATGGTTCTAGATCACCTCTAAGTTGTTTCAGAACTGCACCAGCAGTTGTTCTTTAACCTGAGTTGGAATTCTCATCTGTTACAAGTGCAAGTTACAGATATCTTCAACATCTCAGTGGTGAAGGGTGTGGAGAAATAGTTTAGCTTCTCTTGTTCGATCATATAGCAACCCTTGCTCTTTCTGATGCAGATGAAGAATTGTTTGCACTTTCATTATTCAATCTAGCTGCTCTTTGCAGCTAACTTTGCCAAAATTTCCTAGTTTATACTCCTTTGGCATCAGCAATACATTTTTAGATTGTAGATTATTTTTTTCAGCTCAAATGATCCCTCAAACCTCAGCATCACCTTTATGATCCCACTTTGTTCAACTTTATGCATGCCAACTTTGCCGAATTTTCATTTCTCTCCCTTCCTTCAAGGTTTGTGTCACCTCCGTAGACCTTGTTTTGCACACTGCTTCTTTTTTTATGCTGTAGTTAGTCTTACACACCTCAGTCACTCCATTTCCCAGACTAACACACCTCAAAAAACTGCTGTTCTAAGAAACTTCACTTTGAAACAGTTAAGGATGGCCTGTTTGTCCCTAAATTTATCTATTGCCATTCTAGTGCTGGATTTCACAGTCTTTAGTTTTCCAAGCCACTGCATACTCAATTTCTTCCTCAAGTTTTGGGCAACAGTACAGACCATGGCATACCCTTTATATACCCTCCTAACTTCACAAATATTATTTACTCTCAAACTATTTGAAAACAATAATTTCACAACTAAACTGATTAGCCACTTAACTAAAACTGCTTCTCCAATTCCGTGTGAAGATTCTGTGTACAATTACACTAGGTGCGGTCATTAAACTACTCTGACCCAAATAGATGCTTGGAGAAAGAATGCTATTTACCTCATGATGCCTGTGACATCTCTAGTCTGTAAGTTCATTATGGCATAAATGATTAACCGCATTAGCATACCCTTTCAGCTAGCTTCTGAGCTTGAAGATTAAGGTCTTGTGCTAAGCAACCACCAGAACTGGCTTCTGTTACAGAAGCAATGGAAAGCTGGAAATCAGCAACAGCCCTGAAAAAAAGAAAATATGAAAACCAGGAAAAAAACCTGTTGAAATGACGGGTACATTGGTATATCCAAGCTGACTCTGCATACGACAAGTCTAATTGCCAAGCATAACTCAGTCAGAGACACCTGAAAGCACACTAAGCTTAGATACCTGCAATAGAAGGCCAAACATTACCTTTGCTCTAACACAGCTGGAACATAGATATGGTGAGAACACCACTTCAGGACAAATAAAATTATGCTTACAAATAAATGTAATTTACTTGCTAACATCATGACAATTCTCAGGTGGGACACTGAAAAATAAAATCCATGATAACCACATCGGTTCTAAGCAGTTTCACATTCAGATCCTTAATGACAAAACATTTGCCATTCAAGCACTGCGTATAATTCGTACAGCTTTTTAAGCAATTATATTTGTTTTAAGCTTGCTTGAAAAAATACAGTGATTTGATCAGATTTAGGTTATCTGCTTATAATTGGATTGGTATATTCACTTCGGTTTGGTTTTCCTCTATTTCTTTTCCCCTAGAGTTCTGTGAAGTTCTTGCAGTAGTAAGCCAACAGAAAATAACAAAACATGACACAACGTTGTAAAATAAAATGTAACACTACCGTTTTTTGGAGACAGGAACTGCAGATACGGACTTTATGAAATTTTCTGGTGGCAGATCCAAAACCTTTGCAAGCTGTATTTGAAATAAAGAACAAAGTGGCTAAGCAAAAAAGATACAGGCAAAACACTGCTCCCTGTTTAAATACTCGTGGGGGGTGCAATCACTTCTCTCTGAAAACAAATTTTAACCGAGGTAAACAAGTAAATACTGATTAACTATTATAAGCAATACAAACCCAAGAAATGTTGAAGGAGCCCTAGAAAAAAACCCCAAAACAAACACCACATATAGTTTATTTTTTTTCCCGAAAGAATCCCATCACACCCTCTCATGCTTTATCGACTTCTCTAGCCGCTACACCTCACCGAGTTTATCCAACCAGCGGCGACGAGGAGGCCGTGACACGCCACGGCCTCACGAACAAGTAACTAGTGCCCGGCTTCTTGCCAAGCGGAGGTCTCCTCACCAACTCACCGCGGGCTCCGAGCCCGAGGCGAGGGGACCCTGCACGCCTGGTGCGGGGCTGGCAGTGTAAGCGACCGTGAGGGACCCGCGCTCCCCTCAGACCTCCCGCCGAGGACCTGACAACGCCCGCCCGCGCGTGCCACCAAAAGCCACCGCGCCCGCGCTCGGCCGCCAAAGAAGGGCGGGAGAAGAAGCCCGCGCCGAGCCCCCTTGGCAACGGGTCGACCCAATGTAAGACGGGGGGGGGGGGGTGGGGGTGTCTGGGTGAGGGCGCGAAGGGGACGTCTCTGTCATGGCGCACCCCGCCACGGCGCAAGCTGTGGGAGGGAGCAGCGTACCTGGGAAGCGATGCTCCTCCGAAAGGAACAGGCTGCCATGGCTGCGCCGCCGGGCGGAAGGTCGCAGCCGCCCCTTCCCCCCCACCTCTCCTTTCCGCCCGCCCAGGGGCAGGCTGGGTCATACCATTCTCAGCACGGGGCTGGGAAGGGGAGGAAGAGCCGGTTTGGCGCGCGTTTGCGCGGAGGTTGGCGAGCAGAGGCGGAGAAGGCTGCCCCGCGGTGCCGGGGAGCGGGGAGAGCGGCACAGCGTTTTACGGACAGGCAGGGAGCTGGGCGGCGAGCCTGGAGTGCGCGTGCGCCGCGGGTCGGCGCCGGCCTGCGAGGACCCTTCCACTCCGGCTCCGGCGGCGGTGGGGCGGCTCGTTCGTACCGCTCGGCCTGGGCAAGAGAGGGGGCGATATGAGCACGTGCTCCGTGTCCAAGGTGAGGGGGGGTCGCCCTCCAACCGCAGCTCCGGGCGCGCGGGGCGTCAGCGGCAGGGACGGCCGCCGGGGTTCGCTCCCGCCCTGCCCCGAGGCGGCGGGGCGGCTCAGGCTTCCTGCCGTGGCGGGCGGCCGGGCGTGCGAGGCCGGCGTGCCCAGAGCGCTGGGCTGCTCCCCGGCCGCGGCGGGACGGGGGCTTCGTCCGACCGGAGAGGTCCCTGCCGGGCCCCGTGAGGAGAGCCGCCGTGCGGGTGCTGGGGGAACTGACCGCAGCATTGCACTGTTTCCCTGTCGCGTCCTGCGTCTGCTCCTCTTCCCATCTTCATCCGCTACCGTTTTCCTCGTCCCCTGTGCCCAGGCTCCCAGTTGGTCTTTTTCTGCTGTCTGTGCCCTTCCTGTACTGTGTCAGGTCTTGGTGGCTTTTCATCCGTGCCCTGACGCCCACGTCCCGCTTTACCCAAGGCACTTTTCCTTCTCACAACAAATGGTCAGCCCTCCTGCCTTGCTCCTCTGTCCTCTTAGCACTTGAAAAGCACTCGTACTCGGAGGAAACCTCACATAGGACTGAGCAGTAGTGTTTGCCGTAGGTTTTGTCACTTCCAGCTAAAGTCTGTTGGCATTGCTTGCTGCCCCCTTTGAAATACTCACAGTGTCTTCCCCCAAACTAATTTAATGGAGGAGTAAAAATGCTCTCACTCACACGTAATGTCAAATATGTATTACCACCTTTGATGTTTCTGAGCTGAAAGCTTTTATCTGGCCTGTAGACAGGGTTGGCAGTAGGGACAGTGCATTCATCAGTGTTAATACGTAGCGAGACTTAAAATGTTTTATTGGAACATTTAACTTATTTCCTGTCTTGCTTGCTCATATAGTGAGCAAGTGGTTCACAGCAGGAAGGGATGTGTTTTCTCATTGGAAGATTCCTGTCCCTTATATTGTTTTTTCTGAACTGTGATGTGCAGCTGAATCCTTTGGTGTGGAAGTCACTGTGCAGGTTATTATTTTCAGGAATAAAGGGAAGTACTTCCAAACAAGTAAAACTTAATCCTAAACAGGTGGACTTCCCTTTCAAAAATGGATGTTGCCTTGCAAAAGTTAGCTATTAAAACATCGTGTCCCCCCCACCTTGCCTCCTGTATCTTACGTAGTACTTCTTTGCTATTATGCTTGTATAAGCATCTCCATTGAGAAATAAAGGACTGAATAGCCTTTATCTTGAACACTTGTGTGTTTCCTTGCCCCTTTCTGTAGCACAAGAACTAAACAGTGAGAGTTGTGGAATGCATATGATTTCTGATATATAGGAAATCATTATAACTCTTCAAAGGAGATGAGTTTATTTGAGAGGATGGGGAAATAAATTTCAGATTTTCTAGAGTAAAATGAAAAAAATCTTACAGAATTCAAAGCTTAATACTTGTGGTTTATTTCCTCTCTTTTGTGATGAAACAGATCTAAGTGGGAGATGACCTCTATCTGGAGGACTTCCTTGGAGCCAGGGATTTTGTTTATCCGAACCTTTTCCAAACCATTTGTCATTCTGCTTCTAGCCATCTTTACTTTTTCAAGCTGCACTTGTCCTCTGTAGCTAGGGCCTGTCATTGGCTTCTGTGATTCAATAATACGTATGCATTATTTTGGATCACCTTTTCCATGCTCCTAGTGTCTTGCCTTTTTTTTTTTTTTGCCTTGTTTTTAACTGAAACTGTACTGAGAGAATTTTATTGATGTGTCCCCAGGGAATCGCTTCCTCTTAATTCTAAAGCTGTTGGACATTATGAGACATTTAAAGAACTGGTTGCTGTTCTAGTTGATGTTTGAATGGAAGAACATAATGGAAAGATGAAAAAGTTCCTGCCAAATATTCTGGAATACTGCTTGCCCTTGTTTTCTAGCTTGAAACCGGAGTATAAAGGGACAACGTGCAAATTGATATCCTTAAGATGCTGGAAATTCAGTTCAAATTGTTGGTTTAAAGGAGCACTGAAGTTAAAGGAGAAAAAAAATGGCCTCAGAAACCAGTCAGATTGACGTTCATTGAAGTTTATATTTTTTTGCTGTTCTCTAGGGCTGCTTTGTTTTTAAACCAAGTCCCAAGAAGAGAAGGGTAACTCAGAAAGCAGGTTAGTGCATTTTGATATATGTTTCTGTGCTTGAGAAGGGTTAATCCTGGAAGGTTCACCACATCTGTTTGAGTTCTGTCATAACTACATGAGGATTTCTGCTGCTCCTTGATGTCGATAGTCATTTCTTCAGAGGAACCCCAGCAAATTGTTCAACAGTGTAAATCATTTTTCATCTCTAGCAATCAAGATTGTATAGCTATCTTTGTTTTTTTTTTTTTGAACCAAACTCCTTTCCATGCTACCATAAATGGTTTACTGATTGACAAACTATTTATCTGAAGAGTCTGAATGAGCCACTTTTAAGCTATGGAGTCAGAGATTACATCCCAGTCATAAGTCTTATCATATTCTGGCAGTTTGCCTAAGTTTCTTGAGGAAAATAAGAAAGGAAAGTCATTTGTGAAGATTCCATAGCCCCTGTCCCCTAGTATTTGTTATATGTATTTTCTCCAGTCTATATGCTATGTATACAAGTCTTCTGTCATTTGAGGAAAACTGAAAAGGACTGACCCTTATTGGACCCACAAATAATGCTGCTTAAATAGTAGTTGTTTGAGCCTCAGTTAGGAAATTTATTGTTATTCCCAGGTTAAACATTTTTTAGCATCACCAGACCTGTCAAAAGATGTGACAATTTGTATAAAAAAAAAAAAAATGGAGTGGAAGGTAATAAGGGCAGATTTTTGTGGAAAACGCCACAGGCTCATTCATTACCAGAGGGACTTTACTGTAACACCTGCTTTAAAATTAATCCCAAGTTATTTTTTCCATGAGAGTTGGCACATCTGTAGCTCAGGGAATGAGAGGCAGGGAAATAGAATCCAGTCTGTCATTCCAAGTCATTGCAAGATACGGAAACTACCAACCGAGACCTATACACATAAACCACACTGAAATTTTACCCCTTACTGTTTTCGTTTTTGTAAGGTTAGTAATGCTTGGATAAATACTACTAAATATGTTCTAGTTAGCAAATGATTTGAGACAGAAAAATTTGACTGAACTACCTGTAAAAGAGAGGCGGAGGTGAGCTAGTTTGACTGCTCACAGCAGTTGGTTAGAATGGTGTTCTAAATAAATGGTACTTTGATGTAAATCCATCCAGTTTGGAAGCCCAAACTGTCAAGCATCGATAGCTGGTTATACTTTTGCACTCCATAAAAAGGCCTTCTGTGCACATTTGCACTATAGTTTTAGTTTTGGTAGTATAAAATGAATGTTATGCCCTGGTACATTGCCAATAATGTGGTGGCTGGACTTTCTGTAACTAAAAGCCTAAGACCTGTGTAACCAATGTGGGTTATGTGTTTTAAGTGATTTTTCTCAGGGATACAAATGAGGTGTTAGTTCAGGGGAGACAATGAGAATGGAGGATGAGGGGTGCCTATTTATTGCTTGTCATTTACAGAGCTGTTTCGGGTGTTTTTAATGCTTTCGGAGATGGAATGTGTTCTTTCCTAGAGATCAGACCACTGCTGATGATTGGATGGCCACCAAATGGACATTAACGTCTAGCAAATCAAATTTTTTATACATATGCTTTTAGAAAAAGTCGATTGTTTTGTTTAATGTCACCTTGTAGCAATAGTTAACAGGCTGTTTACTTAACCTTCAGTCCTCCTGTTCTTCCAGGTGGTGTTAGTGAAGCCTTAAAGCTACACCAAGCCTGCTAAATGTATCTGGATATGGAAAGGAGGTTCCAACCTGTGCCTTTTCTGGCTTTTTAAACTTTTTTTAAGGCAAATGTGGACTGTGTGAATGTGGGAAGAAAATAGATGAGAAAAATCTCACTCAGTTATACATTTCTGTTCAGATTCATTTTACTCCCAGCTTTGTTTTTTCCTTCTTCCAGCTGGAAGCTGGTGGAGAGTTTCTGTACTCACATCTTTGAGGCAGAGCAGCACCTGGGAAAGCCAGATGTATTCAGAAAATGTGCCAAGACACTGTTACTGAAAAGGATAAGAATCTTCTTTTCTTTTTCATAAAGAGAATGTGCAGAAGTGTGAGGCAAATTTGAGATGAGCCGAAACGTAGGTGTGGTTTGCGCTTAAAAGTTTTGCTGGCATAGTTGTCTTGGTTAAATGTTATTTTAAAAAAATAAAATCTGTATTTCATGTAACCTGATAGTCCTTCTCAGTATACCTATTATTGTCAGGAAATTGGTGTTAGCTACAGCTTCCCTGGAGAACAGAAAGGATTTTCACATATCCTTGCTCATATATTTGCTCTATTATGGCTCTTATTTGACTGTAATAGTGGAGGAGGATGACTATTTGATAGGTGAAAGAGACCCACAAAACTGTCTGAAGCAAGGGAAAGATTTTTTTTTTTTAAATTTAATAATACAGGCTGCTTGCTCTGATTTAGCCTTTAGCTCATCTGGGAATTGAGGTAGAAGCTAGTTCTTCACCCTCTACCTGCTTACTTGGGGAGTAGATCCTGTTTGTTCCTGTGCTTATTCTAACGATACCAGCAGTTAATTAATTGGTTAAGAGAAAAGTCATCTCCTTCAGACGTATACATATGTTAAGATGATCTTGTTTCGGTTGGGTGCTTTGTTCTTAAAAACAAATGGTTTGTTTTAATCATCTTATTTGTGCTTGCCTTTGCTTTCTGTCTTACTAGCTATTGATTTCAGAGAAAGAAACAATGATTCAGAGGATGCTGAGTTGCGATTTAGTTACGTGTCAGTCTTTATGGAACCAGATCAAATTGGAAAAAGAGGTGAGTCCTTGCACCTCAAACTAAAGCAGTGTTTTTGGATTTATAACAATGCTGCTTCCTTCTTTGTTTCTGGAGATCTTTTTATTTCTCCATGCTTAAAAGGGCAATTAGCCAAAGAAATTAAAGGGCCAGAAATATTGACTGAGACTGTCCGGAATATAAAATAGTAATAATAAATCCATCAATTATACATTAATTCTAACCACAGAACTTCATGCTTTTGATGCTTCTAAGCTTCTCTTCTTACTAATTGTCCTTTTTATTATGCCCGCCATACTGCTGTTTTCTACCTTCAATTCAATTACATGGTTTCCAGCCCTCTTGAGGATTTTAGGCTGCTCTTGACCTCAGTGTTGGAGTTCATAGCAGCCCAGGATTCACAGTGGATTTATGTGAATACAACTGTGTAGATGTCAACAGCTGAATGACACAGCTGCAAGCATGGTCTATTAAATTAGTACGGACAGTGTCAGTGGGGTTGTCTGAATGGGCACTGGAGTTAATTTCATGCTGAACTGTGGGCCTCCTAATTGTTGTGTGTTAGATGACATACCGTTGGTGTGTCCCTATAGCCAGCTGGCTTGCATTATAGTATGAATAATTGCTTCTGTACAGCAGGGATTTCCTCCTTGATTCAATGTCAGGGTGCCGGGCAAGGATTCCATATTCCTTGCCTGCTGTTGGGCTCTGGACTTATGAGAATTTTTTCCAAAGTTTGTTTGTCGAGATGTACAGTAGAAAGCCAGCTGGATGAGGCTTACAACTCTGGACCCTTGGGTAACTTTTAGTTCCCTCTAATTCTGTTCCTACTATTCCATGATCCAGCTCAGTTTGACTAGTTGGCACTCTTTTCAAACCTTACTAGCCAGGCTGGGCAAAGCAGTGGTGCTGAGTATCAGAACACACAGAAGTTTGTGGAGGTATATCTAGAATCTTCCTGCCAATGGGCTTCAGCTTGATGGCTTAGCTACCAGCATTGGCAGTAAGTGTTGGCAAACTGCACCAGAAAACTGCCTTTCACCTACACAGTGGTCTATATATAGGGAGATGACATTCTGTAGCTACTTCTGGAAACGTTTCTTGGCTCTTCTTTCTTGGCACAGTGTAGTCAAAGCTGTTGAGACAATGCTGCTACATCGCTAACAGTGGCTGCAGGATTTTCAGGTTGAAGTGTTGGGTTTTTTCCTTAGTGCTCTGCAAGGATTTCTCCCGGAACAGCAGGCATGGCCCATTATAGCAAAAGCTATAACCACTCAGAAGCACAGAGCCATTGCCATCTGAAATCATAATTCTCTCCTGTTCTAAATCTCCTACCCTTGTTTTCTTTGTGCCTTCTAGGAGTTTGCCAAATACTTTCTCCTTTTTTTCCTCCTTCTCATGGAAGACAGTTCAATCCTACGTAGACAAATTGATATGGGCCTTGCCTTAGGTTTTGATTTGCCCAAGGGCAGATTACATTCACTTTTCCTCCTATACGTTAGAATTTTTTTATCCACTTCTGGGGTATCTCTGATTTTTTTTTCCTACTGAGTATTTTTATTACCATCCTTTGAATCCCACTTGGCAAACTTTGAAATGACAATTGTTCCTACATTTAAAATTGTGTGATAATTCAGGTAGGAAGGCCCCTTAGTCTCTAGTCTGAACTCCTGTTCAAAGCGGCATCATCTGTGAGGTCAGGCCAGGTCGGTGAGGGCTTTGTTCAGTTAGGATTTTATTTCTTATATGCTTTCAAACCCTGGTGTAGTAAACCTGATCCATGGCAGAATACCTGGGAAGTGCATGGCTTGCTGTTTTGGACTGTTATTATAGTGGTTCTGGTAGTGGCTAAGGGATCCTAGCAAGATGTTCTCCAAAATTTTTGCCAGGGTACTGCTACCTGACGATTTGTTGGCAGGCCATGTGCTTGTGCTGGTGTTTTTCCCAGTTCTCTGGTATCTGCCTGGGGGTGTTGAAGAGTGAAGAGGATTTGACCTCCAGGTACTTGGGTTGGAGAGCACTCTTGGCCTTTTGTGTCCATCATATGCTGTGCTGCGATTGCGGCCAGCACCATCTGTCAGCTGGTGATGACATCCTTTCAGGCTTCTCACAATTGTAAGTACACACAAGTACTGCAGAAACTGTCCTTACATTTTTGGAAGGTGAATTTTGGACCTTTTTCAGTATTGCAAGGTATCCCGGTTTTGATCCCTCTTTGATACAGTGGCCTTGCAAATGTTTTAATTAGGATACATCTCAACAAGGGCCTTCCGAAACATTCCCTTCCTGTAAGGTGAGGAATTCCAGTTGCACTATCAGGACCCCAGGTTAGAAACAAAAGGCCTAATTACAGGGCTGTAATATGATAATTTAGGTATAATGTGCAGATAATGGTTTTCAGACCACAAAACAGATAATCGTGACCAAACATAGCATCATAGCATATGCCTTTTCCAGAGTAAGCATTGTCATGCACTTCTATGAGTTGGTCACTTGAGATGCAGAGCAGCCTAGTGTACTTCTGGGACACTAACCAAAACAGTGCCAGTAACAAAGTTGTTTTGAACAGAAGACTGATGGATTTTAAGAAAGTTAATTAGTGTCTAGTGCTATGACAGACTGAATTCCGTCTTCACAAGGGCGCACTGCAAGAAATAATATGTACTGTAACCAACGCAAAGTAAGGATTCAGGCTCATGTTAGGACAGCTTAGTGAAAACGTGTTCAGTAGCGATCAGAAGAATCTCAGAGTCTGATGAATTCTGAAGCAGAAGCCAGAGGATCGTTATGGGACGTACAGTAATATAGGAGCTGTTATGATGCTGTTATAAAAGCTGATGGTGTAAATTATTTTTAAAAGGCCATTGTACAGTTTCTTCTGAGTTGCCAGGTGGGAGCTCAGAGGTGCCAAGGTCAGCATGAGAAGGGCCAGAAGAGTTATCTTTTCATAAGTAGAGGGTGAGAGAGTAACGTTACCTTTGTTAGCATTTTATTGTTCAGGAGAGCAAACGAAATTTTCTGTAATAATGAAATCGAACTCAGGTTTTTGAGGCAGGCATCATGTGCATGTCCTGGAGATGTCACCTTAGCTCCTTTGATAGCTGCCTCATCAATGCTGCTAGCGATGCCTTTGCATCAAGTATCACTGCTATGTGTGTCACTTCCTTGTTGTTAATAAATCTTAATGATGATTTTACTAGGGCAGGGGTTTAATCATATTTATAACATCCATGTTCTAGAGTATATTGATATCCTGAACTTCAGAGTACGGTGGTTTTTGTCTGTTTTAGCAGAAGACATAATCTTGGATTAGAGACAGATTGTTCAAAGGCACATTGATAATAAAATACAAAATGCACTGCCACAATATATTTGCCTTTAAAAGTTTTATCTCCTCCTGTTTTCTCTTACTTTTCCATATTTCCTACATATAAATACATATATATACTTGTATGAAAATCATCCTGAGGGCAAAACACAGTAGTAGCAAATGTGGCGTCATGGTTAGTGTTTTTTCCTATAAAATGTGCTTACTGCTTTCATTTATTATTTCTTTTTTCTTTCATCCTGAATATTTGGAGGAGCTGAATGTTTGTCCTGATTTAGATCTCAGAAAAATGTTTACAGGGTTTTTTGTAAGTCAAGAGGGAATAATAGGAACTTTCATGAACATTCTTCCAGAAACTGATTATATTGTTTTATTCCTCCTATGTCACTTACACTTTGTCAATCTGTTTGTTTGGTTCTCTTTTCTCCTTTTTTAAAGCCTGTAGTTTGACAACACAGTTAAACTCATTTGCTTTCCAAGTTACTGTTGAGGCATTTGACCAGAAGTTCCAAGATTGGAAATGTCTGTGTTTACCACACAGTGAATAAATTAAAATGTTTATAGTTCACAGGAAAACTTCATGTTACTGAAAATTTTTACCCTGGAGTTTTAAGGATGAAAGATTATGCAGTAAAGGGGTAGGAAAAGGAAGATATTCTGGTGTTTCCACATTTTTATAAATAAAATCTCCCTGTGTTTGTTTGCAGCAAATACAGGAAGACTTGAATAAGCAGCTATTTGATAATCTAGAAGGTTTTTTGAGGCGGTCTCATTCTGAGCGACAAGAGAAGACAACAAAATGGACTTGTCAGATGAAGTCCAGCGAAATCCCTACTGCAGCTCTTGTCTTAGGTAATTTTTTAAAGATATATTTTGTTATGTACATCTGCTTAAAACTCACACAGAGATGAAAGAAAATATATGGCTGACTTCCAGCATTTATTGTGAGCGATATCAGCTTCAGAAATGTTAACAGAAGAAATTGGGCTGGGAGAAGGAAGCAGGTTAAGACCTCCTTCCCCTTTGTCTGTATGTATAATAGTCCAGTTAGTTAATACCTTCCCTAAAGGTCTGTCTTAGGCAGCTTGTAGTGATTTGTTTGTTTGTTTTCCCTGAGGTACTGGAAATGCTTTCATTCTGTCCTAGTTTCTGCCACCAGCATGCTTGGTGGTTTCTAGGACTAACTGTGGAATTACACAGCTTCTGTGTTTCTGATATATGTTTTTGCAGTGCGTCTTTATGTGTAGGAAAGCAGTGTCATTAGCTTGGAAAAGGGGCAGAGGGTGAAGAAAATAGCTGTAGTTCTTATTAGTGAAGTTCCGAAGTCTCGTTTTTTTGGGTTTGGGTTCCAGCCCCACCTTCTTTCTTTCAAAGGGTTGTGGCTGTAATCCTAAACCTGGTTCAAGACAACCTTTTCCAGTGGATCATTTTAGGGTACCCAGAATCAGGCCTGTGCTTCAAATTTACCATGTGAGCACTAACAGTGCGTGAAAGGTGGTCTACTTTTTTAGGTAGTAGAAAGTGAGAAGCTCCTGCTCTCAATATTTTTGGAAGGAAGTGTGAATTGCTTTCTGGAGGAGTTTGTTCTTTTTTTGGTTGACTAAGTATGTTGACAAAAGCAGTAAATACTGAGTAGTTCATGGTAAATTCAGACTGTAGTCTATACTAGCTTATAGTGATCTCCTTACAAAAGCTATATGAGAGTCTGGGTCTCAGGTGTATGCACTATAGAAGACAAATTTCATCTTCTTGTCTGCAGGCCTTAGATGACTGTGGATGGCTTCTGAGTATCAGAGAAGTTAGAAATACAATCCTACTCCTTGCAAGTTTGCATCCTTGAGAAATCTTTACATAAAAAAACGCAGCAATCTGTATGAGGTGTCTTTGCAGTGATTCCCTCTTCCTTCTAATCGGCTAGTATTACCATGTGTATCTAATCTTGTGCTAGTTTTTCACCTTTCCTCCTAGATGATATGATGCTTTTCATTCCTTCCTTGAATATTTGAGGTGTCTTCTGGGTTTTGTCTGCTGTTCAGTTTATTATTCAATTATTGTGATCACAAATCACAGGAAAAATGCCCTTAAAAATATGTCTTTTTTCTAGGTGTAAATGTTACAGATCATGATTTGACTTTTAAAAGTCTCTCAGAGGTCCTTCAGAATAACATTACTCCTTACATAGCCTTGCTGGAAGCCAAAGATTGCCCAGGTAAGTACTGCAGTATCTTTGCTTGTTCTTCTGAATAAGCTACCAATTAACTAGAAATTCTAGCTTTTGCCCCTAGATGTAATTAGGGGCAAATAATGGCATGGAATAATGGGATGGAGGGATCTTTAAGAATTTCTAAATATTTGCTCAATTCCACGTTAACACAGCAGTAGTGCTTACTGTATTTTAAGAGATATCCAGTTCTGTTTAAAACAGTGAAGATTGAAATACTCCTTAGTTGTAACATAAATGTCAAGAGCATGCTGCCCAAATGTATTGCATGTTGATATTGTAGATTGGCTTTCCTCTTGTTTCATTGGACAGTGTATGTGTGCATTCCACTTTTTAAATGCTTACAGTCACGGTATTACAGTGAGGGAATGGGTAGAATAAAATTTTGTCCCATTCTCCTTGGTCCTCTTTTACTTTTTAAGTAAAAAGATTAAAGTCACTTATGGCAACATCCCCAGATCTATGGATTGGCTGCCTTATTTATTTTAGGTCAGGCTAATAACATGAGGCTGTAGTTCAGGAATGGTGCAGGGCTAACATCATAACCTGAACTGTTGCTATTTAGACAAATGAGGAGGATGACTTTTTTGCATTAACAACATGCATATCATGAGTACTTTAAAGCTTTCTGGAGCATGAGGTGTGCATTCTAGTGAGAGAAGGAGAATAATTAGAAAAGTGAAAAATAGTAAGTGATAATTTGGGGTAATTTTTTAGAGTTGGAGAAGTGTTACCAAATAACCAAATGTCTTTCCTGTGTGTCTAAAAAATGTTATGTGAAGGCATAAAAATCTGATGCAGAAGCTGATGGGGCAGCTGATGAACTGCTATATAGATGTGGACTCATTGGAAGATGAAGACTATGTGCAGGTTTCCCAGAACAGAATACGTTGTTCAATGACTTCTCTCATCAACTGGTATGAGAGTGTAACAAAGGTATGATTTTTTTTTTTTTGTCAACTGCCTGACCTTTAGATGCTTTTAAAAAAGAAACTGAATAACTCAGATTTTGAGCCATAGTGAAAAAATGCCAAAGGTTAGCGTTTCATGTAATGCTAAGAAATAACTGAGATTAATGTGATTTGAATAATAAATCTGTAACATATATAACAAACGTGGAGTTAGTTTCTGATGAGATATGAATGTCAGAATTCTGAAAAACAAGCAAAAAGTACTATTTTATTGTATGTTTAATTGGGAACATAGAAGCTTAAAATGCAGTATCAACTTCATGCCAGATGCTTTTCTTCTCCCAGGAGTGCTGAGTTGTTTTGTTTATTAAAACAAAACTTTTAAGAACAGCCATCCAGGGGAGAGGCACTGTATTAGTGCTATGTGCCATTATGTCATCTGCAGCCTACACTATCTTGACGAGGACTGAGAAAATAACTTTCAAGACATTTTTGTATCTTTGTATTTAATAAATATAATGAAGTTTTAAGTTTTGGTTTCTGTCATGAATAAAACTTAGAACTGATTTTGTGATGATTTCATCAGAGCAGTGTGTTAACCAAAAGTTCAGTGAATACATGTTCTGTTTATTACTGGGTAGAGGTACAGGAGGAAGGAAATGGGCAACGTCTGTGTACACAACCCAAGTCTTCTCCTTCAATCCCAGCAGAATTTCACCAGTTCTGTACTGCAGAGCTATCTATCTTTGTTGGAATGTGGGTTTTTAAAATTTGTTATTCTTTGTACTCATGCTATGCCAACCAGAAGGAAGAAAAATTGTGATTCTAGATGCTAATAACATAATACAACTGTAGCAAAAGTCAGGCATGACACTTTGGAGCATTAGAATATCATGGATGTGATTTAATATTTTATTTTACTGTCTTCTGTTTATTAATTTCATATTCATGGCTTTAAAGAAACCAGATCTGAAACTCCAAGCAAAAAAAGAACTTCCTCTTCTAGACACTGGCAATCTCCTCCGGTTGTAGTTATATTCAAAGACATGGAAAGTTTCACCACAAAAGTACTTCAAGACTTCATAGGTCATCTGCAGGTAACGTGACTGATGTTTAGTTCTTCCACTCCTTTACCCATTTTCTATTTGCAGCTTGAAAATTGTTTTGAAATGTAATAACAAGGGCAGAGGAGAGTTGGAATCAAATATTGATGCTGCTTCTTTGCAGCAGTCATTGAGCAAAAACGTATTTGCTAGGTTTTGGGGATAAATTATCCTAAAGCTAACCTGGGACTCTGAACCGGAGTGCGTAAGGCTGGGTTGAGATATTGGGTGGCTGATTTATTCTTTACATAGGATTTGTGCTTGTGAAACTGATTTTTTTAAGATGACTGAGTCTTTCTTCTGTAGACTTTAAAAATTGTTTTCAGAGTATAGTTTTCGTATGACTACTGATGTAATGCTGCTTAAAGGTCACTAGCTTACTAACAGGAGTATACAAAACTTACCCAGAATATTTCTCAGTGTTGTCCAAGATCTGTAGTGAGCAGCTGACTACTACTTCAGGTGCTCCTGTGCTTCTGTCCTTCCTTAACCTGTCTTCCTTAATACCATTTCATGCATTCTAATCAAAAATCCATTCTGTTCTCCAAAAAGAGCATCTTACTTCTACTTAGTCTCCTGGTTGAAACTACAGCTGCAGCAGAATTGGGGCTGCAGTGGTATAAGTAATTCAGCTGCAGCATGCACACCATTTCCTCTAAACAAGGCTAGGCAACTTCACTTGCTAAGAGATCCACAATAAAAATATTTTTCTCCTTCATTATCTGCCAGGTGGGTTCTCTAGGGAACATTTCAAGAAGTAAGATCAGAAATGCACAATTTTCTGGAAATAATTAGGATGTAAGTTAGAGGAAAACGAGGTTTAATTGTGTTTTTAATGTTGTGTTTATTTTGCTTTTTGTGGCAAGGAAAATACCTAATTAGGAGCAGGTGAAGTGCAGATGAAGTGCAGTTCAAGTCTGGCAGACTACTGTTTGCAAACAGAAATTTCTTAATAGACTGTGTGTCTCTTGAGAAAAAAGTTTAGAGGAATCAAATGATCTTATAACTAAAGACTGTCTTGATTAAAGTAGAAGATGGGTAAAACAGAAGCTGGGAAGAGTTGTGTAATACTTCAAAAAAGATCTTTGGGGTAATTGTAGAGATTTGGTTTATTATCTCCATTTTAATCTTAAACGTGCTTAATAATAAGTGCAAAGTGGGTAAATGTTGAAGATTCTTCTGATTTGTTAATCGCAGGATTCAATTTCTCTCTGATACTCTCAGGTTATCAACAGTGAACAGTAATATATGAAGTTTATTGGTTTTATGTTTAAGTCTCTAGCAATGAGGAGTTAGAGAAATGAAGTAATTGTGGTACAACAATTAAAACACCAAGGTCAAAAAGTTGCAGTGGTGAAAACAGGAAAGGAATAAATTGTCAGTTTTAATCTAGAAGATATTTTAGGTAGCAGGATTAGTATCTCCTTGAAACTAATAAAAAATGGAAAATAATTATGAAATAATACTGTAAACACTATATTTTGAATAATTTGTATGCTGTTCACAAGGAATACAGCATTCAGTCCTGGTTGTTGGTTCTAAAAGCATATACTAAAAACTGAAGCTCAAGATTGAATCTGCAGAAGTTAGAAATTTTTTTTAAGTATAATGGGAACATAGAATGTTAGAGTGGTTTCATGTTTATTTTAAATTTATTAAATGATGTAAATTTTCTGGAGGTTGTTAGCTGTTTAATGTCTCTTCCTAGTTTTTTCTCACTTCTTTGGAAAAAAAAATCATAAGATTAAGTTCTGTCAATATAACTTTTGGGGAAGATAGACCCAGTACAACTCTGTGCCACTTCCTGAAATATGAATCCTAAAATATAATATAACTTGCTTTTCTACTTCAGGGCTTTAAATAGCTTCCTTTCTTTTTCATTTTACTCCACATCAGAACTCTTCTAGTTTACTGGCAACAAAACTTTTACCCCTTTGTGCATATAAGCTTAGTGCTGTAGTAGGAACGTAATGCATTTGTTTCGTGATTTTCTATAATGTAACTGTTATGGTTTTTTTCTCCCTTTCCCCATGATCTAGTCAGCATATCCGTGAATTACCTCTAGTACTGATTTTTGGAATTGCTACATCTCCAATGATTATCCACAGCTTACTTCCTCACTCTGTTTCCTCTCTGCTGTGCATAGAGCTTTTCCAGTCCCTTTCCTGTAAGGAGCACCTGTCTACTATAATTGACAAGGTAATTCCCTTTCTAAATAGGAGTGTGTGTATATTTGAGCACAGCGTACGTGTGTGGTCTTTAAAAGTAGGTTTGTGTGAAGCTTTTGGAATGGAATCTGTTCTTGAGGGCTGTGGATTTGGGATATTTCTGCTCATAGCTGCAGAGCAGCTTAATACTGAGAGCTTCCTTCTCACATTGAGACACACTCATACACTTGCTTTCATCTTACATTTGCATTGTGCATCCCTACTTGGGCAATTACACTTTGACATTCCCACCTCTTCATTAAACTAGTGCTTTGGTTTGAATTTTACTTTGTTTCAGAAAAGGATAGCTTTAAACACAGAAAAAAAACCCAGTTCAGCCTGAATTTTGCCTCCGGTCAAAAACTAGCCATTACCCAAGTGGTCAAGCCATATAGACTCTGTGCCTGCAGGATTCTTGGTACACCACTTTGTGCAGGATTTCCAAAATCACTGCTACACGTTCTGAAAGTAGAGTTATCTCTGATTGTTACAGGAATCTCTGTTCTGTTTGTAATTTTAAAAATAAATACAGAATTATTGTTAAGCAGAACTAACTTCAAATGTTGCATATTAGTAAAAGGTGCTTAAGAAAATGTGGTGAAATGATAAACTGAAAAATTAAC
Source organism: Bucorvus abyssinicus (assembly GCA_009769605.1). Lineage (NCBI taxonomy): Eukaryota > Metazoa > Chordata > Aves > Bucerotiformes > Bucorvidae > Bucorvus > Bucorvus abyssinicus. Next base: position 14,832,382 of record CM020024.1, on the reverse strand, counting down.
CTTTGCATGGATGTTGTAGTAGAAATACTGTTTTTTGAAGTTGGCAGTGTCTCGTGTAGTTGAATGCTAGCACATACTGAGAGTTATATCAAATTATATATATAAATTTTGCTGAGTTGAATTCAGGAAAGAATTTCTGCTATGGCTACTTTTTCCTTTTTTTTTGTCTCCCTTAGCTGCTTCTGACAGCCCAGTTTCCCTTTAAACTGGGTGGGAAGGTTCTTCAGGTTCTCATCAACATATTCTTGTACCATGATTTTTCTGTCCAGAATTTTATTAAAGGATATCAGGTAGGCAATGGTAACAAGAACTCTAATTATGGTTGTGAAAACAAAGGGTCATTACTAGGCACTGAAAGGTCTCTTAGGTCCTAATCTTGCTGTCATTGGGTGAAAAAATGTCCTTTGGAAACAGCTTGGGTCTGTGAATGGGCGGATGTTTTAACGTTAAAACTTTAACTGCTAAAGTTTTGAGGGAAAATTTGTAGGACAGGTACAAAAAGCATGTAAAAGCTTACTCTGCCACAAAACCCCCTTTACATTTAAAAGGGTAACCTGCCTTAGGGGCTAGAAAGACCTGTATTTCGCTATAATTAACTTGAAGCTTGTAACACCCCTGTCAGAACTCTCCAGCTCTGATCCTTTATACCAGTTCCTTGTAGTCTGGTTTGTCATGGAGTGAGTAGGCTGTGGGAGAGTCTCTTCCCAGCTTGAACTCTTCTGGTATGGTTTCTGGATGCACACTTCTTACCTCTTCAGGGAAATAGGATCTGTAGGGTCACTTACATTGTGCCTCAGAATAGGTGGTGCTTTGTGCTCCAAGCAGCTGTGCAGCAATGTGGGAATTGCATTTACCCTCTCAGGAGACAGAGTGGAAGACTTCCAGGTTTCCAAAGATAGCCTGTACAGAGTATGATAACTGTATTTTTATTGTATTTTATTCATATCATCAGATCTTCATAGATGTATTTCTGTGTCTGAGACTCCTTGTAGTTTCTGTGGATTGCGAACAAGAGTTTTCTGAAGAATTTGTAGTTCCTCTAAGCTGTTTTAATGCAAGATTGTGAAATTCTTGCCTGATTCCATGTATGAATCTCTGTTAGTAAAACATGCCCTTTTAGTGTCATATACCTTTAGAGTGTCTCAGATTCTTTGATATCTAAGATTCAATGATTACATGTGGCCAGGAGAAATATCCCGGCTGTAGTACCTCCTCCTGCAGACAGACCTGCGTAGGTTTCAACTCCTCATATTTGAAAGAGTCACTGGGATTTAATGATTCCCCTTTGGCCTGATAGGGAAATAAAAGTCCTAGCCCTGACAGCATATGGCTGTGTCCTTGTGCATTACCAGCGTTCAAAGATGAAGCAATTTCAGATCAGATTTCCTAAGTGATAGATACAAGGAATCACCATCATCTCATTATGTCTAGAAGTGATGTTAACTTTTCTGACAGTAAGTGTCAGAAACTCTTTGACGGTTTTTATATTGTAGAAGTTTTAAGTGAGCTAGTCTGTTTTTAAGAATGAATGTGATGAGTATATGCTACTATTCTGCAAGGCACTGATGCTATGAACATTTATTGCAGCTGAAGTCAGTGATAAAGTGTGTGCGCATGCATACTAAGAGCTTAGCAGTGTATTTTTGTGTATGTGAAACAGAAATTGAAATTAGGACAAGTGATATGTTTGCTCGTGTACAGTAGCTGCTTTTCTTACCTTGAAATATACTCTTTGTGAGCATTGAAGCTGAACGTGTAACCTAAAGAATGCAGTAATTCACATAAGTGAATAGAAAGTATTTGACAAGCTATAGTTATTGTTATGTAAAGGGGAAAAGATGAGGTACTGAAAATGAATAGTGCATACAACAAAAAAGGTAATTATGTGTCTGTATTTAAAACTGAATAATCTATGTCCTGTAGTGATTTATGGAATATTTGTGAGATATAATGTATTTTTCTTAAAGGAATAATATTGCTACCATTGTAGTATATGCACTGTAGTAATAAGAAAGCATTAAAGGGTAGATAAAGCAGGAAGGATGAATTTTATTAACATCACTAGTTCTTGCTTTGTTTTTCAGCTCTGTATTGTGGAGCACTTCTATTCCCAGCCTCTTAGTGTCCTGTGTTGTCAACTGGTAGATGCTAAGAAAAGAGTAAATTCTCTATCACATGACCAGTGTGAAAACATTCGAAGACTGCCCTCTTTCAGAAGGTAAAAGGGGAAATAAATTTTTGGACAATCTTGTATTTAGCTTTAAAAAAGATAAAAGGAACCTGTAAATGTAGCTCTGAGAAAACTGTAGATGACTTGTGTGTATGTTTCTATAGGAAAAGTAAATCAATCAAAAGGATCTAAATAATTTCAGGAAGCCTTAGTCTTCTGGTCTAGAGAGTACAGCTTCTGTGATGTGTAATCACTTGAACTTTTTTTTTTCTCTTGTTCTTAGTACAGAAACAAGCTATTATGACAAATACCCATAAATCACTTTTGAACTTAAGATAACCTGGAGCATAATCTGGAGTGATCTTTCAACTTGCTGGATTTGACCATCCCTTTTTTAATCTTTCCAAATAAATCCTTATAGCAGCATAAACTTTTGGAATTTTTTAACCCTATGATCTTTAATCATGCTTTACATTTTAATTTTTCTTGTTTTTTCTTGCCATCAGGTATGTGGAAAGACAAGTATCAGAGAAACAGATTGCGCTGCTGACAGCAGACAGCTGCTTAAAGGTAAAATTTTAAGAATGTCTTGGGGGAGCAAAAATAACTTTCCCAATATATTAGTTTGTGGAGCATAATAAAATACAAGACTAAAATGTATAGTGCTGTATAATAACTTTCATGCAGTACATACTGTCCAGTAATGGAGAATTAGGATCGGCAGGTCAAAACTCCAGATCTCTAGGATTGCCAGGTATACCTTTGCCTTACATAAAATTTTAGCTATATCTAGAAATATAGCTTTACAAGGTTATATACAAGGCCTGGTCTTTTAATGCTTACTCAGACCAGCTCTCTTGGAAAGTCAATGAAGTGTTTGAAGAATGAGTACGTAATCTTGGGGGTTATTTCCTAAGGTCTTAATTCTCCATAACCTCTGTGTAGTTTCTGATTTAACTCAGTAGGGCAGTCTGGGTCTTGAAGCACGCATTCACACTAGATAATGTACAGGATTAAAACTTTATGTTACATGTTTACTTGAAGGTTTGTCAAGTAATTAAAGTCAGGGTACTACTAGTGCGAGCCCTTTAGGAATTCACCAGCAAAGATCTGTTGGTTATTTTCACCAGCTGAACCACTCCTAGTAGAAGCATTGTTCAGAGTAAGAGTTTCTCCTAACATTTCGTCTCAAGTATAGCAAATGTCAGGCAAATGGTACTACTAGAGATAAAGCAATTAATTTATCCTATCATGGCTTCCTGGTCTGTAATAGACTTTTCAAGTGTGAAGAACAATGGTAATGGCTGGAAGAGAGGTTGGTAGCAGGCAAGTTTGCAAGTGCAGTGCAATTAGAGTAGACAAGGCAAGACAGGACTTATACATGATTTTATGATCCATAGTCTCCAGTGGCAAAAATAGCTTAAGCTATGGCTGTTCCTTTGCTGTTTATTCACACCTCAGCAGCTGTGCCAGCACAACTGCTTGTGTGGCTGTGCAATGAATGTAATCAGAGAAACCATCCAATTAAAGTAACCTGACCAAAAAAAGACAAGACATGGGAAATTTTTTCCTGGGTTGTTTCTGCAGAATGATTTCTCCAGTGTAGTTCCCTCTGCAGGTGCATAAGTGCTTCTGTTGAAACAATGGGAGCTGGGAAGGAGTGGGAATGAGCAGCTGAGGCTCTCTTCGTTTACAGTTTAAAGACAATGTAATGGGCTGCTACTTTAGAAGCTGAATATTCATCAGCTTAAACTTCATATGTTTTAATGTTTATATGTTTAATAATATACCCCTTATTTCAAAAGTTTAACCCTGTAAGTTTGGGAAAGAAGCTGCAATACTTTTGCCTACGTTCATATGATGCTTCTGACAAATTTTATTTGTAGACACTTGTTCCAATCTCTACAGTAGGGGTTAGGACTATTACTGCATGGCTAAGCTGGCAGTGTAGCCTCCTTGGGCAGAAGAGGCCCTACTGCTGCCTTAATGAGGTGTGTTTGTTCTCTGTGTTGTGCTAATCTGCAGTATCATTCTGAACTTTGGAAACACTTTCAAAGTGGCTATGGTACTACTTCATAGAAATTTACTGTTCATGTTCAGGACCAGGTAAACTTACTGTTCAAGCTTAGCACCTAAACCCTTGTTAGCAAATTATATTCCATTCTGTTACCACTTTTTTTAATAACTATGGGAAGAGTTCCACCTATTTAGAATAATCAGTTTTAAAAGCAATTTTACATCCTAATTACTTCCAACTCTGAAAGTTTTCATGGCTAATTTCATTTGAAATTATGTAAATATTTGGGGATCTGTGCTTATGGAAATAACATTGCACACTCTTGTAAGAATGTTTTCAAACTCTTTTAATGTTTTTAATCAGCTCAAACTTTTTTTAACATCAGAAAGCTCTCTGCAGCCTTAAGTCTTTGTTACTTTCAGTTTTTGCAATATGATACTTAATCTTTCCATCTTTCCATATGTCAGTGCTTCTTTATATTGCCTGCAGATAAAGTTTTGCTTTTTTTTTTTTTTTTGCAATCTTTGATGCCCTTTGTTTCAGTTTAGTTTCAGAGAACTTCAGTGGCTTGTTTTATTTTTTTCTTTTAATTTGGAATAGTTTGCTCAGTTGAGCAAAATAGTAATAAAATATGTAGAGAATCCTGTGGGATTTTTTCTCTTATCTTTGACTGAAGGCAGGTGAAAGAAGATCTTCTGATTTGCAAACTTCAATGTAATAAGCCAAAGTACTTCCATACAGCTACCAGAAATTTTGAGTGTGGTGTTCCAGAAGCGTTACGTATGCTTCCATGGGAGGCCAGTGATAATGAGATGCCAACTAGTAAATTCAGCAGCAGCAGTTAATAATTCCGTTTTCCTAGTACATTATATATTTTTTTTTCAATCTGTGAATAAACAAAAGTCAAATTTAAGAGCCCATAGGAGCAGCAACTGCATATTTCATTTTCTGCGAACTGGTCTTTTTATGTATACCTAACTAATAAAAACAGCAGCCACCCACAGTGTAAGAAATAAATATTTAAATTAATTTGTAATATAAAAATGCAAATAATAAGGATTTTCATAAAAGTAGCTCTATAATTTCTCATTGCCTATTAAAGGTATAGTGTATAATCTTGTTTCTGTGAGATGACATACAAAATCTAAAGGCTAAATATAACTGAAAATGATAAAAATGCTAATCAATAATAAATCTCAAGTGAGATGGATGAAGAGAGCAAAGTTAACAATCTGCAATGTGATTGCAGTGAACTCTTGAAATACAGCTTTTTTGCACTCTTTAACGCTAGTGATTGACTCTGGCAGTGCAGGGTGAACGGTTGGACTTGATGATCTTGAAGGTCTCTTCCAACCAAACAGTTCTATGATTCTGTGATTTAAATCATAGCACGCCACTGTGTCAAACCTTCAGAGTCATTTTAAGTACTTGATGAGAGTTTTAAATAAATGGTTGTCAGAATGACTCATAAAACAATTATTCTATCATTGTAGGAAACAACACAGAAGTTGTTGGAGGACTTGCATGTTTACCATGAAAATTACATTTCAGTTCTAAGATGTCTTCATGTTTTCACATCTTCTCTTCCAAAGTATCCTTTGGGCAAGCAGGTGATGTACAGTTACTCCATTTTTGTAAAACATAGGGGTTTTTTGTTTCAGAGTATGATGTGAATAAGCATTTATTCTTTCCCTTTGTTTACTATTCTGCTGCTTTACCCCATGCTGTTTAAAATGGAGACAGATGCTTTCTTGCTATGGGCAAAGGGCAACAGCATGTGGTTTCTTTAATGGTGTGGGTGATACCTTGTCCGTCAACAGGAAGCAGTTTCCAGAAGGAAGCAAATGCGTAGTCCAGCAAAGGACTCCAGACATGGACTTTCCCACATTTGGAGTTATCTGTATGCATTGCAATGTATACCCTTCTAGTAACTATCAGCTCGCTAGTCAAATTCAGATGAAGAGACTGAGTTTTATCAACCTTCTGTACAGAACAAAATGATACTAAGGGAAAGTGATAATTGCTGTTAATAGCCATATTGCTCTAAGGTCATTAAATCTACCTTCTTGTGCCTAACAATTTCTTCTTCTGCTGGAAGAGCAACGTATCCTGTGCACGTGCACTTGTCTGTTGGTTCTCAATGTATTCCAGACTATTAGAATCTGTCCCTAACTACAAAATCACCATGAACTGTCCCAGTATTTGAGAATAAAAAGATGTTTTAGCTGGGACATTTGACTGAGCATCTCTCTGTTTTCTGCAATTATCTTCATTTGAATGTTAGTTGTTTGAAACCTAGTGCAGAGCAACATATAGGCTCAAACAACACTAGGAGCTTAGTTCTGTAAGGTACTAAATGCTCTCGTTTCCTTTGCAATCATTCTGCATCTCTGGAAAACAAGCTCCAAAGAAATTACATACTACTTTGAAAATCTGCTTGTAAGAGTTCCGCATTACTTTGTTCGTAAAACACTTTATCCTTTCTTCATCTTCTGCATAACAGATCAGGGAGCTGCACTGTGCATGTTTGGAAGACCAAGTGTGGGAGACAGAGGAATATGAGTCATCTCTACAGCTAGCAAGGTGGGGTTTTTTCTTTCCTTTTTTTCTTAATACCACTGTACACATGGAGAATATCAGTCATAGTTATTCTGGAGCTTAAAGCTGAGGATATTACCTATTTGCAGGTAGTGGTAGGATTGTTTGCAAGTGCAATTGTCTGCTGTTTTCATTCTGGTTTTCTACCATTTTCCGTGAAACTCAGCCAGGTTCTAATATCTCTTATGTCCTGAGTAATTATGGTGAAACTACTGAGATTACTGTATGTGAATGAGAACATCAGTTGGGTTTTTTCTTTTAAACTGTGATTGTGGTAGATATTATCAACCAAATTATTAGTTTTAGTTGGCCTAAATTTTTATCTGTTGTGAAAATTAGAATCTTTTCCAAATGAGTAGCTGAGGCCTTTCTTATTTTTTTATTTTACTGCCTTCCCCTGCCTCCTTTGTCTAACAGTTTGTACAGGGATTGAGTTAATTTTTTGTGTTATTGTGAGCTTAGGACTTTAGGAGAGCCTACACTTGTGTTGTCTGTCAGTGTTTAAAATGGAAAAGTCATCTAAGTCAATTTTCTTAATAGGAAATGTGCTTTATCGTGGTAAGTGGCTGTTTTCTGATAGCTGTATCCATTTGAATAATACATCAGTTCTGTCACACAAGGAGCTGACGCAACATAATTACCGTAACTGTCTCTTCACGAGCCTCTGAACTCGTGAGGCTTGCTTTGTCTGACAGTAAAATTGCATAGAAGATCCATGTCAGTGGTGAGTGGAGGATAACTTTCTGAGAAAATATACAGGAGGAAACATAGTCTTCAAACTATATCTTTGCCGTACTGATTGGTTCTTATGCATCACTACTGCTCTCTGTTGTTTACCCTCATCCCTTTGAAAGTATTACATGCTTGATTTGTCATTTCTACAGTCTTTCCTTCTTAATCCTTCTCTGACTCTCCTGAATCTTGACAGCTCTCAATCATCTATCAACCCTTGCCCACAAATGTGTCATTTTGCTTTCCTGTACTATCTGTTCTGTAATCTCTAATAACTTGTCCATTTTTTCTTATCCTTTTTTTACTCCTATGTTTAATTTGCTCACTTCCACTCTGACTTCATCTGCCTTTTCTCCTATCTCAAAGCTGATGCTGCCATCAGATTCTGGCTTGCTCCCTCTTTATTCTTACCTGTTCACCTCCCTCCTGTTTTTCCTCTGATCTCACTGTGGGAGCTTCTAATAGAAATAACAGTGATCACTTCCATTCCTTTCATTTTGTTGTGGACCAATCTCTGTTATCACTTCTTCAGATGATTCCCCACTTCAGCATTCAGAAGGAGTTTCTATGGGCTTCATCCTAGCTTACTTCTCTTTCACAACTTGTCTTTGGATAATGAGAGACCAGTTTATTTACTGTTTTGAGATGAGCTGAGATCTTCCTTTATGCTTTAAGCCTGTCTCCTGACCAAATTAAAATCTTAACCCCACTCTCTGATACCTGGCATACCTTGCAGTAATCTCAAGCCCAAAAGGTTGCAAAGGATCCTTTACTGTTTCCTGATATGTGATAACCATCCTCTCACCTGTTCTTTGGGCCCTGTAATCCCATTGTTGTCAGGTTTTCTAGCTTCTTTTTTAATATTACTAGAATAAATTTGATCTTTCCCATGCACAGATCTCCAAATCTGGTTATCCTCTCTCCATCTTAGGTGTTCAATTATTGCAGTGTTTTGTCTGGCCTGGAAGAAGGCAATCTTGTTTACCCATTATATTCTACAAAGACAGTTTCAAAATGTTTTCTAGACTTTTGTGTGGTTAAGGTCTCCCTTTCTGTTGTTAACTCCTGATGCTTTTCTGTACAAAACAAGTGAATCTGAAGGCAAGACCTGACTTGCAAAAATCTATAACTCTGAACTGGATAAACTGAAGTTTCAAATTCTAGCCTTTACAAGCATTTAGCATCAACTGCCAGTTAGAAACCAGAGCTCAAAAGGCAATTGCCCCTCCAGACATCCCCTTCTTCTAAATTCTTGTTTATGTAGCTGGTATGGATCCCAATCCCTAGCACACTGATCACCATTATTTCATGCATTTGTCATGCTCTCTTTTTTGTGTAGCTGTGTTTTCTGTGTCTTCTACAATCCTTAAACTATTAGCACCGTTGCTTTGTATTTTTGTATTAGCACCTTTGTTTTAAATAAGACAAAGCAAAACTAGTAAGGACAGCTATTACAAATGTGTCATTGTTCAGAACTGGACCTCTTGCACTGCATGAAGAAAGTTACATGCATGTGTAATGGTACTGGCTTGATGCAATGACTGTAATTCTGGATTTCATTTATCGGTATTTGCAAGGATTTGCTTTGATATCTTTTAAATGAAGATTCTGAGACTAAGCAGTGCTTAGCAACATTCATAAAATCTCCTAATACATAATTAAAAGTAAGTAAATGCTAGGCCGGAGATTGGGCTAGAGGATCTCAAGAAGTCCCTTCCAACCTAAATGATTCTGGGATTCTAGTGGTGGTTAGGTTTATAGCAATTAAATAGAGAAAAAAGCAATTTGGATTTTGTTTGAGAATCATTATAAATCACAGAGAGTAATGGATTTTGTGGATGTGTGAACACATACTAATCTGATTTTTTTACCATTTCATTTACTGTTCTTGGGAATGAGTTACGAACCCTACCATACTTTTTTTAAAAAAATCTGACTCACAGTTTCAAAAATTGTAACTCTGCATCTATCCAAGTTGATTTGTTTATATCTGTTAATGAGAGCAAGGAAAAAAAATTTACTTTACTGCAAGACTGAATGCTTGAAATCTTGGAGGTTTTCTCTTTTAAAAGGAGTGTTTCAAGTTTTTTTAAACATTTTTTTCAACTAAACATGGACTAAACTGCGTTTCAACTTCAGCCAACAATTATGTCTTTTAGGATGTTGAGTAAGTCTGATTTGGTAACCATGCTTCAACAATGTGTGGAAATTTTTGTGTCATCTTCTGGAAAGGAGTTTGATAAGACAGTAGAGAAGTTGAAGGAGTTCTTGACCCAATTTCAGAAACTAGAAGGTGGGTGTGTACCATCATACATTCCATTTCAGATTATATGAAAACTGTATAAAACAGTGACTAATGGGTATAATTTTCCCTGGTGATATCCTATCATGGTATCAGACCATCAGATTTTTCAGGATTGTTCTTTTAAATACATGCACAAAATTAGGAAATATTTATATTCTTTATGGTATGTGGCTCATGCTTTTTATAATATGGAAGAGTGATGTAAGATAAGAAATTGGACAGATCAGCAAACATTACTCACTAAATCTGTCATAGGTATATTTTGAGCATTTTGCCGGATATTGCAATCATTAAAAACATTTAACAAATATTGAAAGATAAATAGGAGCAGAATTCCTTATGACATGGTGTTTAGTCCAAATGTATATAAAGTTCTTTCCCTTGCACCTTCACGTACATTCCTGTAAGAGCTAGGACACCAAGCACCAGTTGTCAGGGCTCCGCTGACAGGTTGTGACTTGTCAGGCCCATGTATTTCATTGTTGATGGTAAAGGGCATATTTGAAAGTTCAGTAAGGCAAAAGAGCAGCAGCCTTCCGTCTTTCAGAGGCAGGTTAACAGAAGCTGCTGTGTTCTGGAATAGGAATTTCGTTGCTTCCCTTGAACTACAGAGAAGTGCTCCCCTGTGATTCCTTTTTGAAGATGAAGTGGTTATCATCTGGTCTGTTTTATGCATATTAAATTAAGTTCATTATCAGTGTGGTTGCTACCCAGCATTTGGACAAGCAGGCAATAAGCCACCAAGTGCATTCTAATGTTAAAGTAGTAATGTAAAGATCTAGGGTCAACTGAGGCTTGCTCATAAGAATTGGCTCTTGCCTGTACCATGTATTTTTGAATAATAGCAGGGCTGTGGTACAGGAAATAGGTGATCACTTTGCAAAAGCTGTATTTGTCAGTAAAGATACCAGCTCTGAAGAATCTGAACTATGATGGAAAACCTAAAGGTGCATCTAGTTTGGAAAAAAAGAGTTGAAGCAAAAGGTTTTTAAATAGTGGGATTTTTTTACCTTGAGGAAATAAAAAAGAACAACTCTGGAAATTCAGGGACATATGCAGAACTATAAAACAAAAAAGGCAGTATTTATTTTCACTTAGGATTTTAAGATGTTTTAAAGCAGAGAAGGTCTAATGAATCCACGAATGATCTTTGTTTTCAAGGTGAATTTAAGCTCTACTGAAAAAGTGAGAAGTGGAAGTTGAGTGACTTCTTCCGTTATGATTTTGTGATTGTGTTGATCTTTAGCAGTTTTCAGAAGCCTGCCAATAATGCTACATACCCAAATCTCCCACAGAGCCCTTATAGTGAAAGGATAGTCCAAACTTTTTTTTTTTTAACAACAACAAAGTCCATCCTCCTGACTGCCTAATAAACTGGAAAAAATAAAAAACATGAAGCTTAAGGAAACAAAATACCCTTATGTTCAGTCTGTTTTGTGCTGAAGGATTTGATACAAAAGATCTCAAAATATATTGGTGTAGTAGTGAAGTGTTTTGAGGTGTTCAACTTTAATACAGAGGGCACTGGAAAGTACCAACTCGTTCTATATAGGTCACCAGAAAGCTTTTATCTATCATGATTGTCACTGCTGATTTGAGCTTCACCTGTGATCTGTAGGTGGAATCTCCATTGTATCACCATCATCATAAGTAAGGGAAGAAATCTAGTTACCTTTTGGTGTGATGTGGATTATTACTCATCCTGGCATTGATTGTGTTTCGGGAGTTTTTGCTTTGTTTTTACCTCAAAATTACTAATCATTGGTGCAGTTGTTCAACAAACTACGTGGCTATGAAAACAAAATTTTGTTATAAATTAAGATGAGAATAAAACTGAACAATGAAATACCCTAGCATGGTTTTGGGTTGCTGCTCTGGTTGCAGTTTCTGGGTTAAGTAGGGAGAAGTAATTTCTTAGCGTTTTTTTGCACAAGAAGGAAAAAACATGCAGTGTGTGGCTTTTTGAACAGTCCTAAAGCATCATTAGTACCTAGTACTAATCTGTCAATTTATAAATGTTCAGAGTATGACCTAGGATGACATAAGTGGAATTCAAGTGATTTGCAAGGCTTGTGCTGGATCTTTGCTCAGGGCTGAATTGCTTCAGTTATTTAATTACTGCTGGTTAAGCTGCACTACAGATGCCTGTTTTTAAGAATCTTTTATAAGGTGCAAGACTCAAAAGCTGCCTGTGTTTGGGTCTATGAGAGCAAGTAACTTAACACTTCCCAGATTGCTTGGGTTAGAGGGTTTATATAGGTAGTCAGGAAAAGTTTACTCCCCATATCAAATATTAGTTTTGTTCTAGTAGCAGAAGCTTTCCAAGAACAAGACGTGTCCGTATCGTCACAAAAGGAGCTCCAGAAGAAGACAGACCTTTATCATCTTCAGAAGGTTAGGCCTGCGTAGGCTTTGCTGACGAGTTCCTTAACTGAATCTTTGAAGATGTAATTGTCCATGGTTAGTTTTTCCCAGCTTGCTGGAGCTCTGAGTAAAGGTGTTGTGTAAGTAAAGGTATTGTAAGAGTAAAGCTCTTGTATAAGTAATTCTTCTTAAAAATGAATAAGTACCAACTATGTCGGGCCCACCTGATGCATAGAAAATTATAGAAAGTATGTGTCATAAAGTAGGATTTTAAAATGCAAATTAGGGGTTTTCTTCTTATTTAACTTGTAAATTACACATTCTGCCTAACACATATTTCTTCAAATTTCCCAAACTCCTACCAGTTTGAGACTAAATACACTGGCCTAAATAAAAATAACTGTACAATCACACTTTGAAACATCATCAGTGAAGACGTGCCAACAAAAGTTAATTGTACGTGTTAAACATATAGATTGTGTTCTCCAGAGAATAACTACCTCCCATGTAGTTTTATGCACCACTTGTTTTTTAAAGACTTTGTTGGAGTTGAAGGAATCAAGGCGGTCTAAGAAACTGACAAAGTTTGAAATGCTTCGTTTTGAAGTTGTTGACTATATAGACAGTCTTGTAAGGTGAGCTTTCCTGTTTTATATTCTTGCATTAGTTTGCACCATAAGTTGCTACAGAAATTTTGCTAACTTGTTAAATCTTGTCAAAGTTGTGTCTTGGTCCCTGTGGTATGAAGCGCACTTTTGTTTCCTTCCTATTCTTTCTTTGATGAGGGCTCTAAAAGTAATAATTTTTTAAAAATTCTCTTTTCCGTAGATGAGTAGAAGTAATTGGCACATGAATTGACCAACTTATTTTGGCTACAGAAAAAAGTTGAGGGAGGACTGGGTATATGTGGCAAAATAAGGTCAAGATTTTTTACCCTAATCTTTGCTGATCTGTTCTACTTACGAAACTGTAGAGATGTCAGGTGTGATACCCTATCCATTTTGGGAACTGTTTTGATGAGCAAGGCATAGCAGATAGGATTTTAGAGGCAGCTCTGTAGCAGAAAACGTGAAAGGGGTTGGGAAAGAGATGAAGGCACTTGTCAATTATAGAGCCTTGGGGGAGAGGCAGAGGAGCTAACAGAAGTATGAGTGTGCCAAGAAAAAAAGCTTCAAATATGAAAACAAAGATGAGCAGAGACTCACCAGGAGGCCTTAAGATTGATAAGCAAGATCTGTGGAGTAGAGTATGTGACTGGTGTTAGCATTTCAGCTGCTGCCCTTACTTTTGAATTTGTCAGTGGCCGAGGTAGAGTTCTACACTAAATCCATTAGACGTAGAGTTGATAATAACTGACTTCCCTGCTTAAAAGTTGATTTCAGCACTGTTCATCTTGGTTTTCCAGAGATTTGTCAGTGCAGGTTGGGAAACACACATTCTTGTAGTCTCTGTCTGCAGCAGACTGCTGTTGTTTCCCTTAAGGTAAAGTTTGTATCTATCTCCCCTCCTTCCCCCATCCCTTATGTTGCTTTTCCAGAAATTACCTTGTTCCTGCAGACCATAAGACTCTGCATGAGATAGTGTATTTCAACACAGCTAGTGTTCTCCGTGAGCACTTGAATGCTGCCCCGAGAATTGCACTTCATACAGCTTTAAATAACCCATACTGCTACCTGAAGGTAAGAAACAAGTGAGTCGTTTGTGGTGCTGGAGAAGGTTCTGAAGGCTACACATGAGGATGATGTGTAAGGCTTAGTTTTGCTGTTTCACGAAGCTTGGCATACATTCAGTTGTTTTGGAGAGAATCTGCGAGTTAGTGTTGATAAGCAGCTGGGGACTGTTTGCAAAGAGCTAGGGAGTCTGTCTGGCTGAAATAAACTAATTATGGAAAGAGTTCTATATGGGGAATCCACTTTCCAGAGCCTGTTCTAGTCACGATATTTTCTCCTGTAGATGTAGCAGAAATGTAATTTTGGTCTCCATTGCAAATGGGATGACTGTCCATGGGGAAAAATGCAGGGTCTGTGGCTCTTTCCAGACACTTTTCTTTACAGGGCTGGTGCTTAGTCCTCCCTCTGTAGACTTGCTGTAAGGTGAAGGCTCTGTTCAGGCAGAGTGATGACATTAATAATAGCTTAAATACAGCATATTTAAAGGGAGTCCTTTGTTTTTCTTGTTACATTTATCTGTTGTGTATTGACATCCTATCTTTTCCAAGTCCAAGAAAAGATTTTTTTTTATTGATTCTATTAGTTAACCCTGTCCTTTTCTACTTCTTTCATAAATCAAATTCACAGGGTGACCGAAAGAAAGAAATAGAGTGGGATTTGGAAAAGGGCTGAACATTTCTTTTTGTCCTTGATTATAAATGCTACTTGGCATTATCTTCATGCCCTAACGTTTCCCTTAAAAATGAGATTACAGTTTTGAAAAAAACGTTGTAGCTGTATCTGAGTGATTATATGTTACTTGAGTCAAAGCCAACAGTTATCAGGAATCATATTTAATAAGATCAGTCTTTGAAATCTACAGCCCAGTTGGTACTCGGTTTCTTGGCACTGTGCCTCTATTTGAATGAGGGTTGTCAGTTTTGCTGAGTGCAGGAGTTATTTCTAAAACCACTTAAAGAGCTTATTTGTGAAAACAGTAGTTGGCAAGTGGGCTAACATCAGAGAGACCTAATATGAACCCCAGTAATTTTTATTTTTAGAAAACCTGTGAAAATACAGATTTGAAGAGATAGATAGCAAAATCTACCTATTGATGTTTTTAATAAGTATTCTCTTTGATGAGTTGACAGGATTTAAAGCCCTTTGTTCTTTGACATACTTCAGCATATTTCTGATGTTTTCCAAGTAGATTGTGAAGGTTTGGCATAGTTTCTAACAAACAGCAGCAGTATTGGCTGAGTACCTTGCTTAGCATTTTAATCCGTGTGAGTCAAAGAAATATTTTTTCTTAACTGTATCCTTGACTTCTGCATGGCTTGTACTTTCCTGGGCCATGACCAGAGCAAAGTTCTCTAGAGCTGTTCCTTCCAGAAGGCTAGGACAAAAAAGGATCTGCTTCAGTGGAGTACCAGCAAGTGATTAATACGTGATGCATTTCTTACAGGAATCCAGACCAGTTATTTATTTAGCAAAACACGTACCAAGGACCATTCTTATCCTGGAAAAAAAAAAAAAAAAAACCCATCCAAAAAGTAATTCTTTTTCGCTGATCCCTTGAAAATGCAACAAGTTTTAACTTGGACCACCAGCAAGGCGCTGCTTGGTATTGTCAGCACAAGGAAATCTGATCTTGAATCTTCCTGGGGTTTAGATGGTCATGCAAGTTCTGTTCTTGACCTTGGGTAAGAAGGGCAATTTTTCACTTTGATCTCAAGCCCTGTTATGCATGACAATAACTTTGATTGCTACGAAATGAAAATCCTCGAGTTGCAATTAAGCTCCTGTATCAGGGAAGGGATACTAGCATTTGGTCCTTGGGTAAGACGGACACAACGTTCATTCCAGGCCACGGTATGAGTCTATCTTCTGTCTAACCTCTGAGGGCAGGGAGAAGCAAGAGAAAACCCTCATCAGCAGTGTTCTGGGTTACTCCCGCTCCCATACCCTTTCTGAAACAGCACTTCTGTGCTGTATATGTTTTCACAACTGGCTGCTTGTTCTAGGGCAGCTTCCTGCTTGTCAGTCTAGTTATTTCCTCTCGGTGATAACATGTGTGCTGCTGCCTCAGGAAGCTGAGGTTTTTCCGTGCACCAGCTGCGGCTCCCTCCTGCTATGCTGTAAAGACTTGGCCTAGTTATCACAACTGAGGCTGTGTTCTTGCAGGTGCTGCCAGAGACCCTGTGGTGCCAATCAGTAACATCTTCCCTGGATCGTTCTCGGCACTTGCATGTGATGCAGCTAGATATTAATTTATACAGATGAACCCATTACAGGAGAGTGCAGTTGCTCTTCAAGTTGCATCCTCTCTTGGGTGTGATAAGTGTTCTGGCCTTAAGCTTAGAAAATCAACACAAAGTGTCCAGCAATGCCAGAGTTGGCATGTGGGTGAGCCATAGAGTTAGGTGAAGTAGCAGAGGGGAAAAGAGAAAGGCATAGGGTTATCCCTCTGGGCAGTGGTGAGCCAATAGATCAGCCAGAAGGTGTAACTTCACCTGTGCCGGTTAGTAACAGTAGTATTTGAAATTACTGTGGGACACTCTGGATTGTAACATTTGGAGGGTTTAGCCATGTTACTCTGCCTTTATCTGGAGACCATCTGGACTGAACTGATAGACATATCTGCAGCTTTTGTGTTCCTTGTACAGAATAGATAGAGTTGAAAATTGTTAGGCTTTCTGGAAATTTGTGAAATTTCTTCCAAGTGCTAGAATCTGAACTGAATCTCAGTCTCATGAATTGCAGGGATTAAGATCCATGAAAGGTAAGCTAGGGATTCCTGAGCAAAGTTACATTCTTTGTCCAACCTTCTTTCCTATCTTTAAAAGCATTTTTTTATGAAGGTATATTTGCTAGGGCTTTTATAGACTTCCCAAAAGTAACTTGAGTATTTTACTAGCATATAAAAGCATTTTAGCAAAAATTTCTATTGGACTGAAAGGAATGATCAAGCAATTGTTTTCATGTTAAGAGAGCTGGCTTCTTAGCGTGCACGAAACTGAAAACTGGGGAAAAAAATCATGAACTGATAGGAAATGTTGAAGATTTCCGCAACTCTGCAGAGACTTTTGCTTCTGGCTCAAGTGGCTTTTTCACTTCTCCATTAAATGGTTCAGTGCTGATGACCTGAATTTCCTGACACACAGAATAGTTAGTGAGAAATCAGACTTTTGCCTTTATAGGTGCTGAGTTTCAAGTCAGAGAGATTTCAAGATTGTTACATCTCTGAGATGAGAGAAGCAATTCTGCTTTTTAGTACATCTGATTGATCTATACTAAGCCTTCCTCTTCCCTTGCGGGGTGGGGGGGGACGACACTTTTCTGAATAGTACTGTCTGACATAAATCATGACTTTTCCTGAATCCATAGAACAAACTATTTCTCTCTGATACGTAAATAGAACTAGCAAAAGAATTGGGGAAAGCCTAATCAAATACTCACTCATAAGAGTAGAGGCTCTCTAAGTGTACAGAATTGTAGAAGGAACACCAGTACTGAAGTAGTTGGGTTTTTTTAATGGCATGTTTTCTTATTTTCATGGGGTTTTGTTTGTTTTTCTTTGTACCATCAACTTGCCATTAAACACACAAACAGTAAACATTTGGTTAAAATACCTAATATGTGAATTTCCTTAAATAATGTAATATCTAGCTCTAGAGATTGTTCAAGAGTAAAAACTGATCAAAGTTACGGCTTTTTTTTTTTTTTTATCAGAATCAAGCTTTGAAAAGTGACGGAGGAAACATTTCTAATAAAGCCCCTGACATATGCATAGTGTATAGGCTTCATTTGGAGTGTGGCAGATTGATTAATCTTGCTGATTGGTTAGAGGTATGTGACAAAGCAAACGGTGCCTTGCTTTCTGTATCTTGATTTATCTTTATGCCACATCTGCTTTTCTTTAGTGCTCCTTTTGACAGCTTAAATCGTGGCATACCTCAGTCCCTCCTGTGCAAGAACACACAGTAACTCCCATCACCAGCCCACAGAGTCTTCCTGTGACTACTGTGAATCATTTATTTATTCAGCATTATTACACTATGATGAAAATCTTTTGCTTCTGTTTTATGCTTGGCACAGATCAGATTTTATGCTTCACAAAGCTACTTTTTTTTCCCCCCCTTTGTTTTTAGGTATTCTGTGACACTTTTATAGAAACAGGCAAGTGCTGCTGATTGGCAGGTGTGGGGCTTTTGGAGTGGATGCTTGTGCTAGGGAAGAGCAGAGGTCCTTGTAGCCTGATACCCTGTCTCATACTGTGACCAAATGCAGAGAGAGTATAACGAGAGAATATATATTAATACGATACATTCTCCAAATATTCGCTAGCTAAGTCATGTTTTAGCTCTACAAGTTCCCTAAACTGGAATGGTTTCTCTGTATTTCGTAAACCTACCTGGATTACATTACCAGTACAACTTCTTTGCAATCATGGCATTCTCTGGCAAGAAATTCTGTGGGTTACTCCATGCAGTGCAGAGGATGCACTTTTTACTTGTTCTGAGCATGTTTTGTTTGCTGCTGCCTTGTTTGTATATTGGAAATAAAAGTGGACAAAAGATTTCTACCCAGCCTCTTGCTGTCCCTCAATTTTATAGATTTCTTCACAGCCAACTTATCATCTACTTCATTTTTCCAGAATGTTTAAGCAGTCTCACTTTGAGAATGTATTTCAGTTCTGTATTTTTTCTGAGAATGGTTCAGGGACCAGAACCATAAGAGGATTTAAAATGCAGGCAGGAGTTCATAGAGCAATGTCTTTCATTCTGTGTTCCTGCCATGGTAATACGTAACCTTGCTTGCTCTTTTGATTGCTGCTGAACTGACATTCTCATGGAGTTACTATTCCAAGATCTCATTCCTCCTGAGTGATAGTCATCAGCTCAGAGCTCGTTATTTTATCTGCAGCTTCAGCTGTCTATGAAATGTGTTAAATCTGTGCTGCTTTTCCCTTTCTAGGCTTTCTCAACTGTGGTGATGGCAGTGGAGGGACCAAATGCAGATGCAGCTTCCTCAGAGCAGGTGGATGATATTATCCAGTATCCTTTCTCATTTCTCTCAAGTTTGATGTTCAAGTGCTTACAGGATTAATGAACCAGGATTTTTAAAGTACAGCTTCACATGCATTGATAACTAATTCCATAAAAACCAGGTGACTAGTTCAAACAGCCTTAATGTACTGAAAATGTCACAGAAATAAATCAGCTGTAATAGTTGGGCTGGGTGTGGTGAGGTGAGAGAGCAGCTTTTGTCCATACGAGCTGCTTGGGTCTAAAACAGAACCAACAGTCCATAAAACAGGGATCATCTGAGAGGTGGTACAGCTGTGTATAGGGGAGAGCATTACTGGGGAACAGGTGATGGGATAGCTGTGACCTGGGGAGCAGATGGAGAAATAGAGGCAGTAGTTTATTATGAGGAAGACAGAAGCATTAGCAGAGGAAATGCTTACAAAAGTAGTGTCCCTGTAGAAGCCACGAGTTCTGGTACCTTAGCATTGAGAATTTTAGTTCTCACAAAACATCCGTTCTGCTTTTCACTGATTCGTACCTGAGGTCTGCAGGATATTTCAAGGATGAGCATTAGAACCAAAACTCATGGCTACAACAGTCATGCAGTGACAGAGAAGAGATGAATAGTTGTGCAGAAGGAGGCTTCACTACAGGAAGAGTATTTATATGCCTTACTACTAGGCCTAGCTTTCCTTTAGTGTAAGGCCTTTTCTTTTTAACACAAAACTAAATTCTCTGTTTAAGTCAAGGATATAAAGCTGTGTGTCAGGAAGGCAGCAAGAAAGTTATAGGGAATACTGAGTAAAGCTAAGGTGGTGCTGCTTTGTGAACCTCAAAAAAAAAAATTATCCATCTTCCTATTTTTTTGTGAAGAGATATGGAAGTATAAATTCTTTCTTCTGAGACTGTGAAATTAGTATCTTTGTAGGCTTTAAGGTTCTCTTAGTGGGGGAAGGAACTCTTCCTTTGTTGACACATTGCACGAAGCAAAAGAAATCCTGATTAGACTCAAGATTTTTGCTTCTGTAGGAAAATCATGCTCTGCCCTTATTTCCAACCATTTCAGTGTGCAACACATTTTGTGTCATCTGAGCTTACCGTGACTTACAAATCATCCCCTCCTAGAGAGAACGGTGTCTCCATCAATACGCATCATAAAAACTGTACTCAAGTTTCCTTCACTGAAGCGTCCAGTGCTCGTTTTATTCGAGCTGTTTCTGAACTGGAACTCTTAGGTTTCATAAAGCCTAGCAAGCAGAAAACTGACCATGTGGCAAGGTTGACATGGGGAGGCTGTTAACGTGCCACCGAGATCTTAATAAACCTGTTCTTTCTAACATTGCGCAAGGGCTGCGTTCCCACTAAACCAGCCCTCGCTTACTCTGCATTCGAGTCAAAGTCAACGATGACTGACTGTTGTAAGATACATTCTGAGTGCCTGGATAGGCTTGAATAGCAATGTTGTTTTTAACAGCTCTGTGCACCTCCCTGGGTAATGCACTGCTCCATTAATGCTCATGTTCCAAAAACTGCATTGTTGTGTCAGTTTTAATCTTCTTTTCTTTGATGTGTGATATTTAACACTATACTGCTACAATTCAGGCTAGCAAGCTACAAGGACAACATTGGCTGTGTAAGCTACAGAAGCGATGAGGCAGAATTATCAACTTGCTTATAAGCTGATGAGATTTGAGTCATTGTTATAAAATGCCTTCCAGATCCTTGAACTACAGGTTTAAAAATAAATAAAAACAGTATGCAAAAAAAAAAAAGACAGCCTCTGCTGCCTGTTCTTCAAACCTAAACTGGATATAACTCCCTGAAAACTCCTTCATGAGGAATAGAAAGGGACAGAATAACTTCTAAAATACAAATTTTTGCTCTTTGAGAAGAGGAAAAGCAAACATTACATCATTCCCTTTTTCTTGTGAAGTTGGTTAGCACTAGCTGACTTTTGCTAACAGGGGAACTTATGTCAGCATAAACTAAATGCGCATTAGAGGAAGGATGTAAAATCCACACCTCAAACACACACTGTAACTTTTCTCTTTGCTGAGGATTTGCACCATACACAAGCAAAGGAAACTGCTGTATGACAATAATGATTGGCTGAGCATGTTAAAACACTACTCATCTGACAGATGTTCAGTCGAAGAACCTTCTCAGGCTCTTGGACCTGCACAAGCCCATGATGCACTCTGAGCTGCTGCCAGCATGGAGCAGTACCCGTACTTCTGTACAGGTTACCAAGGCTGTCCCCTTTGTAGGAACTGGACTGGCTCACAGCTGCTTTTGACTTGGTCAGGATAGACCGAATAGATAGACTGCTGTTCCCTGCTGGAGTCCCTCACAGAGCAGTGCCCAATACTGTAGCAAAAGCCACAAATAAAGTGCTGTGCTGAGGCACTGCAAAACCGTGGTCAGCACTGGAGTTCTGGTCCCCAAGGAAGCTGAGATTAAGAAAAACCTACACCTGATTCCACATATCAGAGTAACATGGGTATGTCCTAACCAGCCCAGTCTTTTTTTTGGCACTCAGAAGCTACAGTGCAGATCTTGCTGCATTAAACTTCAACATCCCTCAGAGTCGGTTTGGGGAGCAAATGTGCTTATGCTGATGTCAGCATCCCATGTTTTCCAACCACAGAAAAGGCTTAAAAACCATGGGAAAAGCTGCATTTCCCTCCACACCAGCACGTGTCTGCTGTACACCAATAAACTGTCCTGAGGGCCACGGCACATGCATTTCAGCAGTATGGGTGGAGCCTTCAGGTCAGTCTTATCACTCAGAAAAAGGGCTGCAGTTAGGGCTTAGAGACTTCGTCCCTCCCAGCCTTGTTAGAAGTTGAATGGTAAGTACTTACTTTATTGTAAAAGACTTGTATTCACCTCCAAAAAAATCCCAGGCTGCCTCAGATCCCTGACAGGATTACAGACTTCCCCTTCCTTCTTTCTGAGGTGTTTAAGAGCTGCTCTTAGTGCATGTGTTCAGCTATCACCAGAATCCAGGTGCTCCGCTTGGTTGCACTGGCACTTGAAGCCTACTCAGAACAGCACAGAACAAGGCCTAAACCAGGTCTGTACTAGGAAGAGGCAAGTCCTATTACAAAAACCTGCAACTTGCCCAGCTATTTACCAGGAATGTAACATAGGTTAGGCTTGTTTTAAACACCCTCAGAGAGGAGTCATGCATTTTCCAACTGCTCTAATTGCAGAGACACAGTAACACTTCCTGCTGTACTTAAGGGAGGGCCCGGTTCTAAATGTTGCCAGGCAAATTCAGAGGCTGAGGAGGACAGGTAGCTTTATCGGCCTTTCTGCTGCCTAAACATACAACTTGGGAAATGTAATGATAAATCTCAGAGCAAGAAATTTTAGGATCTCAGTGGAGCAGTTGGAAAAGTTCCTCTCTTCCACCAAGGCACAGGGGTAAACAAATTCCACTGTTCTTCACTCCAGAGACCAAGCTTGGGCAACCTGTATTGTGGTGGTTTTTATGTGCAAGGTTTTCAAGCAGCACAGGAAAGAGAAATTTAGGTAGGAAACAGCGACTACACAGGACAAATGGAAAGGAGCAGTGGAAGACCCAAATGTCTCACTCATCTGCAAGAGGACATGGAGCAGAGTGCTCCACACAGCGGTCCTCTGCCTGCAGCCTCCCCTAACCTCACCTGATGCAAGATAAACCCCCATCTTTCACACCTCTGGAGAGTAAAATATTTAGAAGACAAGCAAGCCTCAACCATGTGTGGCTTTTAATCCCCAGATGTGCAGGCAACATGACATTAAAACAGAAAAATTAACAGTTAACGGCGGTTTCTTCCCTTGAATAACATCAATTTTGAAGCTGAAAGTCCCATGTTTGCTGTGCTACATACAGCTGCTCAGGTTCAAATCCTTAACACAGTACTTGGCACTTCTAAGATGTAAAAAGGGGAAATACTTGACTAAAATTGTGTAGGAAGTTCTGTGTAATTTCATTTTCTTTAGCAAGGAGGGTACGAAGGTTAGACAGTTAAAAACACACTGAACAAAACTGGTCATAGATTTGAGTTTGCCCTTCTTCAGAGGCTGGACTTCATAGGCAGAGTCCTAGTTGCCTGGAGCGACCTTAACAACCCTGAATTCTGAACCAACATCAGGAACAGCAGAGATACCACAGCCATGAAAGAGCACCTTGTGCTTTTCTTCCTTTGATGAAATTCTGGTGCCAGGAGTTAATAGCACCAGGCTTTCTGTCTGCAGATCATCTGGCTATAGAGTATGAATTCGAGATGTGGTGCCCCTCATATAACTTACCTTACTACTTTTGTTGTAAATATTCCAAACACCCTCACGCACCTTAGCTGAAATACACACACACACACGAGATTTCAACTGCAAATGTGTATGTAATTTTAAAATGTTACGTTTCTAGAACTGTCTGCATAGCAGTAACACGTTCTGCAGATACTCTAGGAAACCACCTCTGTCTGCAATGTTCATTGAAGGCAAACAGGACAAAAAATACGTTTGTATTGTGGTACTAGCTCTGTAACTACCTAAAGCCTTACCTCTGAACTAGCAACTGTATTCTTTAGGAGCCACATCAACAAAACGACTGCCAAAAGTCAGGAGCTGAAAGTTAACTCGTTTCAATAGTTGACTATTTATCTCTACTGTTACAGATGCTGTCCTTCAATACATCTTTATGCTACTGCACTACTGGTTTCAACACAAACCTGGTAATTTTTCCTTTATCTTGTAGCGTACAACAGCAGTAAAATACAGGAATAAGCCAGGTGCCTATAAAAGCCAAACATTCATCCTCACATTCTTCATCTCAGATAATGGCTTCCAATACAAAGGTCACAAGCACTGGTTCACAACACAAGCATGAACTCTTAATATTTCACCAGCCTTGTTATTTTCCTCCCCACTGTGCAATCACAGAGCTAAGTCATTCCCAAGCCAGGAGTGGAGAGAGCCTTCTCAAAACACAGTTTCTAGCCAGAATCTGCCAACGGCCTTGCTGTAGAAGAGCACACAGGCAGATCTCCATCATCAGTACTCAAAGCTGCTTGAATCTCCTGCCTTTTCAACCTTGAAAAACGCTGAACAATCTTATGGTTATACACTTTCACACCTAGACACAAAAAAAATTCCACAGTCAGGAGGTACATACTGCTTTTTAAGTATACAGTAACTGAGATCTGCTTGAAAATAATTTACAGATCACAACCTTAAAAACAGGTTAACCAAGACCTTTCAACTGTCAGATGCAATCAACTGTCCTCCACTTGCTTTGGTTTTGGCTACACTGCTGTTACATAAAAATTGCAAAAATACTCTAAATGCAGCCACCACAAAATGTAGTGCCAAGAATTCAGTAGTCACTGAGTCTTACCCATTTCTACTTGACTCGAAAGCCTTTGAAAAGGCTCTTCAAAGCAGTTGTTTTTAAGCACCAGATTGTTCCTCACAGCACCCCAATTTTCCCCATTTTTTCAACAGTTACCAAGCAGCCAACCATTTTCCTGCTGAACAATACGTCACCTGTTAGAACAAGCCTTTCACATGAAATTCATCACATCAGATACTGGCACCGACATGAGGAAAAAGAGCCAGTTTAAAGTTCAAGACAGAACAAGCAACAGGTTAAAAAATGAAAAATTTCAAAGAATGCAACCTTGTTTTCAAAACAGGCACAAATTAAGCATACCACAGCTGTGATGCTAAGCACCCATGGTGGCATTGCATTTAATCTGCCAGAAGACTCCTTATTATGCATTAATTTAGAGTAGCACAGGAGTGGCTGGGTGCTAACATGACATCACTTCTTGTTTATAGTAACAATATCCCAAAGGAAAAGATAAGCTGAGGTGCAGAAACAATCACACTGGTATCTTAATTCTACTCCTATCTCAGATTATCTGTTCAGTTAGGCATACACACATTTCTATCAAGTCAGAACAAGGATCTTCTAGAACACAGGAGATACAGGAGATCTATCAGGATGCTGGAATTTGGGTAGTGGTCCACCTGGAAGTAGTGGTTTTCCTATCCTGTGCAAGTGAATAACAAGAGGTCAAAAAATGAGGAGCAGGAAGGAGAGGGACTGAGAACCCTGAGGCAGATAGCAATAATAACAATTACAGCCCTTGATGGTTTTCTTCTTATCTTCAGTTACAGAAGACCCAAGAGGGTAGTGTCTAGCAGAGATTTCTCATTTCTGAGGTTCTGGAAATACAGTAAAAAGAATCCAGCTATTTAGGTAAGACAGATGTCAGGAAAGTGAGCAGAAAATACACTGATTCTGTGGCCACGTGCCTAATTCTGAACCTGTAATCTCACTACTAACTGAATAGAAGTCCACTAAGAACTAGAGCTCATCACATGGCTTCTCTGATATCATGAGCATCAGCATGAGCCCATTAATGTGTGCATCTACCAGCTGAAGTTTCAATTACATTTCAACTGAATTTGAAATGGTTCAAGGACCTATTACACAACAGATTTCCACTTACCAGAAGATGACAGCAAGTTAGACAAGACAACAGTTTATAATCAAAGGATTACTTGGAAACTGCTTTAAAGTCCCCAAAGCAGATAACCCAAGTCATTTGGTAAGCAGTACTTCTACCCCATGGCACACAGATCTAGACCTGCCACGTAGTAGCTTTTGAGTAACCCACACTGAGACTCAGAACTGCCCAGACATCAGCAGCCACCACTTATACAGCAGTCTGGAAACAGCTGAATGCAGCCAATAACAAACTCCTTGACCCTGAACATAAAAATTGTACACTTTTAGCTCTTCCAATACCTATGTAGTTCCAGCTTGTGGTGCAAGCGCCTGCTCTGTCTTATGAACAGATCTCCTTTGACGTGCCATTTAAATCTGAAGGCAGACAAGCGCAGCTGTTGGAGTCAGCTGCAGCAAGTTAAATCAAGAGTTTCTTGTCAGTTCTGTAGCAAACATGCTTCCACAACAGGAGACAATGCAGCCCATCTAAGGAAGATTTCTTCGCCTCTGAAGAATTATCCGAGATTTTCAACCACCTCCTTCTCCTGATCTAAAATTCTGACTCAACCACTACTGCTAGTAAATGAAGTTTTCATTTAAACACTCAGATTTAAGTTTATTCATACACAGCAAAAGTTCCACCTGCATATTAAAAACAAACAGATTAGAAGTAAATGTTTTATTCTTCCAACTAAATTCCAGTACTACAAGGGCAGTAAAACAATGATACACTGAAAAATTGCAGCAATAAACATTTGTTAAAGACCGATAGAATAAATAAAAACTACAAAAATGAGAAACCATATAAACCCATTCTTAACCCCCCAAAAAGTCATGGAATACAGAAATGCCCTCCTTCGCTATTTCACAGGCAGTACTGTGGGCTATTTGCTTAAAATTGTCCTGGGATTACATTCTAACTCAACTGTGATTACAGCTTTGTTGTAGTGCACAGTTATGAAAACCACACTAACTTCAGTCAGAAGTGTCATTCTACATTTTTATTTACACAACCAGTGAAGGGCAACTTCTAGAACACCAGCTTTAATCCTTTACGTTTTCAAACTTATTAACATAAGAAGCCAAATTGTAATGATACAGCAAATGAGGCCACTGGTATTATTACAAGTAGCAAAGGTCCACATCCAGGTGGTACATCAGGGAGCACTCCAAAACCAGTTGCTGCATAAGAGTGGTTGCCACTGACAAAAGCTTGAAATAACCTGTGTTCACAGGGGGAAAAAAATATGGCATTGCTGCAAGTCTTTACGGGGACAGCTTGCAACAATAGAACAGGGTGTATAGGGCAGCCCACATACGCAGAAAGTGTAATTCATGAAACATCTGGAAAGAGGAAAAAAAACAAGAGTTAATGATGGAGTAAACAAATGCCAGCTCAATCTATTGCCTGCTATGGCAGTATCAAAATCTGCCTCAAAAATAAAAAAACAGCATGTTATGGGATGTTTTAAACAAAAGTTGCATCTTCCTTTCAACCTTGGTCTTCTGTATTACTAATTTTAAGCATTTTAACTTGGGGGCCTAGCTGAAGCTTAACAACAAACAATGGCTGTTTAAATTATTGGATGTTGGGTAATTTAAGGCTGCTACAGGAACCAGAAGAAACAGATACTCACAACTGGCAGGCTGTTCTCCATATCGTCGCATGATTTGATCATGCGTGAACTTCACGAATGCGTCATATTGTTCTGCAAGCATGAAGCATTAGAAGAGTAATTATATCAAGTTTAACTCAAGCAGATACATATTCGAGGCTACTTTTTTTATACATACAAATCATGTACGTTAAACACACATCCACTAACAGTAGTTTTAACTGACGCAGTTCATAGCTGCCATTTCCTTTTCACCCCCCAAACCAACAATGCAGCACATGTCCCCTTAATTAAAAGACTTTCCCTCACAAACTGCTGTAATGGGAAAGACAGTAATACGCTCCAAGAGAATTATGCTGCACATACACAAAGACCTCAATATACCTAACACCTGCTAAGTGTCAGACATGGTATTTTGAAGTAATCAAGTGTGCCCATTTTACAGATCCATACTGGGGGCAGAGCAGTTAAGTAATCATTGCATTTAGGTCAGTGCTAGAGTTGGAAACATAACTTCTCTCTGCTTCTATCACTACCAGATGTAAGAAAATTAATTTAATGAAATGGAAACACAGAAGTACAGGAAAGGGACTTGCTACGGAGTTAGAAATTCTTTTTGGTGACCACCAGAAAATCAAAAGCAAAGATGAAATGCTAAATGAGTACCACTTGAATAATTCCAAAGGTAGCCATGATAGGAGACATATAGTTGACTGTGGATTTCATGAAAATAGCTATGGTGTAATCGGGAATGAAATTTAGATATCAAATGTATTAATTTGGCTTTGAACTAAGCATTATTTCACAGAAATATTATTCTTTCTATCCACACATACAAACAAATACATTAGCAATATTTTATTCAGTTTTCATATTGCACTCATCAGCAGGATATCACCTTTCAGAATTAGGAAACGAACAAGGAGAGTAATATCTACCAGATGATGCTCCTCTCCATTCCCCTTCCTCCCTTGTGGAAAAATACATGTGCAGCAATGTGGGGTGTTCTGAGAAAAGGGCAAGGTCAAAGAAGGCAATCTTCAACTAAAAATGCAGTTAGATTTGTAGTGGTTCCTAGTCCCACAGGTTTGCCCCATTAAAGTCCCCATCCTCTTGCAGGGATGAGCTTCACCTTTGAAGTAAACAGGGTATCAGTAATCAGCAAGTAGTGCAGCAGCAGCCCGAAGTACGGACCTGACCCAAAGATCTAAGGACATTCATCCCTGACTGAAGGGGCCCAAGGTCACTGCAGCCAATTGCCCTCTGCCCACAAGCAGGACCACCGTTTCACTGCAGTTCTGACTGATGCCTTTTCAGCAGCCATGCGACAATCTCAGCCAAACAACAAAATAACACTTAAGAGCAGACAGACTGAAAGATCTGTTGCCCAGAAACCATTTCCAAAAGTATCAGCAACTAGACCTTTTCCTAAAACTATGTATTAAAGGCCAGAAACCAACCTGCAAGCTTTCTTCTTTAAAAGTTTAAGTCAACACACATAGCTGCTTTGTAAGCATCATCTTTCTTAAAACTATGGCTTTGGAAATTTAAAGAATCCAGAGTTACTAAAAATCCGCTTTCTTGTGGCATTCAGATCCAGAAAGTTAAGTAATCCAAGAGCAACCTACAGTGAACCGTTTTGAAAATACAAGTGAACACTTTAAGATACTTAAACCACTGGCATTCCGTATCACGTATGTTCTAACTGGCTGGTTTAAGTCAAAAGGTAGCTAAGTGACACAAACACAACCACTATACTCTATGACTTAACCTTTAGTATAAAAAGCTGTTTTTCACAAACAGGTTCTAAAAAACCTTCCAAGCTAAAGTTTCCCTTAGCACCTTACACTCCTTCTCTGCTTTTAAAATCTGCAAAAGATCTTGCAAACCCAGGTTTATGCTAACACAGCGGTTTCAGGTTAACCCGCAGCAGGGGAAATTGGGGCATTACAATGATCCGAGTTTTCCATTTATCAGGCACTCTGCATGAAAGGCAATCCTGCACACAAAGAACATGAGAGAACTAAAAAAAAAGGCAGTATCTGGCTAGCTACCTACAAGAAAATTGTAATTCAGAAAGGAGTGAGGAAAATATCTGAGATGCAAACATTCAGTTAAAGTCACTTGAAAGAAACTATTCAATTGAGATTTATTACAGAATTTCCAGTTACATTTCCACTGACTTCACTGGTTTGCAAGAATGAGTATCACCTTACTGTACAAAGTTTAGAAAAGGATATAATAATTCTGCCAGCAGAAAAACATAACTGGCCTCGTCCGTAAGGAATTTCTAAACTCTTTTGGCAGTCTCTTTCTAAATTCCCTCATAATGCTGAAAATGTATTATTAGCTTGATACATGGGATGCAGTAACATGATCTTTCAAATAGCTCTTCTGGTGACCACCATCATAAGACCAAGTAAACCTAACTCATCTCACTAAACCAAAACCCTCCAAAACCAGAAATCATCCCTCTCCTTTCCCAAAAACAAGAAAAGAAGTGTTCCCTTTGAGACTGACAGATGGAGCACATGTGAGGAACTTGCCAGAGGAGTTCCTGCTTGTGAAGAACTACAAATTTGTACTCAGAAAGCGCCTGGAACAACTGTAAATATATCTGGTCTTCAAATGATTATTATGATCACTGCTAACTGAAATGCATTTAAGAGAATACAAGAAATGACCCAATTCCTAACATACATAAATAAGAAGAAAAAAGCTCCACAGAGTCCTAATATATGAATCTGAAGGAGGTTAGAAAGAAAAACATAGAAATGGAACATTAGGTTCAAGGCAACGTTAAGTATTTAGGACTCTAGTTATAGTTGTAACTAGATGTAGATTTAAAAGGGACTTTTAACTATAGCAAATTCTTAAAAGCAACGGCAGATCAGCAAGCACAGAAACGAAGGCTCAGGTGCAGACATACTGTCACAGCCAACCCACAAGCCTAACACAAGTCTGGGGACTTCCAGCATGGGCATGCCTGTAGAAGTCCCATACCTGAAGAGATGCACAAACTTTAATTCTTTTCAGGTGGGAAGAACAGCAGCCATGGGTATTCAAAAGCAAGTTTTCCACCACAGAGCACGCTCAGATGTTCATCATCATTGCATTAAATAAATTAAACAGCAAATCATACTATGAAAGCACCTACCTCTGACTGCACCAGAATTTAGGGGCTCAAATGCTAGCAAGATGCTTAGAAGCAGAGGACTTCAACAACTAAAGAAAGGTCGTATTTACAATGCTGACATTAACATGATCCTTATGAAAAGGTAAGTTGCCATCAGGCACTAAAAGTGTCAGCTGAATGGTGTGAAATACAACAATTTAACACAGAGCATCAGAAATGCAGCTGAACTCCTGATGCTCAGGCAGACACCAAACATTGCTGGCAGCAGTGTAATGGTAAGTATGAGGAAGAGAAAGGAAAATCTTAGGTACTGTCATCTTGCCAGATTCCAGAAAAAGGAAGTCAGTTCCCAAGCAGAAGTAAAAAAAAAAAAAAAAACAAACCAAACCAAAAAGTCCTTCACAAAGAGCTCTTAAGCCAGCAGAATAGAAAGTCTTTCTGGCAAAAAAAAAAAAAAAAAAAAAAAAAAGAAAAGAGGAGGAAATTATCAATTCAGACACGATAGCAAGAGAAAGTTCTATCTGAAATAAAACCACTGTTTCCATTGATTACTAATACCCAGGAGTCACAGCTTCTATCCAAGGCAGCATAGAAGGAAAAAAACTATCAAAGAGACTACACATATTTTTCTGTCCTGTATGCAATCCTAGTCCTTAACTAGATTAGTTTAAAAAAAAATACAGCATAACACAAAAATGAGAAGAAGTGTTAAGCTTTCAAACTCATCCTAACACATTATTTTGAACTACAATATACCTGCCAGTTTTGTAGTCAAAATTTCTTCATACTCCTCACGAATCTTCTCCTCACGTTCTTTCAGCAAACGCTCACAGATCATTCCAACTTGTCTTAGAGTA
Source organism: Bucorvus abyssinicus (assembly GCA_009769605.1). Taxonomy (NCBI): domain Eukaryota; kingdom Metazoa; phylum Chordata; class Aves; order Bucerotiformes; family Bucorvidae; genus Bucorvus; species Bucorvus abyssinicus. The sequence continues at coordinate 14,801,403 of CM020024.1, read as the reverse complement.
AACAGGGGCTGTTCTTTTTTCAGTGGTGATGACGCTGCAGATGAAGTACCTAAGATTAAATATTTTGGCATACCAATTTACACTTACCAATAGTTCAGAACCATTTTTATAATCAGTTTTCTTCACATGTTTTACATCAAAGAAACTTTACAAAATACTTGGAGAAGCCTTTCTCTGCCATTTGAACACTACTTCTTTCTATTAAACTGAAATTGGACACCCAAAGGGAAGACATCTACAACAGACAATATGCACAGGTATCAAAACACCCAGAGTCTTATACAAACACTGTGGACATCATTTACATGGCAGTTGCGATTTACAAATTTAAGCTTCTATTTTATATAAAAGTTACAGTACATTTGTACAAAGAGCGTTGCTTTGCAGAAGCCTATTACAGTATCAATGGGAGGGTACGCAGGATGGTCTCTTGAGAACAACGCATCCTACTGATTCTTAAAATGAGAAGCTACAATCTTTTGGGTCAATGCTAGTATTGCCAAAAAAAAAAAAAAAACCAAAACAGGAACTGGTGAGAAGGTCCCATAAAACACCAGATAACTAGGGAAAAGTTTTTACTCAAACAGACTCTAAAAACACGTAACAGAATTACACAGAATTTACTGCCAAAAAAAGTAACAGTAACTGGTGATGTCCCAAATCTTCGTCCGCGAAGCCAAGCCATGATGAACTGGTGATGTGACATAAACCACCAAATAACTAGGGAAAATTTACGCAAAGAGAGTCTAAAAAACACACAGCAGAATTACACAGAATTTTCTGGGTACCTGGCAAAGCTGGTCCAGCAAGGAGAAATGCAGGTGGCTGTGCATCAGTAGAACAACAAGGATCTGTCTGCTGGAAGCTATTTTCTAAGTGTCTCCTCTTTTGTATGCGTTTGTACTCTTGTTTTATGTTGTGCAGAATTTGTTCTAAAAGGAACAAAAATTAAACCTAAAATAAATACATTTCAGCATTTCACTTAACTTTACTGCCACTCAAACACCAAACACTGTAGATAATTAACAGATGATAAAAGCTAGACTCTCAAAACATGGCCTGCAAAACCCACCATGTTTTACCTAAAACACAAACAGTGAAACTAACTAAAAGAAAGGTAACTCCAGACTCTTTCCACCAGGAGAACGCTAGCAAACATCTTGTTAGTTAAGGTCAGGTACTGGTGCCCAAGTACTCCTAACGAAACTAAATAGTGTAACATTAAAATTTAGGAACTATCAACTATACAATACACATGGAGAAAAACCGGGCTATAGAACTTCTACTGGTATTCATCATCATCCCTTCACACATTTAACTTGCAATCATCGTTCTCTCCCAGACAGCATTTATCATTCATATAGTTAAGGGTAACAAAAGACTCCAGAATAAAACATGTATGTGAAATACCATTCCTTTCTGCATAGTTACTGGCATATAGGTGACAAAGTGGAGAGGAAAACACAGTTGAGACAGAATATGCATAAAGCAGCTACTGCTTAAAATCTCAAAGAACTGGAAACCAACAGGTGAAATACAAAAGCTTTCCACAACATTTCTGACAGCCTCAGATCTAGCCAAATAAACACAATGGATGGATCAATAGTCTCTGTTAAAGGCGTATGGCAACATGTAGCTCAGCATTTGATTGCACTGAATACAGCGCAGCAAGACTTTTAATAATCTCATCTCCACTGTAGAATTACCAGAAATAAAGTAATCCTTGCAAAGACACTATCAATACTGTGTGCCTTCTCTCTGGAATTTCATGCACCAAAAGGCTCTCGGGTACATCAGTGCCCTGACTGCATATCCTCTGGCAATGTAAAAATTAAAGGGGGGAAAAAAAAAAAAAAGGCAATTTTTTACAGACCCTCAGAGAAAGAGACTTCCAAAGACTCTATGCAAATTCTTACTTTCAAATGCATTAAAAAAAAATTCCCTACAGCATCGGCTTGCACTGACACTTGCAGACTTTTGGCAAAGACAGCTTTTGAAAACTCAAGATACATACAAATCCATGTGATCACGTTGGAGTTGCCAAGGACTCCACTCAGTACCTTCCTACTCCCATTGGGCATCTTGCCAATACCACAAAAGCGTCTCAACTAATTTTCAGGTTTGTAAACAGTACGCTATTGAGGTTCCAGATTTGAACATTTTCTAGTAAGCAATCATGTGAAGCTGGTAACTTCAGACACCATCTTATTCAGTCAGTGGCTAAAGCCTATGCTAGACCAAGCAGAAGCAAACATTTGCCAATTTCTAATTCAGAGGTTTAACTATTGTGGTGGTTCTTCAATTCTTTAAGTTAGTTGGGGGCTTCCAATTTATAAGACAAGAGGAAATGGTTTCTAGTCAACAGAAATAACAGCATTTTCATCAAAGGAGCTTTTTGTTTGGATTTGGTCCACTGATTAAGCCCTTGCAATTTATACCTTTTCAGTCCCACACCTACAGTGCTTCAGTAATTTTCAATTCCATAAAGGGAGATCAGTAATTTGGTTCAAAGAAGCAGCAAATGCAGAAGACATAATAAAGCCGCACAGTAAGAAAATTAAGAGAAGGAAACTATGAGAAAGTGGGGGAAAAACATACTCAAGGATAACTGGAGGATTCATGTTTTTTGTAGGGCAAGGTAAGGACTACACTCCAACATGCTACAGAAATACATAAATCACCCTCAACCAAGATGCAGTCAGGCTTCCAAAACTAAATAGAATCCCATACAGAATTTGTCACATGCATTCACACTGCATCAGTCAGAGATCAGCCCTGCGACATTTTTACACAATAGCATTATGGTGGTAAAGCGATACTTTTCCTCAGAATCAAGTGCTGTTCTGGCTAATGCGGTACTGCGTAATTTTGAGTGGGAACCAAATTAGCTCTTAAGATTATCTGTCCTAAAGCATGTCTACACTATGAGAAACATGACTGCAAGCCTTCACACTGTATTTACAGTAACCAAAGAATGTAAAAGACTACATGCATCCTTCACTACAACTACTTGGTCTTGGGCATACTTTCCAAATTGCATATGAACTGCAAAAACAACCAAATTTTGGGTGTAACAACTTCTGATAAAAATCTTCTCTACAGTTCTCCTTTATACTATCTTTTTGCAGAATGATTCTCAAACCACATTAAGCACCAAAATTATTAAGGAAAAAAAACCTAAACAGACTCTGGTCAATGGATAGAACTGCAAGTTAAAACAATTAACAGTGAAATTTCCTCCAGCCCTAATAACTCCTGCAAATTAAACAAGGAATAATTCAGAGAAAATGTTAAAATATCAGACAGAATAGAAAGGGCAAAAGCAACGGGGCAGGGGGGAGGGGGGCGGGCAGGGAAGGAGGGTAGCAGGGGGGAAGATGGAAAAATTAGTCCTGACTTTGGGAAAACAGTAACAACTGGGATAGAAAATTAAGATCTGTGCACCAAGGATACATGACTCTATTCCAAATGATACTGAATTGTGGACACAGAAGTTCAATAATATTATAGTAATTTCATGTACTTCTAATCTGGTAACACTTTTTAACTTGCCGTCTTCCAATCTTGCTCTGAAAAATCAAAAATCTTAAGAAACGCCACTGACAGATACACTGGGGGATCCCCGTCCTGACATAACCACTTTGACAGTTTGCATTACTGTAACTTCAGGTAAAGGTATAAAACTAAGCAAAGTGGGATATAGGAAGGGACTATTTAAATACGACAATACAGTGTCTACATTGCAAACAGCCACTAAAGGAAAAAAAAAAAGCCTGAAATCTGAAGTCCTGACTGAACACTTGCGGAGCACTTGCACAGCTTGGTTTGGTAAACAGTATTCCTCTATGTAGTCTAACTTTCCAGTTTTAAGGCACTACTGTTCAGCACAGAGAACTGGTCTATAAGCTTTACTCAGTAGCATGTTGCTAGAAGGCAAGATGACTGTGAGAATGACTCATCTCATACTTCCTGATTTCCACCATTTGTAAAATGGAGATTAATAGTCAAAAACCACAAGTTTAATGTAGCACTGAACTGGTCAATCACTTCTCATGTGATCGATCAGACTAGTAATGCTTCAAATTAAGCAGGCACAATTTTGCAGCAGCAAAGTCCAAGTAGACATTTTTATTAACACACAGTGCCATAAGATCTTTGAGTTTAAAACGTACTTTGTGAAGTGAAATATAAGCTTGCAAATATTTATGACTGACTTCAAATGAAAATCTGAATGATGAATTATGTTGGCTTTTTGTTTGTTTAATCTAGAAAAGTGGTTTAAATGCACCAAGTTACTTCTAGCATTTACTTTTTGTTAACAAATCCACAAAAAAATTGATGAACTAACAGATTCCACTGAAAGCAGTTTTTATAGCATCTCATACTTGAAAGAAGCCATGAAATATTAAGGCAGTGCAAACTTTTTAACACCACCCATACGGCAGACATCTAACTGTAAAGCCCTTTAAAACTCTGGCCCAGTTAAAGAAAGCTTAAGAGTTAGCATATCTCACTCTCCAACCTAGTTTTGCTTCCAGAAAACCTTCCTGCCTTTTCAAGTTCAGTTTCTTAACTTTCCTTACTTCCAAACTAGCTCTGATTTTTCTCTTTGCAGTTGACAACTGAATTATTAAAATGTGCATTTAACTGGTGTCAAACACAGGACAGGTATTTTTAATGCATTCCTCAATGCAGAGGCCCAAATTGTCTTTTTCAACAATTACATGCTTTATAATTAACGCATTATTTTATATATAAAAATCTAGAAAGTGCACTCAGTAAAAAAAAAAAACCAACCTAATTCAAGTGAGCTTCCCTAAGACTGTAAAACTGAAGGGAGAACTTGAATCATATAAATTAGAACTCATTAGATATTTTAAATAAAAACGGGCATCCATCTTACAAGCACTTAACTTCAAATCAGACATTGTACATAAGGGAATAATTTCATTTATGAGATGATCAAGGAGAATATATTTAACATGAACAAACATACATCACTGTGGCCTATCCTCAGTTCCTTCTTAATTTCATTTTATCCCCTGTGCTCAGTGTTTCCTACTGGTTAGAGGTACCTCTGAAGGCACAGAGCTAGCTAACAGGAAACATGAGACAGAGGCGCAGAAAGTAAAAATTAGGCTTTCAGAATCCAGGGTTGTGGCAAGAAAAAGCACAGTGCTAACACACTGAAATGAGTTAGTATTTCATAAATGACATTTCAAATTCAAGATGACTATGAATCCCAGCCAGTTATGCAAGACTGTATTTATTCTCCTCCCCGAGGTTCAAGGCTAAGATAAAGAATGACAAAGACTGCTACTGTCTCATCATGACCTCTAAAGGCATAATGGATTCAGCAAAAACCACCTGAATATAATGAAATGCACAGATACTCTTCTTCTGGTTTTGTTTGGTTTTTTTTTTTTAAATCTGGTACTCTGTGTATTAAGAGCATGAAGTTGAGTACATAGGCTTGTGAAATATTACATTAAGATGAAGGACAGCACTCACAACAGTCCTCTTTCAGAATCTGAGCTAAGATTTGGGGAACCAAGATTTCAGGTTTCAGCTGCTTTCACAACCAATGAAGAGAGGAGGAAATGGGAAGGGGGCAAATCAGAAGTCAACTTTGACATCTGAAATATGATCTGTCATACTAATGGATTACAAAGCCAAATATTCATTTCTGAGGAGTGATGTCTTCTTACTTCCTTTAATTCATGATAAAAAGGCAAGTTATTCTTTTTCAGAGTTCTATCATCTAATTACTTCATCCTGACCTGTAATTACCTAGAAATTATGTACAAGGGAAACAGCAGTTCAACTTGAAAAGGTTACAAGGCAAACAATTATTTTCTCCATTTTAATAACTGCTTATCAACTATGAAGGTGCTGATTGTTTCCCCTGAAGGAATTTTTCTTTTTTTTTTTTTTTCTTTTTTCCTTTTGGCTTGATTTTTAAACTAGTAATCTCTCATCTCAGTTTCTGGCTCCTCTCATTTAGCTGAAGGAAACTTTAGCAAAACACGTAGGAAGGTGACTCAATAGGCTGAAATCAGAGTAGCAGTTTTCCTAGCCTGAAATGGAACCTAAAGCTCAGGTTTCAGTTTACCATGTCACCATTGAACGTATGCTTTCAAACCTGAACCATGCCCGAGATTTCTTCTAAGTGAATCAATCAAGTGCTATCCTGACGTCAACTGCATACATCTTCACAGATTTAAGCTCCTGTTAAAGCAAAACTGCTTCACTGTTCTGGTTCAATTTTGCAACGTTTCCATGAAGCCACCGCCCTTATTCAACATCTAGCTGATGCTACCAAAACTATTCCTAGTTTTGGTCTTCCCACCAGACTACTGACATACAATGTTAATTTTAAGAAGCCAACTTCCCCTAAAGGGCAGCACCGCAGCAGAGCAGTAAGGGGTAACAGTATTCTGCACTTCTTGAATCTACTTAACCAGGGAATCACAGGCATAGACAGAAATTAAGATAATCCAGATATTCCTCTTACTCTTTTGCTTTGGTCACAGATATCAATCATTCCAGTTGCATTTCTTAATCAGGAATGGTCAGTTAGACTTCAATAATAGAATGTCTAGTTTTGAAATTCACATTCACCTCAGAGGAGCATGTTCTAAGCCAGAGAGAACACTGATAATGGGTACACGCTGACACTTCACAGCCAGAGTCTATAGCTACAGAATGGATAGAAGCAGCTTATAATGGACTCTATGGCACAGAGCTGGCCACCTCATGAGATCCAATTACTTGAGGTCTCAGGCTGACGAAGGTTCTGGTTCTCCCACTGGATGCTCACATATGCATTAGCTCATTCTACAGATGTGTTATTTCAGGAAATCCCAGTTCTCCTGATCAAGGGGTTGAGGAATGAAAAATAAATCAAGTAATGCAAAATGTATTAGACACATCAATTAGATCTTTCTCTTCACATAAATAAAAGGTCACATTGCATTTATTAGACTTGCCACTGGAAAAAAAAACCTGCTTGAACACTTTATGACATCTACAACCAAGGGCATTTAACATTTATAGTCACCATAGGCATCTATACAGAAATTTCTCATGTAAGTTAAATTATCAAGTCCAAATGCAGCCATTATCTGCTTTTTCTTTCTTTCTTTTTTAAGGGGTGGGAATGTTTTTAAAAAAATTCTAATGATTTCTGCAATCCTGGAGCAAAACGAAAAACTTGGCATCTCGCAAAGATAATTTAGCAATAAATACACATACAGATAAATGTTAATGAAACAGAAATTAAGCAGAAAGAGATGCAACACTAATACGTCACATTCCAAAGCCACTAAATCTGTTCATTTAAAAGTCAAACCTGTACTTGGCCACTGACCAAGTTTCAGATAGAAGTTTCAGCTGGTTCAAGAGGGCAGTTGAAAGGTCACAGGAGGACACAGCCTACAGGGAAGGCTAACAGTTCTTCCTATTCAAAAAGGTCAAAGTAATTTTCTTGCATTAACTTTGAAAATTTCTGTTAATTAGATGCAACTTTTCCCCCCAGATTATTCTGTGACAGAAAAAAAAGTATAAAGACAAATTTATCCACCTTCTGTTTGTAAAGAGTCACTCATGAGAGAGCAACTGTTAGAACCAGCTCCACTTGCCATCTTTAACTAGAGGCATTTGCCATACAATTGCCATTAGAGCAACAAATACCAATTCTGCATACTCATTGCTAGATACTGCATAAATTCAGCAGTTTCCATATTCCGCTAAACTTTTGACATTATCTCTGCTTGGACTGCAACCAAAACCTGAGTTGAAGGACTGTTCTCAGTAACTCCACCCACCACAACTTTTGGTTTGCAACATTGGTTAGTTGCTGGGCAAGCACTGAGGCAGATGAATGTTTCAGATGGAGGAAAAACTGCATGTGCAGATGCAGAAGTGTGTGGATTTTTAAGCGATTTCACAAACTGGTTTTAAATACAACATTCTTTTTGATTCTACAAAGTTTTAGCTGCAAGTTAACCTCTGATTTTGGATGAAGAGTACGCATGGAAGTTCATCTTCTCAGTTACTATGTATCATGAATTAGGAGTTTTAAATCCCTACGGTCAACATTATCTCTCCTTCCTCTTCTCTTCCATTTCTTTGGACTGTATTTCCCACTGTAGAAATATCCAGACGAGCAAGCTTTCTAATACTGACCTGCCTTTGAATTCAAAAAACAACTATTCATAATTTTGTCTAGAATATAATATTTAATCACGGTAAAACAGCAAATAGCAGTTCTAAGACATCCAGAAGAGAACAGAAAAAATACTTCCATTGCTTCCTCCTTTCACTCTCCAGAATTTGTTTAAACAGCTTCGGAAGAGGACAGCACCCTTAGGACTTCAGAGGAAACCAAACACATACAATGCATTATCCAGACCCAAGTACAGTTATCCTGGTCTTACAGAACAGTCTCATTTATAACTAGAACTTTCAGGAAAGTAAAACTCATCTGCAGTATTCAAGCAGAAGAAAACTTAGAGGAGACACTCTTTCAAAACTGAACCTGACAGGCAGATTATGTTCTGCACCACTTATAGTGAACAGAGTTTTAAAAACATAAATCTAGACACAATCAATGGTATCCAGAAATTAGCAAATATACTCAGAATATGCTCAAGCCAGTAAGCGCCATTCTGCAGAAAGTATAGACGGTAAAGCCACAATTACAGTTTGGCTGCCAAATTCATTGAGAAACTGGAAGTGACCGAACAGCTGTTCAAATAACCACAAAAAATATTAAAAACACTCTTGTGAGAGATAGATTTCATCTTGAATAAGCATACCCTCTCTCAAACAGACGTATCATTTATTTGTCTATGACCGCTCTATAAAGACAGCTGTTTTCTCATCTGACTACCACGCTGTATTCTTAGTTCTCAGCACACCCCTCAATCAATCCACACTCTGCTTCCAGATCATTCATTTTTTAAATCGTTAACCATGTGCTAAGAAGTTCTGCTGCTGATATAGCCTCCTTTGGTGAAGCTAAATGCTACCAGGACAGAGTATCAGATAGAAGAAAAAAACTTTGACATGAACTTAAAAGTATCCCCATCAGGTTTTATATCCAGAACTCTGATTTCATACGACCATTTATTTTCATTAAACAAAATTCAGACACTTCTTAAATGCTGGAAACTCAAGCATTACAGAGACATGGTGAGGAAACCATGTGAAGTCAACTGAATTCTTGCTATTGTTACTAAATTTCCCAACACAAAAACTGAACAAAACAGTCATTCAGTGACTCAGTTGGGAACACTTTTAAAATCAGACTGGAATTCTTTTCACCCACAGAGCAAGATTCACCTGACCCAAATGTAGACATCTATATCAGAAGTGGTCATGTAAATTCATTTTACAGTCAATGGAAAGCAATATATATTTCTACAGAACACTTGGCCTCATCCTAAGCCAGAGCTCTACAATAAACCAACTGCTTCTTCCAACTATCAAAAAAGCCACAAATTATTAGGTCAGGTGTACACTTACAAAATTAGATGAGATGAATCCCATACAATCTTTCAAGTGGCCCCTTTAAAATTTTAAGCTCTACTTTGTTCACTGATGGTCGAAATGAAATAGTCACAATGTTGTAATACCCCCAAAATTCAACTGAAAGTAAAAATTAAGCAGGCTGGTTAAGAGTCACATTTGCACTATCACTGTATAAAGATTTTTTTTTCTCGTAACAGCAACTATAGAGGAAGCTTTTAAGCAAAACCCATGTAAATGTGCACAATTTATAAATGCTTCAGGTTTTGCTCAGGAGCATTCAAGTGTTGTAAGAAACATCCAATTTATTGTCCTTCACTTTCCATTACATTATACAAATGGCTTAGATAAAACACACCCTTGCCAGTACAGGATCACTTTTTCACAGGGATTTCCTCCTGTACCTCTGATTTTTCTCAAGAGAAGATGAGGCCTCTATTTACTCAATTTCAGTAATGGTTTAGTTTTTAAGACCTTCAGAATCATTAAGATAGGACTTTAGGTACTACCTCAAACACTGCTGTAGGTTATCTCTGCTGAAAATTTTACTCATTGTCTCCTTTAAGCAATACACATTTACTGGCCAGACAATATTTATATTAAATATTCATAATGTAAGCTCTCCAAATCCCACAGAAACAAGCCAAAGGAAATCCCTGCAATGAAGCAACACTTATCTTTTAAAAAAAGAATCAAATGAATTCTGATTTTAAACACCTCAAAGTACATGTAATGGCTCACCGTACCAGGGAGTACCATCCATCACAACTCTCATCCTAGACCGCTGACTCATTCAAGATCTTTTCCTAGAGCTTCAAAAAAAATACTAAGGCGCTGATGCCAAGTTTAAGCACTTTGTATGCCCTCTATGTATTTCCTCCGTAGCAATTTTTTATTATTTGATTAAAACCTGTAAAAAATGTATTCTACTGTACAGTTCTCAGAACTAAGAATATTGAAACAAGGCACTGTCCTACACGACTGAGATGGCAATTTGAAAACACATTCAAACTTACTGCTCAGTAATACTAGCAGTAATCCAGGGGCAACTTCTGTACAAAAGCGAGCACCGATCAGAACAGCAGAAGGAATTCAGCTGCAACAACTGCAGAGGGCTTTTTTCCCTGCACACAAAGGACACAGATCCATACCTCAGCGCTACAGCCATTCGTGGCTGCAAGCTTAACCATTCTTAAGTGCATTACTGGAAGCTACCCACTAGACTAACCCGTGCAATGGGCAATCAATCCTGCGTGCCCAGCCAAGATTCATTCCTTTCTTCTCTCCCTACTCGCTGGTAAAACGAACTCGGTTGATTTTTACTTTACAATAATTACACAAGCAGACGTGGAGCTTTTAGGGCCACATGTTGACTCATCTCTCACACGTTAAGAATATAAAAGGGTTTCATTCTCGCCTAACATCTCCGAGACGAGCAGACTGCCCGATTCCGTTTTATATGCCCTAAAGGCAACTCTCACCCTTGCACACAATTGCTTTCATCGCTCGGTTTTCCTACGAAACTTTAAAGATGCCACAGAATGGGTGAGCCGGGACGGTGGCACGCATTAAGGGACTGGAAGCGGAATTACCCCTTTGTTTTATCTGCGTTTGCCTTTTCCCACTGGCGTTTTGCGGGTGATTGATGACAGGCCGCGCTCCCCGCCCGCTCTCCCTCCCTCCCACCCCCCTCCCCGCCCCCGATGTCTGAGCAACGGGAGGAGGTGCCGCCGCCTCGGCTCGGGCAGCGCTCGACCCACCGATAATGGCTGCAAGGGATCGATGGGGGCCCCACCGAGAAGCGCTCTAGGCGCAGGCTCTGAGCGAGCCCCAGTCCCATCCCATCTCCCGCAGCCACCACGGTCACCTCACCGCCCACCCCCCCGCAGCCCCCAGCGTTTCCGCAGCTTCACTCGCCGCTGCGGCTCTCCTTGCCACATTAGGCACCCATGGAAGAGAGGAAAAAACCTCCGTGTCCGTCCTCGACATGAGGAAAGCCGGCCTCCCCCTTTCCTCGGCACCAGATCAAGCCTACCCCACCAGCGTCCCACCGACCGCCGCCTTTCCCCGCTCGAGTCCCTTTCTCCAGTCGCCCCCCCACCCGCCGATCCCTTTCCAACGGCCAACCGCCCGCATCGGTTCAACCCGCCCCCCCCTTCCTCCCCATCCCTCCTCCCCCTCTCCTGCTGCAAACGGCCATTTCTATTGTGTCTCCGCCGCGGCGGTGCCAAGCCGAGCAAGGATCGCTCCGGCCCCAGCCGCTGCCAGCCACACAGCCCGACAGAAAATGGCTGTAGGGGGACGCAAGACCCACCCAACCCTTCCCTCTTCTTCCTCCTCCCTCCCCTCTCCGGTCGCCTTCCCGGCCCCCTGCTCTGCGCACCCACCACCTCCACCCCCGCCTAGGTCCCCCCGCCGCCGCCCCGCACACCCACCACCATGGCACATCCCGGTGGGCTGCCGACACGGCGGGGCCGCCTCCCTCACCTGTAGTGAGCCGGGACGACACCTCTCCGAAGGGCGAGGGCTCCATACGCAGGTATTTCTGCGGGGAGGCGGCGGCGAAGGAGGAGGACGCGGCGGCCGAGGCCGGGGCTGACAATGGCGCACATCGCCTCCGCTTCGGGGACGCCGGGCTCAGCAGCGGGTCGAAATCGAGAGTCCTTTTCAAAGTGGCGCCGCAAGCCATGGCGCGGCGCGGCGGCGAGGCGGCGGAATGGGGCTCGGAGCGAGGGCCACGGGAGACGGCGGCGGCGGCGGTGGTGGCAGCAGCAGCCGGCCCTACCCAGAGGCGCCTTCCCCGCTGTTTGGGGCGGGCTGGGGGGGGAGGGAAGGGAGGGCGGCAGGGAAAGGAGGGGGCAACTGCGTCAGGTCCTCCGCCGCCTCCCTGTCGGCCTCTCTCTGGGGAGCGGCCCCAGCCCCCCCAGCGGCTCCGGCTCGGCCAGCTGGATCCCCGCTCTCACCGCCCGCCCTGCCCTGGCTGGACCAATACCGTCCGCAGCTGGTGGCGGGGCGCGAGCTGGTCCGAGGGGCGCGGAGCCGGACCCAGCCACCCGTCCCGGGGCGGCCGATGAAGAGCGATGGCGGTGCGGCCCAGGCGGCGGCAGCAGCAGCACTTCCCTCTGCCGGTCCCACACCAGCAATATGGCGTCAATAACAACGCCGCGGATTCAAAAACCAATCGCTTGCACTGCGCGTGCGTTCCTGGGGCGGTGGCGGCCGCAGAGGCTCAGGGGAATCGTCGTTTCTCCGGCCCGGGCTCGCGGCTCAGTGGCGGGCCGCCCACGAGGGCGGCGGGACTACAAGTCCCGGCGTGCCCCACGTCGCCTCTCCCAGCTTCCGGGTTCTGATTTAAATCCCCCCTCGGAGACTGTGGTGTGGGTTAAAGGATGAGGTTGTGGGAATGTGGGTGCTGTCGCCCCGCCTGTGGGACTTGGCCCCGGGGGCGGGTGCTGGGCGCCCTCAGCGCCCCGGGGGAGCGGTGCGGCTCGGCTCGGCTCGGCCCTGGGGAAGGGGCGGGGGGCTCCCGTCACGTTCCGGAGACACAAAGGGGGCGAGAGCCCTGCCGCCGGCGCTAGGCCCCGTGGCCCGGTCGGATGCGACCGGGGGCGGCCTGTTGCCGCAGGTGCCGAGCGGGTCAGACGGCGGCTGCGTGTGAAATAAGGGCACAGTGCATTTAGTGGCCTCCATGATGAGGGCAGAGCAGGGATCATGCGGGAGTCAGAGGTACAAAGCGGGTGGAGGCAACGGCTGAGGACGTGCCAGAAAAGGCCTCACGATGCCAACAGTCGTATCTCCGTGTAACCGATTTCCTTGCAGTTGCGTAAAGGGCTTTCTTGCTTAAGGAGCGTAGTGAGGGAAGAGGTTCTAAGAACTGTAGCTCTGTGTGGGAACAGCAGAGCTCTTTCCTGTTCACCTTCCTAATTGAAATAAACTGTGTCACAGTTCACCCCTGTGGAAAAGCTAACAGGTCAATAGGCCCCAAAATATATGTAACCTTTAGCTTTTCCATATCTGAACTTGTAAATTTAACTATGAATGTGAAGACAGGTTAGCTTTGGAAGATAAAATAAGAAACATGCCCTCTGAAAATTCTAACACTTTGGTGGGTTTTGGTTGTTCTGTGATGATAGCCTTTCTCTAATGACGTTAAAAATAAAAACCAAATCAAACCTTACTATCACTTGGAAGTGAGTTTTTGCTTTACATGTTTGATGTGTGGCATATATTATTAATTAAGCCATAACAGCACCCAGTCAGTCTAAACACAGATCTGATGTCTGTGCTAGCAATATGATTGTGCTGCTCTTGGCGTAACTGAGCTTTCAGGTCATGGGGTGACCCAACAGAGCCTTTCTGCCCAAAAAATAGAAATAGTAATTAATAGTTTGCTTGCTGTGACAAGAGAGCTCATGATGATATTGGAACAATTAGGTGAAATTCACCCTAGGTTTGCCTGACTTGCCTTGGCCTAAAACTACAGAAAATATTGGAATGATTCTTCTACTGTTGACTTTTCCTCGACAGGAAGTACTTGGAGTATTTCCTTGATAAGGAGGATGCTGATGAGCCTTTCTAAAACTAAGCTCTGGTTGTCTGTAACAAGGCTCAGGAAATGTACTGATGTTATTAGTGTTGTAGTTGTCCTGCTATTGCTATACTGGTACAATTCCTTCTCTGGACACTGTTCTTTGGAATAATGGTGGCTGGTTTTCCATTCATTTAATTCTTACTTTCCATTGCATTTCCCTAAGCAGATAAGTTCCCCTGTGATTCATGCAACAGTCTTAAATATTCTTACCAAGCACTTCACCCAGGAAGACTGAGGCAAAGTTGTTCTTGCAGGCTTTGAATTAAGGAAACCCTGGGCATCTCACAGCATGTGTACAACACGCTTGTTTAGTTTGGAGTGTCTTGTGCCCACACAGGACTGCGACAGCTGCTTCTGCCTTCATCTGTATGCTGAGAGGTGCCTGTGTTTGGGTGCAATATTAAAAAAAAAAGTTAGCATAACCAGCACTTTCCCACTGCACTTAACATTTTTGATATCTATTCCACATTCAGCAGCAGAAAAGATTCAGGTTTGCATTAATTCACATGACAGCAGATCCTAAGGACCATTCAGGCACAATTTAAGTGAATTAAAAAAGTCTGAGGAATCAGGCAAAACTTCATCAAGATAAGCTATTAGAAAGCAAACTTTTGCCAGCACGGGCAGCACTGTAATTGTAAGCAATTGATTACAACCATGATTGTCCTAATCAACAGAGTTACTCAGGCTTTACCTGACCTTTAATTTGTTGAGCTAAATTGAACTGAGTAAGTCTGATTTAAGTCAAAATAAGAATTCACACATCCCTTTGCAGCAAATTAAACACAGCTAAACCAATGTAGCTTTGCATGTAGACAGGCCCTAAGGCAGCAAAATGTCTAACAGCAGTGACAAAGTGCTCGATGGTTGTCAGAGAACATATGTTTTTACTTTCATTGTGGCAGGAAACACCATAGGGTCAAGTCTGCAAACCACTGCTCATATTGTTCTTTCTTCTACTTATTATATAACCAATTTGCAGTGTCCCATTATGTGCTACATGGGGTGCCTTTAAAATTACGTGTTACAAGCATTTTTTTAAAATACATAGTACTCACAAATTTTATTAATACTGGGAAAAGGAGAGCTTATTTATAACCGGTGTTGTGCTAGATTTTATTGGATCTGCACTTGAAGCATGACACCTGTTAAAAAGACAAGTCCAGATGCCAGACAATGTTTTGACCTTTGTACAGCTCTGAACGGGGTGGGAAAGTAACCATTTCAGTGTGTTGCTTTTGGATTGTGATAGAAATGTCATAGTTGACCAAATGTTAGTCTTTATTCATTCTCCTTCCTTCCCTTTCCTCTGTCATTGCTCCAATCTCCCATTGTTTTTAATTTTCTTTTTGGGTTCTTTTTTTTTGCTGTCTTCCTCTCATTCTCTTTATAAACCATCTCGACTCTGCTTCCTCTTCCTTTTCCTTGAGACATCCTATTCATCTGATGCAGGGTCCTTATATTTTCTTTTACACCATCTAACCATATTCCTCTCACTTCACACAGTGGCTCATTTCTCATTAACCAGTCATGCTTGCAAACACGGGACCACTGGTTAGCTGAGCCATTTTCTAGGGCTTGTTCCATTTCACCTTGTGTTAGCAGAAGTCACTTTAAGCGGTGCCATTCCACTTGAATTTGGCCATGCATACTGAAGGTTTCTTACTGATGTATCAGGCACACATTGTGGTTGCAGATTCTGTAGACAAAATGCGAGGAGGTTATCTTGAGGACTTCAGTGAAGTCTTTGTGCGGTGCTGAGTGAAAAAGGATTCATTAAGTTGAAAAACCAGGCATTACCACAGGAATTGTAAGGTGGAAAAAACAGTCAAAAGAAAAATGGAATAAATCTGCTTTGCTATACAGTCATACACAGATAGTGCTGGCAAAAGGGAAAGGATACACAGGAACAAGAGTGAAAGCCAGAGGTCAGTGAAGGTCAGCTCTGCTACTTTAGGTGCTGGCTTCTGCTGGTAAACTGTACCAAAAAATATGATCTGAATCTGCAACATACAGTGACCTTCAATAGGACAAATATGTATCTTAGACTTGAGGTACTCAGGTTTTTCCAGCAAAAGTACACAAGTATATTTGCCAACATAAAAGACATTTAAAACACCTATGTCCTCTAAAATACTGTATGTCATTCCACTCATAGATATTAAGGAAATACTAATTAAAAGCAGAACTTGTCTAGAAAAAGGTGACTGAGCTGATTAGGAAAATAGAAATGGAAAATTTACTTAACTGCAAGAAGTTAAAGGTTTGTTAATTAAAGGGTATTGGCCCAACCAAGTAACTGTTGAAGTCTATGATTTTTCTCTGAAAGTGCAAGAAGGAGATAAGTTCAGGAGATTTTTAAGATCTATTTTAGTGATGTGGACTGTGTTGATACAGGAACTGTCACCTCACCCAAACTGGAAATAAGAGGAAGATTTCTGTCTGCTGGAGTAATGAGTTTCCAGAGCACTCTTTCAGTAGCAGTAGGGTGAAAATAAACAAAATCAACACTAAATCCTTAGATGAGGCTTAGGTGATCTTTAGAAAAGGCCTAATATTTTAAGAAAAGGGATTGTATGGTATGGTTGCTCTCAGTGGTGCAAGACTATCATGAGTGACCCAGGAAGTCCTTGCAGTTGTTTTGTAGTATAAGGTTGCAACGACAGGGTCATAGTGGAACTAAGCTTTTTACTTGCAAGGAGATGAAGCAGGAATAACCCATTTGAGTCAGTTCACCTATATTCAGAATAATACATCAAGGCTATAAAAGGAACATTACTAAACTCACTGGTGTATATGCATGAATTGTGCTAATGGACCTAGATATAGAATAATTAGGAGGCAGTGGGTAAAATTTTGCAGCTCTGACTACTGCAGTTACCTCGACAATTTCAGGAAAGCACTAGGGAAGTGTGGTTCAGTGCACTTTTACATGTGTTGTCAATCACAACCTTATGTAGGTTCACAAAAAAAAAAAAACCGTAATGGGGTATAGGGAGGGCAGTGTTGGAAGGTACTGGAAATGTTACTGCAACCTGAAGGAAGAATGCCTTCCATCCCCACGTCCTGCACACCCTTACCCTCCACTGTCAAACATGTTAATACAGAAATGTGTACTTTATGCCTATCTGTTATCTTTCTTCTTCTTCTGTTGTAAAAAATTCAAATTTTAAAAGTTCATCTATAATGTTCCTTGCTTGACTTTTGGAGAAACGCTGCACCAAACTATACTCTGCTTTGCTCTTGGCCTTAAAAAGCTTTAGCAGAAAGGAAAACCGCACCTCTTATACAAAGATTTTTTTTCCAAAGTGTTCTCTTAGGTCTTTGTAGGACAATTAATTTTTCATAAGGGATTGTAAGGGTGAAGGAGCGGCATGGTGTTACATATTAACTGGAGAGCAGAATTGAGTTAACTAAAAGTACATGGAACTGGAATGGTGAAAAAAATTGTAGGCCAAATATTAATCACGTGAGCAATACTGAATGTGTGAATTAAAAGCTGTTGAAGTCAAACATGCTTAGAGTTGTGAACGTCTCTCCACTGTTGCGGTGGACTGGAGCCTGGATCCTTTGTGAGCTGATACAACCGTGTCCAGCTGACATGCAGCGAAGGTCAGACATTTCTTCTGTGACAGTATATTAGTGAACAAACCAGTACAGGACACAGTGACAACTGAGACATATTAACTATTTCCTACTAATTTCCTCAAGTCTAGGAGGAGGTTTGAGACACCATCCATTCTGTCCACTCGCAACACATAGCTCTGTAGTTTGGTGTGCACGTTGATGAAATGGGCATGTACTTTTCTTTGCAGACCTGTTGCTTCTTTGGAAAATTTGTATGGAAGCTCCGTGGAAGGCAGCTGAAAATTCCACTTTCATTGAATTCAGTTTTCTACTAAGAGCAATGAAGAACTGAGGGCTTGAGTCAAATCTCTTTATTATTCCCAGATAATTTACTAAGGGTTCAACTTCTCTGTCACTATCTTACCTGTCATTTCCATCCATCTCTTTTTTTTTTTTTTTCAGATAGTATTTGGCTACATTTTGTTCTCAAAACCCTCCTTCCTCCCTTTGTAGCTGACCTCTGGGATGCTCCCTCATTTCATGGGCAGGCAGTATGTATATCCCCTGTACCATGTATACACACCTACTGCTTAACCTGCTTCTCCACCTCTGATCCACCCCTCTGCTTCCTCGTCTCTGCCTCCCTCTGCCAATCACATGCAGTACCTCTTACTTAGCTTACCTTTTCCGTTCATAAAACAGAATAACACAACCATCTTCTGCTGGCAAATCCCTTCCTTGTCCTTTCTCCACCACCACGAGTAATTCTGGCATCCTCCAAGCTCATTTGCTCCTTTTCCTCACCCATATGAATGCTGGTTTTAGGCTGTGATTGTTCTGTGAAGTATTTCCAACAACCCGTCTCTGCATCTCAGACTTTGTTTCCAAAATTCTTCCCCAGACTTAGGTTACCTCTAGCCTGAAGATGCTCATAAATTACCAGCTTTCTGGCAGTTTCTCCTGGGGAGTCTTTAGCTTCTCATTTCCACTCAGTTCAGGGTCTCTCTGTTCCCCATTCCAGGAGATAAAGTTTTCGCTACTCTTCTGTCCTTTTTTCCTCACCCAGCGGCAGCATCTCGACATGGTTGTGCCCCTTCTTGGGCCTTTTTAGGTTGTTCATCTCTTTGGTTTCAGGCCTCTTCTTCAGGGCCTGGCACTGTTCTGCTGCTGCGTTAATTCAGGACTTGTGTCATTGCTCCCACACGTTCTCGTCCAGCCCAGCTTTCCTCTAATTGCTTCCTTCCTTCCCTCCTCCTGCTTTCCTCTGAGGGCTTTCATTCATGCTGCCCTTTTTGTTTAAGCTTGGAACATCTGTACACATCTTGTGAACCAAATCCATGCCGTCTTCATTCAAATCTCCCCAAAACCCACTTCTGCCATAAAGCCTATCCAGCTCAGATTCCTCTGCTGAAATATATCCCATTCCTCTATAATAAAAACAAACCCCGTTTCGTAACAAAACAGAAAACATAAGAGACTGACTATGCAATTAATTTTCACTGGTTGCTTTCTGCCAAGAGCAACATGCTTGTTCTTATCCTGCTCCTGAGGATGGTCCTCCCCATGTGCCTCCTGTCTGTCCTTTTGTTTTGTTATCGGCCTTCAAGTCCTTCCTGAGGGCTCCTGACCTGATCCTGTGCTCTTGTTGGTGTGAAGTGAGGAGTAACTCTGCTGCACCAAACAGAGCTTTGCCAAGGTGAAACTTCTGTGGAAAGCAAACCAGCCCTTTGTTGTAATATTAGCTAGTAAATCCTGTGCACAGTTCCAGCACAGCTCTCTGGTTTTAATTAATAAGAATTAGCATATACATCTACATACTCTCTTTTTTTCCCTTTGCGGGCTCAGCTACTTTGAAGAAAACCTCTTTGTATGCCTTCCTGGTTATTCTATATCTTGACCTTAAAAAACCCCAAACAAATAAAAACTGAAAACCAAAGTAACATCAAACTCCCACACAAACAAAAGGCTTAGCTGCTGCTGGTGGTGAGGAGTGCTGGGAGCAGCCCTTCCCGCCTGCCGAGAGGAGCCAGCTTCCAGCCCATGCTTCTCGCTGCTGGGGAGCCATCCAATTCCCAGCCCACTGTCCCTTCCTCTGCCTTTGCACAATCCCACTGCAGTGACTTCCAGTCCTAATTAGAGCCTCGGAGTATTATTGTATTATTATTATTTAATAAACAACCACATAAAACACTGATTGACATTTAAATAAGAGTAAAGAAAGGAAAGCTCTGACTCCTAAACTGTTTTGTTTTCCTGTTGACTTGGGTGGAAGCAGGAGCAGGTTTTTTATACAATACCCACACTTGCTCAACACATGCTTACCTTTCATGCTTTAGAAAAGGCACTGCTAACGTGCGCCCCATGGATGAGAGGGCCAGACCTACTGCAGCTGTCAATCCCTGTTGCAACATAAACTGAAAATATAGAGCCATAAGCTGGACATTCCTGATTAAAGTGCAGTAGTGGCTTTTCTTGCCTGAGCTACGATGAGCATAACTTTCTGCATTGTTACCCTCAGCACATCCTTTTGAGTGGTTATCTGAAACACACAGCCATCAGAATGCTACTAAGAAGAATAAATGGAAAAGATGGTTTTATTTTTGCATTTGATTGTAAGTTTGAGACATTTCAGACAGAAAGTTATCATGACGAAACAAAACGTGGTGTCCTTGAAGTGAACACAGAGGAGCACAACTCATTCAATAAGGTTTTGAAAGAAAACAAAGAGCTGAAGGCCAGAACGGACTCCTTTAGAAACCAGTATAAAATGAGACAGGATTCAAAGTGCTTAAAATACTTTGGTGACAAGCAACAAAGAAGCATCTGTTACTAGAATTGATTGAACTATGGAAAGGGAGAGAAGATCTTACGAACATTTTAAGAAGTAGAGATTTGATGGGTGGGGAGTATAAGAACAAAATTCTCCCGAAAGCCACAACTGGAGCCCTGAATCAGCATAACTCTTTCCCTTGAAGAAAGTGAAAACTAGACAGGGGTGAGGACAAACACCCTTTTTCATTGTGGATCAAAGAGGAGGAGTTCTCAGGGCTGCCAGATCTCCACTTTCCTGCAGTGAGTGTGGAGCGCAGGCTGGGTTTATTTCTCTCGGTTAGGCAATGCCTCTCTAATACTCTAAATAATCAGGTCCTATAATGGACTTCTTGGGAGATCCAAATCGTATTTACTGGTTAGTCTATGCTATAAATGTTTTCAGAGTATTCAGTAGGAGTGAAACATTCTTGCCGTTTATAAAAATTATGTACATATATGCTTTAATTCTAGGGAGTTCACCCCTCGTTCTTCCCACCATTTCATTACATGTTTGCTCTGCTGTATTATATATTAAAAACTTCACGCAGTGGCTCTCTTGCATTTACATATATGGACTGTAATAATTCTGTGATGTTGCTTGGAACTTCTGTATGAACATGTTATACAGAGTCAATGTGGGCATGACAAATGTGCTGCAGATTTTTCATAGATAAACACGGTCAGTGAATGCAAATGTAAGTGAATTTGTGTGCAAGTTTTAATATCTAAGCAGAGCTTCTAAGTGCGTAACACCTGTAACCACAACAGTCAGGGAAAACAGGGAAACTAGTTTTAAAGCATTTGCACTGATTTGAAAGTGCTGGAGATGTGTTCATCCTCCAGCAGGTATTTAAGTGCATAAACTCTGTTATTAAAGAAGATGAACTTTATTAGCAGCTGATATGCCCAAGTCCTTGTGAAAACAAATCTCCAGATGGTGATGACTGCCTTATGAAGCAACCTGTGGCTTTTAAAGACATTATGGAAATCTTACTGTGAAATGGATTTAAAAGTGCTTGTTGATGGTCTTAGGGAGATGGGTGTTAAGCATGGAGAATTTTTTTGGAATGCGAAGTGACGACTTACCGGAAGGGTGCTGGATTTTCATGAGTGGCTGTGTAGCCAGTAATAGGTTTGGTCTAGAAACAGGGAGCTTGTTTAGGAAAGTTGCTGCAGGGGCATATAATGTAAGGAGAAAATGGAATCTTGTTCAATATGGGGTGTAGTGATCTTCCCCTGAAGGGAGACCAAGTACTGAGACAAGAATATATTAAATTGTTAACCAAAGACGTAGAGAAGAAGTATGTTCCGTAGTTTTCTGGTGCATTTCATCAAAACTGTTCATGTCACAAAAAGAAAGAGATATGTGCAAGACCAAGACTTTAAGCAACAAAAACGCAAAATAAACCTCCTTCAGCCTTCTCTTTATTCATGAATTCGTATCTTTGTTTATTTCTGTATTTGGTGGAGGTAAAGTTGCCCTCAATTGGCCTGCAAAATATTTCTTTGCTAGAGAGTTCAGGTTCAACCTGTGAAGGAAATTTGTCCTGAATTCACTAGAAGTCCACCTACTCATTCTAAATAACACCATATTAAGCAGGTGTTGAAATGCTATAAGAAAAATTATGTTTTGCAGAGAGAGGAAATTAAATTGTCATTGTATTTGCATTTCTTTAGGGTTCAGTCTGAGTAGCTTATTCATGAAAAATCAGAAGAAAGCAGCCTTCAAAATGGCCAGTAGACTGAAGAAGCTGGGCTGGGAGCATCTGTGTCTTTGCATTTGAAAACTTCACCTGTTGCTTGCTCCTGCAGAGAACCTGGCAACAACAGTGAAAAACAAATTACTTTAGTCCCATTGTATTTTAGACTCTCTTCTTCATTAGGATGATGTCAGAGGTTGATTATATGTTAGGTTGTTTCAATAAGAACAATTAATTTGGGGGCAAAAGCCAGTGAGGACCCTGTCAGACGCTGAACAATGTTGTTGGTTTTCATGCACTGAATCATCAGTGTTTATAGGTCTCCAACATGTAAATCACCCTGAGGTAATCTGGAAGGGAAGGATATGAATAAGCCAATTAAATTGGCAGAGAGCCCAAGGAACACCCTGTTTAGGGATAAAATCACATGCCTGTCGTAGTGCCAGGAGATTTGGAGGAGGAAATAAAGGACTTTGTAGTTAATTTCTTTGCAGAGGGAGATGATCTAGAAGACTTTGGTCTTCTCCTTCTGTATATAGGAGCTCAGGTGACTGAGATAAGGTAGTAAGTAATGTGTTTTCTGCAAGTAACTTATTTTGATTACACAGAAGGATGTCATCCAGGTTGCAGAGGGTGTAGGAACTAGTTGCCTCATTTATGGTAATGATTTCATATTCAGTTTTATGATATGAGCATTCAAAGAACTGAATTGCCCTTTATCTTTCCAAGTGCCTCCTTTCTTTTTTTTTTTTTTTTGAAAAGGGAGCACAGTTTTCCAATCAGGAAGCCTTTTCCACACAACTCAACAGTTACTACCATACTTTAAGGTACTCTATATCTAAATAATAATAAAAACAACTGCCCTCTTCCCACCATCTGCCAGGCCTGTGCCTTCAAATGTGTGATGTAACAGGGAAAAAAAGGCAGAGGTGAAGAAAACTTTTAATTGAAAGTTGCATAGAGGAAAAGGTATTTCCATTCTTAATTTACTTCACAGTGTAAGTGGGGTTTTTTGGGTTTTGGTTTTTTTTTTTTAAGAGGCTTGCTGTATTTATTTGAAGACTAACTATGTATTTCTGCCATCCCACCCAGATCTTTGAACTCATAGGTAAATTCCAACTGGAAAAGTATCTAGCTCTCTAGAAAAGACATATCCTGTACATGCCGTCACTGGAAGAAAGGCCCAAGCAGAACTCATGGCTAACACTAGACACTTTACACAGGAGTGGATCATTATGACCTCCCCAAGTGCAGGAGAAGCTGTAATTGGCATTTGTACATCAGATAATTTAACTGCAAACAGAAATCCATAGGAAATCAGGAGGTTTTTTCCTCCATGTAGCCCATCATCTTCGGAGTTCTAGAACCATGACCCAGATAAACATAGTAGTTCAAGATGGTTTTGATGCCTCTCACCTAACCCCAGCCATCTGATAGCTCGGCTTCTAGACCGCACCAGTCTTTACTCCCTATGGAGACAAAGAGGCACCTTCTAGGAACAATTTGTTCCTGCCCAAAATAGGTATAAAATGGGTGTGATGAACCCTTCTTTTCCTGTCTGTCTGCGTTGTGTGCTGAGGAGGCCTAAGCGACCACCTGAATTTTTTAGACAGCTAATGCTCAGTGAGTTGAACCCCAGCTTTAGTGTTCAGCTCCTCTACAGCCTGACCATGTGTGGCTGGCAACAGAGAAAATTCCAATTACTAGGGGAGGACTAGAAATTTTGAACCAGAGGGTTAGGTCAAGGATCCCTTTTGTTTTGAATGGGAACTGGAGGTTCTCTCAGCCTCTTGGATATGTCGCTGGCCCTTATTCACTTTCAGGCATTCAGCCACTGTTCAGAGCAGTGGAAAGAAACAGAAATAGCTGCTTTCACTTCTCTTGTTGGTGTATGGGCCCTGCAGAGAAACAGGAACCAAAGTAAGGTTAAGCAAGGTTTAAAGGAACAAGATAATGCTTGGTAGAGGAAGGAAAAAACACATAAGCTGCCTGGGTCTTTAACTTCATAGCAGTGTACATAAGCTGTTGCCATGTGCCCAGGAACACAAGGGATTCAGGAAATAGTCTAAGGCTAGGCTGCATGAAATACAGAGCACATGACACAGCATGAGTCTCTTTGTCTTGATAGACAGTGCTCTAGAATCGGTATGACCTTACTGTTGCCCTTGTTAGTCTGAAATATGTAGCCCAGCTGTAGGACATAGTTCATCATTTATCAAGGGTAAATACAGTTCTGGATGGGAACATGGAGGTGAAAAGTCTTCTGCACACAGCGTTCGCTTGCATGTTGTAACTTGCTGCTTGGAAAAAAACAGAACGCTTTGTCTTGTAACATCGGTGAGTGACTCCTTATCATAACCTTGTAAGAGGTTTCAAGTGCGTTCATGAATGGGAAGATGATTAGGATGACACATCAAGGTTTTCTGAATACTTCTCCTATTCAACTGTATTCACAGATTTTTCTTAGTTTTCATTCCAAAACAAGGTGTTTCTAATCTCCAGGGTGGTTGGTAGACCACATCCTTTCACTCTTGGTGGCCCAGCTTGCTGTGAAGCTCAAGCAGAGCAGTAAGAGAGTGAGTTTAAATGAGGAGCTGTCAGAGCCTAAGCAGCTAATTCAGCTGACATGCCCCATGATGATCTTTGCAAAGGGGAGGCCTCTATTGCTCTGAGCAGTTACTGTGACAAAACCCGAGGCTGAAAATGAAGTGACCCGACTAAAAAGGTTAATGGGAAAGAAGCCAAATGGGGGACTTGGAGGATCTGATTTGTCGGGTGGAAAGAGGAAGATGGCTGCATAGCTGGGGAACAGTTGAAAGGCTTGCTCTGAGCGCATCCATAAACTGTCTTGCCAGGTAGGGTATTTTCTCTTTCCCCAAGTATTTCCCAGGCTGGGAATCTGCTTTGGGACACAGCTGCTTCTCTTCAACAGTCCATTGGAGCCCTGAGACTAGGTTTTGAGCAGACTGTGTAGGAAAGATTTAATAATTCTTTCTGTTACGCAGCTGAAGGGTTAGGTCTGTAGCCTGACTGATGTGCCTTTTTTGAGGAGAGGACTCATATTAATTACCCTACATCTAAGGAAATCTAATTTCAGAGCACAAGGACACTGAGGGGAAAAGGAAGCCTGATTTTTCCAGTGTTCAAATGATCCTATCAGTGCAGAGATTTGTGTCATGGGGAGCACCTCTGGGCCTTTTTGCCACTGAGGTTGTTAACAGAGGGCAGGAAAATGACTGAGGCCAATGGCTTCAGTGACAGACACCAGGGAAGTACAGGTGGTATCTTTGGCATTAACCTGAGGAGTCTGCAAGAGACTGTGCAGGGGCTGAAAGGTTTACCCAGTGTCTCATTGCTTCTAGGTCTGCAAAGGAGTGCTGACCATACAGGCCATACAGACTAACAGCATGAGTTTCACCACACTTGCAAAGTGAAGTAGCTTTGGTGGTCCCCTTTTCTTCAAAGTGTTTTACACTTTCTGCAAAGCCACGTTTTGAGTATGCATGGTATGGGCATGCCCAGTTCAGAGGAGGTAGAAGGAGTAGAGGAGATAGGTTAAATTTACATTGTAGCCTCATTTTTTTTGATACATAACCCTTCTTGTCTTCTTTTCCAGCTTAGCCCCCTGTTCCTACCCCCTTGTCTCTGTAGCCCCAAGGACCCAGTTAACACCTGCGCCTTGCTGTCTGGTGCCCTCTGGGGCAGCAAATACCTGTTCAGGCTACATCACGTCACATCACGTCACATCACGTCACATCACGTCACATCACGTCACATCACGTCACATCACATCACATCACGTCACATCACATCACACCACACACCCTTATGCAGTTGTGGGAACCAGCCCGTACCCCAGCAGGGGACTCCTGAAGTGGTATCTGCTTTTTCCCCACTGCAGTTTGGCTGTGGCTCCTCTGATGTGCCACGGAGCAGGTGGGACTAGCCTGGGAAGTAAGAAGAGTTAGTCCTAGCTTCTCTAGTCCCGTTTGTGTGCTTAAACAGGGAGAGTGAGAAGGGAAAAGAGTCTCACTGGTCCCCTCCAAGTATATTTCCCATGCTTTACTTCCTCCCCTTCTCCAGCTTTAGCCCTTTTTAGCCCTCTATCATCCATACTCTTATTACTGTTACCTTCATATAGTTACCTGGTCTCACTGCAGGAAGTCTTTCTTCCTCCCCCAAGACACAGCCTCTCTTCCCCTAGGAGTCTATTCCCACCACAGTCTCTTGATCCTAGTCCAGGCACCTTATATTGCAAGGCCCATGGATCAGGAATGCTTGGAGATTATGCATGCTCAGATCCATTGTTCAAAAAACATTGTTCTTTGCTGTCCTTCATCTACCCTCTAATTAATCAATGCTAATTGATTGATTGATTGGTAGTGCTCTGGCATAACAATCTCACAAGTCTGAGAAGCAGCCACATGCCTATCATTCTTACATATCTACCCAGAGCATAGGGAATGTATTAACCACCAGAAATTAGAGCCTCTTCTAAGTTAGTTTGTACGAATTGGCAAGACTTATTTCTGTGGGCTAAAAGAAAACTGATGACAGAGGCAGATATCAATGACGGGTTCACAGGTCGTTCTCTTGGTTTTGGTCCAAGCTGATTTCACCCTCACAGAGAATGAATGGATCACTCAGTGACCACAAACTGCACACTGATGATAGGTTCTTGCCTGCAAGCCTGCTTCCCCATGCCTGATGCCTGTGGCCTGTTCAGTTTAGTGCTCCCTTCCTGAGATGATCAAATGCAGTTCATGATGATGTAATGCTGCACAAATG
The DNA here is from genome assembly GCA_009769605.1 of Bucorvus abyssinicus. NCBI lineage: Eukaryota > Metazoa > Chordata > Aves > Bucerotiformes > Bucorvidae > Bucorvus > Bucorvus abyssinicus. The sequence continues at coordinate 14,774,415 of CM020024.1, read as the reverse complement.
GGCAGTATGTGCGGTGCGGTAACAGGGATCAATTTAGAGGAGCTGAGACTGACCAGTCCCTGTTGGTCCCCAGCCTGCTCTGCCTCTGTGTGAAACCCCAAGCGACCAAGCCCATCTCTTCTGCTTCAGTGCTTGCCTCAGATTCCCCAGCTTTCTCTCATTAGGCTGTTTTTGGCCAGTTGCTGGGCTTTCTGAGTTGTAGCAGATGACCATGCTTCCATGCTGTTGGTGCAGCTGGCAGTAACTGCTGTAGGGAAGGACCTGCTTCACCTACTGTGGGGGCTGAAACTCAAGGAGTTGTTAGTTTGCAATCTGATTACCACCAGGAGTCCATTTGGCATGGACTTTCATGGCAGATTCATGACTTGAGGACCATCAGCCTGGCAAATTTCAGTTCTTTGCCACAGGGAACAAATACAGAAAGCAAGCCACAACTTTTTGTTGTTTTGGCACATCTCTCTGGGAAGCAGCTGATGAGCTTCAACAGAAAGTAAGCTATCTGCCCCAAACTCAACCAAAACAAACCCTCAAACCCAACAGAGGGTGGGCTGTAGGCAGGCACTATGCTTGAAACATGAGCTGGAACTGATAAAGGGTTGGCAGACCTGTAAGAAAACTGAAAATGGGGCCTTATAAAGACAAGTTGGGCAATCTTCAAAAAAGTGGTGCTACCAGTCCTGTCAATGAATACTTAGATATGGCCCTTGCAGACGGCAGGTCCCTTGATGCAATGCTTACTCGTGAGTCATTTGGAAGATCACTAATTGAAGGATAGAAAATGGCCTGCTGTGGCCTGCAGCCATTATGAGCTGCACATTTTTTTAAGGGATGTTTGTTGCAATCCTCTCTATTTTCTCTGTATGGGGTGTGTCTCTCCCGATCTTGGCAAAGTGGCTGGTGCAGCCTTTGATTGGGAAAATATGGGTGCTGTTGCATGACAAGCTATGCTTCTTCTTGTGGGGAAGCCACTTTCTTCCTCCCCAGCACAGCATCAGAGGTGTGACAATTCCCTCAAGCACAATGGAACCACACAGAAATCTGGCAGCTTTATCCAGTTTGTAGTTATATGGGTATGGATCTGGTTCATAAAACTATCTGAATCACGTTTCACACTACCTACCTGGCTACATAAACACAACCTGATAATCTGCTTAGGATCTGAGACATATTCTCAGACTATGCCCCCTTTTCCATTTTTCATTGGAGGTCTTGTGACCCTCGCTCCTTGCATAATTATTTGGGGTTGTCCGAAAACTGCTGTGTCCAAATTCCTCAGCCTGCCATCAGAAGTGACACTGTCAGTCTTTGTTCATGTCAAATGCAGACACCCAAAGTTTCTTTGGCTGTGATGCTTTAGAGAACTCATTCTTCATACAGGATGGGAGTGACACTGCACTTAACCGTGCGGATGACAGAGCATGGATAGGCAGCAATCCTGCAGCTGTGCCTGTGGTGGGTGAGGCAACCCCTACACCTCCTTGACGCTTTTTGGCCTTTCCACACTCTGCCTTCCCAGATCCACTCTCTTTGCCAGCTGAAAACTGCTTGGTCAGTTCTGCTGGAAGCCTCGTGTCATGAAGCAGGACACAAGAGTGTGGCATTGTGCTGCAGGTATGGGAAGCAGGGACTTAGTTTTGTAGAGGCTGCAAGGAAGGAGCAATCGAGTGAGTATGTGCACAGACACTGCATGCAGTTTGCTAGGCAGAAGAAATGCCCCCTCCTTATTTATAGAAAGATGGAGATTGCTCTACACTAGGCCAAACCAATTAAGTCTGGTAACCTGCTTCAACAACAATGAGCACTGGCTGCTAGAGGGGAGGCAAGAACTTCTGTAGTAAAACAAAGACAAAATCACTCAGCGGGGACATTTCTCATAGTCTTAGGTCAGTAGTTAACTACGTCAACATATAGTGACCAGCATGAGGTGGGAAGGATGAAGGCTTTATGCTGAACCATTCCAGTTGATGTCCAGCATTGTTTCTCACTTGGCTGAAACAAAAATGAAAAAAGAATGATACCCTGCTCATCCTGTTCCTTCTGAAATATATGACAAACCCCATATTGCTATCAAAGGTGCAGGATCAAACCTGTCTTTATCTCACAGAGAGTGCAATAAATATCATGAGTCAGAGTTAACAGTGTGTCAAAAATTATAATCTCTAAGTCTTTTTGAGAAGGCTTTATGTGAACTGAACCAGGATGTCAGCTGCCTTCTTCAATGACGATGCAGCAACTATTCTGTATAATCATTTTCTCTCACTGTATACTACAGGTGAAAAATGCAGATGAGCAATATTTTACTCTGACAGATACGTAACTGATTATGTTACAAAGAACTGTAGGAGCAAGGCATTTATTTTTCATTTTTTAGGAATTTGAATGAGGAGATCTCATTACCCAGAATCAGGATGGATCTTGCTCAGTGAATACAATAACAAATGGGTTCTTCAAATTGCTAATTCACAAGCATTTCAGAGAGAGACAGCACAAGTCAGCAGCACAAGAAAGATGTGCTATTCCTAGAAATCTACTGACTCAACTCCTGTCCTGTCCTGTTAGTGATTCAATAGCATGGCAGTTATAATTGAGCACAAACATGCTACTGTTAGCAAACAGGAAGAAGCACCAACATGGCAATGGGCTGTGTGGGTGCCAAGGTGGATGGTCACACCTGGTGAGGGCTGTGGGATCAGTGATGTGGGTAAGGTGATCAGGCTTGCAGAGGTAAAAATCTGAGTTGTCTGCCACTGTGTAGTGATAAGAAAGGAGGATGCATAAGAAGGATGATAAGCTTAATGGGCACTTAACAAGACAAAGATGGTAAACTTGATGGGCACTTAACAAGACAAAAATGAGACAACAGTGCTTTATTTCTATTTCTTTAACTAGTAGTTTGCTTACCTTTTCATTTGGATGAAATACTTTGTATAAGAAAGCACTGGCAGCAGCATTTAGACTAGTGTGTAGACTTCTGTAGATTTACAGATATTGTGCAACATTGTTGGAGAAAGAGTGGGTTATCAGCAGGTAATCAGCAGTCTCGGGAGAGGTTCTTGAGATTTGCCTGCTTCCATGTGCATCTCCTCAATTTCACCGCTCTGTTGGAGATTTGGAAAAAAAACAGGACTGTGCTCCATTTGAGAAAATGATAGTGACATCAGGACAAAAATACATAAACCCTGTAGTTCCTGAAGCTAGAGATTAGTCACAAGATATTACTAGGGTATCAGATAAATATTTTAACAAGTGGGTGTAAAAAATTCATCACAAGTTTGTCTTTAGGAACCCAAGGAACTGCTCCTATTTTCAAAAGTGTGGAATCACTGACAACTTCAGCTGCCTTCTTCCTGCTCTTATTTTGTGAATGGAGTAGGGCTCCGATGTTCAGGCTTTGTAGGAGTTGTTCTACTTGCCTGAATTGGTAGTATGCGTAACAAACTGGTAGGATGGGTCAGCTACTTTTCTTGTCTTTTATTTGAAATTCTTTAAAATGATCAAATCTCTGCAGATGCCGTCAAAATGTAAATAAATGGAAATGAAAATTTTCTGGTAAATGTCTCCTTCCTCCCCAGTTCGACGTGCTGGTTGGAGGTTCCTTTCTGTCAGTCAGCAAACTGCACCAACCAGTGTGTGGACATATCCCTCCTGCCTCCGAATGGCTTCCTGGTGAGAGAAAAATCTGCCCAAATTATCTTAAAGAGAGGTTATGGCTTCACTGAATAAACTCCTTGGGGTAGTGATGTGTCCCACAAGGTTGATACCTGCAAGTGATGCTTAGATTCAAGCATAGTTCCAAGGGGAATAAAAAGTCTCCTCCTGCCAAATATGAGTGGGTTTCCAAGTTTAAATGTTTGCTGATGACTTGCATGTGTGAATAGGTCTTGTCAGTAAGCTGTCTTCTTCAAACAATCTCAGTTACATTGGCCTTATTGCCCATTTCTGTTAACAGCCTTTTGGAGGAAGGAGAGGATGATGTGAATGCAGAAGTGAGTCTTCATTAGTTAGTTCTCGTTCTTTTTCCCAGCACATGAATCTAAAATGGCCCTGTTCACAACAGCCTCATTTTCTCCACTGGTTCTTACTCTCTGTGCCATGAATATTTCTTGATCATCTCTATTTCAACCGTATAGGGGCATATAGAATCATAGAATCATGGAATAGTTTGGGTTGGAAGGGATCTTTAAAGGTCAGCCTGCAGTGAGCAGGAACATCTTCAACTAGGTCAGGCTGCCCAGAGCCCCATCCAACCTGACCTTGAATGCTGCCAGGGATGGGGCAGCTACCACCTCTCTGGACAACCTGTGCCGGTGTTTCACCAACCTCATTGTAAAAACTATCTTCCTTATATATATCTAGTCTAAATCTCCCCTCTTTTAGGTGAAAACTGTTACCCCTTTTCTTATTGCAACAGGGCCTGCTAAAAAGTTTGTCCCCATGCTTCTTGTAAGCCTCCTTTAAGTACTGGAAAGCCGCAATAAGGTCTTCTCAAATCCTTCTCTCTCCAGGCTGAACAACCTTGACTCTGTCAGCCTGTCCTCATAACAGAAGTGCTCCATGCCTTTGATAATTTTTGTGGCCCTCCTCTGGACCCTGTCCAACAGGTCCATGTCTTCTTGTGCTGGAAACCCCAGAGCTGGATGCAGTACTCCCAGTGAGGTCTCACCAGAGCAGGGTAGAGGGGCAGAATCACCTTCCTTGACCTGCTGGTCACGCTTCTTTTGGTATAGCCCAGGATGAGATTTGCTTTCTGGGCTGTGTGCGCACATTGCCATACCTGAGCTATTCCTTGGGTAGTAATATGGTTTCTGGCACTTGAAGACTTCTGGAATAAGATCATTTGAGCACAGAAACATCAGGAAGGTTCAGAGCCCATTGAGGACCTGATTGTAAGAAACTCATTTTCCACCGTGCTCAGGGTGATCAGTGTCCTGAACCAGACAGCTCAGAATGTGGCTTTTCTCCCTGTGTGTGCTTTGTAGGGGTGTGGGCTTCAGGGAGGAAGAATTGACTTTATGTTCAATAAGTTCAAAAGAGGACCTTAGCTTCCAGCCACATGTGCCTTTATGGGACATATCTGAGTGTATGTGGCATGACCACTGAGCAGAAGCTGTCATCTATGGGCCTGTGTTTGGAAAAGAGTTGTAGGAGTGCTACCAACAAGTGGCTGTTGGGGACAGCCGTGTCCATGTAGTGCCTTTGGGTGTATGTCCTCTCTCGTAAGCAACTGATTGAGCACTGAGAAAAACAAACGGATGACGGATGCTGTGCTACGTACATCACTTCCTAAACATTGCTCTGTCTCTAATCCAGCTGCTGTGGACTTTCCTTTCAGCATAAGGTCCCTTTGTCTGAGTCAGCAACAACAGCATCTAAAGAACCAATAGATTTTGAAACGGAGACAACTGGAGCAGTCATACTTTGATCTTTGACAAAGCCAGGGACTTTGTTATTATCCAGTGGAAGGAGCTGAGATAAATTAGTATTCAGGGGTAGGAAACTCAAAGAGTTCAGGCTGGAGGTGGATTAGAGTAAAGGGTGATGGGGTGCACTCTCATCCCAGGATAATGAGATCAGTCATCGGTGAGCCCCAGGGTCCTCTCGGAGCCGACACTTTACAGGGCTCGCATGCATTTTCTAGCAGCAGGAATGTTTCTTTCCACAGACCTCTACCACCTCCTTGGAAGCTGAACAAACCCATTTTATTAAAAAGCACCATTTGACTTCTAATGTTTTTATGCTGATTAAGAACATTGACTTGGCTGACTGAACAAGGGAACCAATTGAAACTCAGCTGCTTCAAGCAGGAAAAGCTTTGATCGGTCTGAGTGGGAGTTTATGTATAAGGTACTCTAGAAAATGAATTTTGGTGATGAGCTTATAAACTGAATTTGAACTTTTCACAGGCTCTGGAGAGAAGGAATCAACAGCTCAATTTGTACTCTCTGCAGATACACACCAAGATGTCCCTTTAACCTTTGGTTATTTTACCTAGGGGGTCAAACTGGTTTTTAAATTGTTTGAGATTATTTGTCCAGATTTGCTGTCATTGCTGAAGATGGAGAGCTCCCAAGAGCCCTGAAGCCAACTGTAATGAATGAGTTTGGTGTTTTACTTGGAGGAAAAAAAGCTGAATGAGTTACAGAGTTGCCAAATAGCCCCAGTTCATTCACACAAACTTGAGGATAATGCGTTTCTCTTGATCCTGACATGGTATCGTTAGAATAGTTTATTTCAAGGGCATTTGAGTCTTGACATTTCTCCCTCATTATTTATCAGCCTCTGTAGTTATATGCAGCAGTGAATTGCAATTAGAAGACCCTGGTATCTGACAGGAAACCCTGGGCAGTGTGTAGGTTTCATCTCCCCTTTCTGCTGAGTCCGGTGACCAAACCTGCAGGAGATCAAGTGGAAGCAAGGTTCATCCTGTGAAATCCAGCGATGTATGCATAGGAGTCAGTCTGAAGAGTTTGGTACCTGGTCAGGTAATTATTCATCACCAGTGGTGTGTGCAGGACAGATCCCAACACAGCCATCATGGAGAGTCTAGGCTGCCGCAAACCCCAGGCATGAAGGAGTTGGTCATCGTGGCAGTGATGGGTTCTTTGGCCAGGAGAGATTTTCTTTAGATGGTGAGGTTGTGATCTGTCTGAACAGACATCTAAATATGTTATCCGAGGAGTCATCCAGCTGATGTGTACGTCTTGCAGCTGTAGGAAAATAGAGACTTTTGTTTGTGTTTTCTCAAGGCGGAGGGCTGGAAGTGAGAAAGCTGAACTCTGGCTCTGTGATGGCCTTCTGCATGCCTGTGGGCAAGTCACTCCCACCATTGCGCTGTTCCTGCAGTCTCCCCAGCACTTGCTCAGCAATTGCTGAGACCTAACATTACCCTGAGCTTCTGCAGTCATTCTCCCTTCCCTGTTTCAAAACAAATCCACTTCATTTATCATAATAAAGGGAACAGTTTTTTAAACCTGGCTTATGGTTCATGCCCTGTGTATGTGTGACTGCCTCTTCATGCCTCCCAGAGACTTCTGACCCTGATGCCCAACTCGTATAGCAGAAGTGTAGAGGCCTCAGCAATATCAAAGTTACATTAAATTTCCAGAAAATTGGGAGAGCAAGTAATTCAAATGCCACCTCTGCTGAGAGAGAAGTCTTACCAGATATCAGAGGATCCCAGTGGGAAAGGGGAAAGGGGGACAGAGAGAAAGACATAAGAAATCAGGCTTCATTTGCTCATTCTGTTGCACACTTGTTTTGTTTTGCATTTGTTTTAATTTTCTCAGAACTGCTAGCTATCTAAACCTTACTCAGGATTTGAAGGGTAAGGTAGTGTAACCAAAAGTTCCTTTCATTAGCCCTCAGTTGCTCTCAGCGGGGTATCCCGGGAGGACTAAAGGTCACTCAGTGTTGACTCTCCACCCCTGACAGGGGTAGAATATAAGCATCAAGAACACTGAACTTTCCCAGGGAACAGGTCAGCTAGGAGCTGGAGCGGGCCCATTCATCAGCCAGTTTCACCATATGCTAAGGGAATGCAATAATATATGTCTAAAAAAATAATAAATCAGAGAGAAATTGCAAAGACTATTTTGTGAACTGAGCCCCCATTACTTGGAGTAAAGGTCTTTTGCTTCTAACTTATCCCCACTGGCTTTACCTGTGTAGAAATAACCATGGGAAAAGACATCACATATGAATTGCAAACCTTCTGAGGGCATTACTGACTTCTTCACATGCTCCCATTCAGGAATCATAGACTCCCTGAACACTCAGTTTCCACCTGAATAGCTTTGCTCTCCGCCTACTTTCTTCATCACACATTATTTTATTCTAGTCTGCCCTAAAATAACAAGGTTTAATTGGCAATCTGGCCCTGATTTATTAATATCTTCTTATGCATGGAAAGAGACCTCAAATTCTATGCACTCATTCTCAATCAACGTCAGCTTGGTATTAACTCAATATTATTACATTATTGAGTTTATTCATCCCAGGAGCTACATCAATTTGTCATGGAATTTACACTTCTTCAACAACCAACACAAATCAAAACCATTTGTTAGGCTTTTGGAATCTGAGCCTCATTTCCCTTTACATTTGTTTAGATTTCCCGTTAATCTGAATTCCTATCTTGCCCCTTTGAACTTTCAACCAACTGTAAATACTTTTGATAAATTTCTGTGCTAAAAACTATATTGCAACATACTTCTGAAAAAAAAAAAAAAGAAAAGAAATCAACTGCAAAATATCCAGTGCCTTCTGACGTATTGACGTAACTGGTTTGAGGAAGTAAATGGTCAGGTGCTTTATGTTACACAGCGGCCACATGTAAACAATAAAATCTGTTTGTAATCTCAGTCATGCATTTGGTGCTGCTATATGGTATAACTATTTGTAGTTTTAACTCATGTCTTGAAGGTGTGTAGCAAACTGCAAACATAGCAAAGAGTTTGTCCTTTCCCATTGCATTTTACTGGCTGGCTGACTTGCAACAGATGAAGAAATTCTGGGCAACTTCATTGTCTGCTTCTGCGTTTGTTCAGTGTTCCTCTCTGGCCCAACTCTATGATGGCTGGAGATATACTGAAAGGATGATGGTGGAAAAGTGGGAAATGAAAGCTGAAGGGAATTTTAGTCAGATGCTTTGAACTGTTGATTTTAAAAAAGAAATGGTTAATATCTACACAACAGAAATGCTGATTTAGCATTTGAGAGAAGGAGTGTGGGACACAAGCAGTCACAGCACTGGCTGGTGTTAACAGAGGTACTTTTTAGAAGGCTAAAGCACTTTGTCTATCTTCCTTCACAGCACAGAGAAACCCAGCACTGGCTAGAGTGCAAGGTGCAGTTGTAAACTTGCTGTGTTGTATAGTAATTTTATCCTCTATGTTGATCCTGTTGCTTGTGTCTGTTATCTGCATACAGTAAAAATAAAACTTTAAGAACATGCTGTTGCTTACTAGTAAGAGGATAGAGACCAGTCAGAAACACAAAGGTTGACTTTACTGAAAATAAAAGGACCAATTCAGCTGCATTTAACTTAATGTGCATGAGTAAGCTAGAAGAGGGAGGATTGCAACATCTGTGTGTCCACGGCTATGCTACCCTTCAGTGTTACCTAACATGGTTGGGATTACATCATCAGAACAAACTTTCAGCAGTTCATCACAATTTGGTTATGTGACACTGTTTTGAGATCAGTGTGGAAGTGATGCTCTTATGCAAATTTGTCCCCCCCGGAGTATGGCAAACACTGTTGAAAACTCCATCCAGCCATAGCTTGCCACAGGGTGCCTTGGGAGAGAAGGCCACACTACCCAAAAATATAAAATGAAAAGTTCAGGAGCTAGGGAATTTGTGCAGACTTTCTCTTTGAAGTTACCAAAGCAGGACTTTCTTGGCCATGTTACTCAGGGGAGTTTCAGGAACATGTAGTACCAGTAGTTCCCACAGCAACATTCTTCTCTTTTGGGTCTCATCATTTCTCATGGTGGTGAAAGATGGATACTTAGGTAGCTGAGTACCAAATAGAGGCATGCAGGAGGCAGGAAAGAGAAGACCAAGAACTGCCTTTGGATGTGCTTGGGTAGACAGATGTTTCTATTATGTTTTTACTACTCTGATAGCACAGCCAGCTTGCATCTGTGCCAGAAGACTTACTGTGGGCTGTTGCGGGTCGAAGCAAGAGATAGCATCTCTTCTCAGACTGACCAATACAGCAGGAACCCTCCTCCAGGTCAGACCTGGGATCACGGAGAGACCAGGGAAGGCACGGATCAGAGCAATGCTGTGGCACTGGGGGCAGCAGGATGAAAAGGAATGACTGCGAAAGGTGTGATCTGCTCCTGCCATTCCCCCTACTCCTGGCCAGGGGCAGGGCGAAGTGAGAAGCTGCCACAGAACTATAGCAACAGGCCCAGCGCTTGTGACAGGCTAATGCACGGAGTTTGACAAGATGATACTCCACATGCTGCTTCAAGGGGCATGGAGGGGTGGCAATTTACCCCTGTTTCCATACAGCGGCCAGGTGCACAGGTAAGCAGGCTCTGGCCTTTGCCAGCTTCTCACACCACGCCACACGAAGCGCTGAGCACTGTTACAAACCCATGCTGCAATTCTGCGGGCACGGGAGCAGGGAAGGAGCAAGGCATAGGACCACTATCACATGAGCCGCTAACTTTATGCTGCCTTTACACTGCTTGTATGAGGACGGGATGCAGCAGAGAAGCAGGGTGGCACAGGTGGGCAGCTCCTCATCCAGCATCCAGCACACATGTACAAGTGTTAACCCACCAATGGTTTCAAACAAGCGTGAGCCGCCAGAGCTAATTTATTAAAGCTTTGCACCATGTGGCATTTGGCTTGGCGCTAGGCACCCTAACGCTGGCTTCAGTGCATTGCTGGTTTGCAGCTCTGAGCTGTGGCTTGGCCGAGGTGTTTGGATGGTAGAGGTGCTTTGCCCTGAGGTGGAGGTTTCCACTTGTTCACCTTTGCTGCCAGTGCTGCAGCAATGCGTGGGCTCCAGCTTTGCGGCTACAAATCACGGAGCCCCCTGGGCTAAGCCCTTGGCCTTCACAGGGGTGTCTGACTTGCAGCAGCTGTGCTGTGCAACCTTGACCATTAAAATATCTTTGCATGTTGTGCGGACTCCCTTGTTTTCCTTTCACTGTCTCTGTGCAACTTAGTGCCGTCTTGGGAGTCCGTATCAGCAAAGGTCTCCCATGTCAGGTTTCCCCACACAGGGAACACTTTTCTCACCCTCCATTGTAACCATGGTGATTTGTTTTCTTTTAAATTCCTTTCCCTTAGGTTCAATGTTATCTTTAGATGTCATCCTGTTTTGACAAATGTCGATGTAGTTCCTGATTCTATCAGGGAACTGTGGCATGATAAGGACTGGCTTAAGTAACAGCTGCATAATTCTGTTGGGAATGAATGATGCAACCAGTGCCCTTTCTGAAAACTCTCCCATTTTAGACTTATAGAATCATTATTTAAATTGGAAAGGACCTGTAACATCACAGAGTCCAACTGTTGAGTGATTCTTGCTCCAGTGCCATGTCCAGCGGCCAGTCATAGCCTAGCTTATGTGGGTTTTTGTCTTTCCTATTCTCTCAACCTTGTGCAAGCACCTTGTCCCTGCAGAGTTTTGCTCACACTTTGGTCTTCACAGACCAAGAGACTGGAGAGTTGGAATGTAACAGGTTGGCAGAGTTGGTAAATGGGAACAGTAAATGGAATCTGAAGCCTTGAAATGGTTAACCCTGCCTATGTTGTGTGCTAATATTATGCATAAAATCTGGAAGGAAATCTAAATTGTTTTGCTGGCTTTTTTTATTCAACGAGAACTTTAAATTTGTGATGCTGAAGCAATACAAACATTTTTTTGCTTGTTTCTTACCATATTTTGTATTAAACCTCTGATGTTCTGGATATAGCTGCCTATCTCTCTTTAGGTGTCTGTTTACCAAGGGTAACTCTACCATAATGCCTTTGCTCATTTAAAAGCAACAATTCTGATGGTTTTCCCTCAGCGATGTGGGTGCAAGCAAGGAACACACCTGTTCTTAGTCTTCTTATCATTTGTTGCTCAGTTCTTGCCCGGGTGAGGCTGTTCTATGCATCCAGCTGTTACCTGTGCAAATACAGCAAATGCCACCCTGGACAGCTGTTTTGCCAGCTAGAGAAGGTGCATAGGGCAGCAAAGGGGCAGCAAAGCTGTGAGCCCCTCCTCTGGATCTCTGGCTGTTTAAGCATGCTATGCTTGAGGGTGCTCAGAAGTCTGACCGTTCAAGTTCATGCTTCAGAGTCATCAAATCAAAATATTACTGGAAATCTGGCCTGACTTATAGACCGTACAGACTGACATCACCTTCAACTGGATCATAAGATGACGTTGCCTTCCTATAATGGACTGTACAAACCAGTTTAAAATGGCGAGCAAAATTATCCCTACATTAGCCCGCTGATTTAATGCCACTGCGCATTCAGAGGCGCAGAGGTGATCTTTAGCATAATACACAAAATTTATGTTTCTTTAATTATCTGTATCATACTTCACGTTGACAAGAAGCTGAAATGATACTTCATCCTTCCATTGACCGAACAGCAGAAAGTTGCAGGGGTAATACTGTCAAGAGACAGACTAGGTCTTGAATTAAGAACTACTCTAAATACCACAAACCAAAAGCCTTTTAAATAGTTCAATATTATATATTCAGTAATACTTATGCTGCATGTATGTCAAGGGACAGAGCTGGGCTGGCTACTAGATAAATGACAGACGCTCTCTATTACCCCCTCCCCCCTTCTCCCCCTTCCCAAGGAAGGGAAAGAGAAAAGGAGAAAGGGAGAGACTTATGGATTGGAAAAGAAAACTGAAACTGCTTTAATAAGAATAATAACAATAAAATGAAATATATACAAATATATACAATACCAACACCGAACCCAATCCCCCTGATGGCAATCACATCACGGTCACCACTGATGCTGTGGGCCGACACTGGGAACGGACCAGACTGGACTCAGTGGCAGATGGGAACCAGACGCAGGAGCTGGATTCTGGAACTGGATTCAGGAATGCACGGGTTGGGATTGAAGGCAGAATGGACAGAATCCTCCTTGGACACCAGGCATTGAAGAAGAGAGCTTGACCCTTGTGATCCCTCAGCTTTGTACCAAATATGACGTCTATGGGATGGAACATCTTGTTGGTCAGTTCAGGGTCACCTGTCCTGTTCACTCCTCCCTGCAGGTGGGGCCTCTAACTCACTGCACCCCACCGTGGTACATGGGATTTAGCAGTGACCTCGGTCTGCACAGGAGCAAGGATGAGCAAGAGCCTTTCTGCACACCAGTACCTGGTAGTAACTGCGAACATCAGCGTTACCACCTCTGGAAGCAGACACTGTCTGAAAAACTGTGCCGTTAACTTCAGAAAGTGCAGCCACAGAGCAGAGACTGAGCTGGAAAGTGAAATCACTGAACAGAATTAGTGCTGTTCTAAATCAAACCAGGATAATATGTAAGAGTTCCTGGGTATAAACAAAAATCAGTGCTATAGCTGTGCCAAATGTAGTTTTCCAAACAATTTCTTTGATTCAAATAGCTACAAGCCTTGAGCATCGTGCAGGTTGTTGTAGGTAGGAGGTGCAAGGTATAATAAAGTTAGGTCAATCGCGTTTACGTACAAGTACATACTTGGCTTCCATACTTTCCTAAGACAGAGTGAGGGTTCAGGATGTGTCAGGCTTCCTCTCCAGAGATTGCCCGCATGATGATTCTCAACTTTTTTTCTGTCTGGCAATGCTGGGTACATGCCTGAGTCCAGCTGCTTGTCCCCTCCTCCCACCTCCTTTTTGCTGCCCTTCGCTCAACCCCAGGAGCCCTGATGCTCTCTCCCTGTGTATGTCCTGACTCTGGCTTGAAGCTGGGCTAGGTTCAGGATCCCAAGCCTGTCCCTAAGCTTTGGGCATCTGTGCATCCCCCAGACTCCAGCAAGGTGAGGCAGCCCATACTGGCTCTGCGCAGGAACAGCACAGGTCTGGCAGGGCTTCCTGCCCCCTTACATCTCAGGATGTAAGACTGAGATGAAACCCATGTCTCAGGAGCTGAGTACTCTTGGTCTGTCCTCAGGTACTGGGCATTAAGCAAGGCTGACCTGGTAGCAGTGCAACCAAGACCTCCAAAAGTGGTTTCTGTGGTGCAGCTATGATCAGCTATGACCTCCTTGAAAATAAGCTGACAAAAGGTCTCTGCTGATGGAGTTGCTATGTGCTTTCCCTGGTTTGCCCCAGACGGCTTCATGGGCTGGGAAGCATGATTCTTTCTCTCACCCTGAGCCAGCACAGCTATACAGACTGGATCTGAATCCAACAGGTCTGCTTCCATGTGTTGCCTCCTTGCTGCTTCCCCTTACACATGCATCGTGCTCAAGGCAATGTGCAGCACCCTGTGTGTTGTGTTCCCTTTCATAGGAAGCCAGGGCCAGAAATTCCCCTGTCACCTCTGCCCCAGGCAGCTCATTCCCCTTGCTGGGGCTGATGCCCCAGAGGCAACCATCACCAGCCTAGGGCACAGGAAGAGCGTCTCACCCTCCCAGAAAATGTGTAGGCAGCTCCACCCTCAGCCCATCTTCTCTGCCCAGAATTTAGAGCAGCTTCCTGTGTTTGCTTTTGTTTTGGGTATAAATATGTGCTTAGCTATCTCTCAGAGCTATCTTAGATGCAGGGGTGTGGTGAGCCTGCCTAGTTTAACCCAGCCTGTGACATTTATAGACGGATGGCTTGTTTCCATGAAGCTGTTTTATCTCTCTCATTTAGGTTGGTTTAAAAGTTGATCATTTAAATCCTTTGTTGCCACTCTTCTTTTGACTCAGTGAGAAATAGTCTTAAGTTTGCTGGCAATTGAGACAAAGGAGATAAACCCTCTCAGCAACAGAAAAGGCCCCTGCAGAAGTTTGCACCATTTTGAGAGCCTGTCTTTCAAAACACTGCTTCAGTTGCCTTCCTAGAATGGATCTGTTTGCACACTGGGTCATGCTTTTAGGAAAGGAGAAGAAATGACAGGATGTTCTGGGTGCTCGTGTGAGGGCCCAGTTCCTCCCCAAACTTTCATCATCCCTCTCATCATTTCCTGACGCAGGGTCCTGCAAAGCCTGACAGCCAGGCACAGTTTCTGCCAGGCCAGCCACCTCCCTCACATGTCAGTGGAAACACTTGTGCATCGAATGTTAGGAGCTGCATCCCCGACCCACTGGAGTCACTGGAAGAACACCTTTGTCTTTCACAGGGTTAGAGTTTTAGCCTAACCAGTGCTCTCTAGTTGGGAAGCTACAGGCCAAACGCACCCATGGCAACCACAACATACGTCTGTAGCAATATGCTCCAGTTCTAATGTATTTGCATACAATCTTCTTGATGAGGGTTCTTCCACTAAACTCTTGCTCTGACATGATGAGGAATGTTTAAAACAGCAAAACAAAAAAACATGGCAGGGAGATATGAACACCTGAACAGAGATGAGGAGGGCAAGCTCTACCCTGCTTTCCCTCCTGTTGGTTCCATCACCATGGGTTTTGGCTTCCAGAGTTACTCCAAGGTGGCCCCAAAGGGAACACCTGTGGCAAGTGTGTGGCAGCATCCTAGCAATCATGCTTGTGCTTTCTCATTGTACATTGTGATGTGCTGCATGTCAGATACCAGCCCATTGAGGCTGCACAGAGCTTGTGTGCAAATTGCCAGCTGAGGGCCCCAGGGTATACTTTTTCTCCAGAACGAGATGGATGTCCAGATCTCAGGAAAGGGGGATCCCATTTGAGAAAGCTGATTGCTGCTGGGGATGTACAAAGTGCAAGGGGAGTGGTCTATTGTCTGTTGGGGACAGAAGACAGGAGGATAATTACAGTGCTGTCATTTTTGACAGCACAGGGCAATATGTCACTGAAAGTAAGTTTTTAGTCCTCAGAAGATATTTCCATGTCTCAGTTTTTTGTGTATTTACCTCTGTGTGAGATAGAGAAGTGCTATTACCCACTTCTCATGGAGTGAGGTCATAGAACATATGAAAAGTGAGAAACTGAGTTCTTGGTTGATGGCATAAACATGGGTCTAACCATGTGCCTTCAGTATTGGACTCTTTCTTGGGAAGAGGGATAGAGATGGGCACCCTTTCTCAAGTGCAGTCAATCTCACCAAACCATTGGCAGATGCACACGTTTCTTTCCATCTCTGTTATTTTTCTGAGGTTATATTCAGCTCAGTCTTCAGGAACGGGGATCCTGGCCACATTATGTCAATTTGTGGCAGGCAGTTGTGCTGTGTGGGTCCTGTATGGGGTTCAAATCCTCTGCAAGGTGCTCCGTGGGCACCACAAGTGCTTCTGTGGGCCCACCACAAGTTCCTCGTCTTACTCACAGGATTGCCATGTCCCTGCAATGCTTTCCAAATGTGTGTAAAGTCTGGTTCAGAAGAACTAGCTCTAGGTGGGAATAGACTTCAAGGGCCAACTGCATACAACAATACTGATTGCTGCCTTTTTTTTTTTTCCCCAGATACAGCCACATCCAAGATGGACTAGACACAGACTACCAGGAATACAGACTGTCCATTAGTTATATAATTTTTTTTTCCCCCCAGAAGCCATTAATTTGGGATATATTTCAACTAGTGACCTCAACTGGAAAAGTACCAGAACTCATGCTGTGTATCTTGGGGGTACCCTGTTTCGTTAATAAATACCTTCATTTCGAAGTATTATCTGTTTATTTTGGAAGGTTTGCCTCCCCTCCCTGAAAAAACAGAGATGAATTGGGATAAATACAGGCAGGAAATGGTTTCCCTGGCAACACTAAGAATACATAAGAACAACTTCATCATTCACTTTTATTCCTTAGATACACTTTTAAAAGAAGTTTGAGCTACATTAAAAGACATCTCCTGTTCACAGCACAGCACCCAAGTCAACAGAATTAATCAGCCTTGAATTCATTTTCAGTGAGACAGGAACTAAGTCCCTTTAAAAAACAGGGATGTGAGGTCTTAGATTACAGGGAATGAAAGCTGAGTCTAAAGAGGACTTCATTCAGATTCAACGCTGGTCAAAAAAAAAGCTGCTTTATGCATCATTCAGCTTTGCTGAAGTGTAACATACACTAATGAACTTCCAGCGTGTCCTGTTCAGAGAGCCTTAGGTTTTCGTGAAGCTTGGGTCGGATTGTCCATAAGAAAAATCTAATCTAGTTGTGTGACAACGCTGGAAAGGAAATCAGAAAAACTGTTTCTGAGAGGTTATTAGGGGAGACATCAAAGCTTGGTGCGAGGTAATTTCTACTCCCGTCACGTTGCACATCCCCCGCTCCCTCCCAATCGGCTTGCCATTCCTGCCAGCCTCCCCACATGCTGTAAGGTGCAGGAGAGACATTTCAGCAACTTGTATAACTTCATCTTCCATCTGGAACTGCATGTCCAACCTCAGAAGCCAGGGGAGACCCCACTGGGCACATCCTCTTCACCCAGGTTGGTCTACTATCTGTAGACAGGAGGTGGTGTTCCTGAGGAGATGCCATTTGGGAAGTAGGGTTTCAAGCTTAGCCCTGACAGATTTCTACCTCCAGGACAGTCAGGATCTGCCCTTTTTCCTCATCAGCCAGCAAAGGTCACGGCATCCCAAGGATCTGGTGTTCAACCTGCTTCCTTGTCTCTTGTCCTTTCTGGGATGACTGCTTCCCAGACAAGATCCTCCATCCTGTATGTAAGACATATATTCTTGTTTCTGATCTGCCTAAAGAGCGTTAGATTTGTCTTCAATGACTGCTGGGGATCAATCTATAAGCACAGATACAAGTCATTATCCAAAAGCTGTATTTCTGCGGAAGATGTTATCGATGCTGTGGAAGGAGAACTCATTGCCAATGACATTTGCAGATGATAACAGAGGATGTTTAATGTCAGGTCATAGGAGATTTGGTTGTTCAGCTGGGGACAAACAACATGTGCTTCAACACGCATCTAACATAAAAGTTACAAATCTGAGAACAGAAGTGACATCACATTAGAGAGTCTCCAGGGCCTCCCTCTGTCTGGCTCCTTGAAAAGAAGGCTGAGAAGAGGGCTGGTCACTGCTTACCATCACCTGGATGAGGACAGATATTTGATGGCAGAATACTCTTTGTTCTAGGAGATGAACGGAAAAGACAGTGGGTGGAAGCTGAAAGTAAGCAAACTAAGACATAAATAAGATACATTTTCTTATTGTGAGTATAATAGTTATTGGACTTCAGTGACTTCAACCAAGGTTAAAGTGGTTTCTTTCTCACAGGGAACTTAACATTCTTGGTGTTTTTCTTAAAGGTGGACCTTTGATCACTTCCAGGAGGTTCACTGAGCCAGGTTATGTAGGAGGTCAGAAAAGATAGTCACACTGGTAGCTTTCTGGTGTTAGACTCTATCACATGAGGAGCAGAGTGATAGGGAGAAGGCAGTCCAATATCATGGCCAAGCTAGTAGGTTTAGTCTCTTGGAATGACTGATGGGAAGAAACGGGAATGTTTGGTGCTTCCACATCCTGTAAAGGCTCTGATATTTGCAGGAGAGTGCTGATACACATTTTCTTCAGGCCTGTTTGAAGTGAAGACCCCCAAGCAGGAGAATGTCTTGTTTTACCAGTCCTGCTGGCATAGCTCTGGTTTGTTTGGTCTCAACATCAACTTAACTCCATTCTCAGTAATATTATTGCTGCCTCATATCAAAGGAATGGGTTGATGGTCCCTTCTGGGACAGATTAGTAGCGTCTTTCTCTGAAGTAGCTCTGTGTGATCCAGGTGATGGTGCACAGAGAGCATACCATGGCAGATAGTGCTGGAGGAACTTGGAAGAAGATGGTGATTACTGGTTAGGGATTTGCAAAGAGCCCCAAAACCTGGGTCTGGTTCCCATTGATGTTGTGCCACTCTGGACTGGGTAATAGGAAATGATGCTTTAGCCAAAGACAGCCTTAGAAACTAACGTAGTCATTTCCTCATCTCCAGAAGTCTGATTAAACTCAGAAATTATTTCTAAAACTGGTTCTGCATTTTCCATCTACAGTATTACTAACCTCAAACTTAACAAAAAAAAATTCCAAAATGCTGCAATGCCATAATGATGAAATATGACTGAGATGTGGATGGTTTTGTTCTGTAAATGAGTATGCATTGTTTGTTTCAAGATCAAAACTCCACAATTGTATCCAATAGTAGAATTTCTGTTCTGTGGAGTGAGAGTCTCCCTCGCACAGCACTTGGTCTCAGGGATGGTCTTTCCTTATCACTCTGCTCTTCTTCTCCCACAAAAGCCATATCTCAAAAATATACCTTTGTTCAAGAAGGGCTCTGTCCTGGGAGGCCCAATGAACCAGGTTACAGAGACCAGACTGGACAACCACAGTCCCTTTCAGGTTTTAAGCTGCAAGAGAGGATTTCCTGAGCACTGGGAGCAGGGCAGCTAAGAGAGGTAGTCCGGCATCATGGTCAAAACCTAGACTCATCTT
Organism: Bucorvus abyssinicus; assembly: GCA_009769605.1. Classification (NCBI taxonomy): domain Eukaryota; kingdom Metazoa; phylum Chordata; class Aves; order Bucerotiformes; family Bucorvidae; genus Bucorvus; species Bucorvus abyssinicus. The sequence continues at coordinate 14,755,383 of CM020024.1, read as the reverse complement.
CTGGGAAGAAATGATGGGAGGAAGAGAAAAGGACTCCTCAAAGACGGACTTTGCAGGGCCCACGCTCCGCAAAGGGCTCCCCAATGCAGCATGTGAGCCAGGCAGCGGGCCAGGAGCAAGAGCAGCAGAAGTGATCGGTCATGGCCCAAAGCTGCATGATCCATGGCTACAAAACACGTGGGGTTCCTCTTTTGGGAATGAGATCCCTAATAGCCTGGCTGTGCTCCTGCCTGTTCCTGCTGTGTGAAAGGAGGAGGTGGTGCAGATGCTCTTCTGGGCTAGGATAGAGCAGCATTTGGCTGGAGGATTGCTAGTGCCTCCGTGCCTGCCCTAACTCTGCTCCTGCCCTGGATTAGCTCCATGGCAAAACCCTCCCTGATTTCAGCAAGTGTTGCCTGAGCCCCTCTTTCCATGCTTCTGTGCTTCCCTGCCGCATCTGGCAATTAAGCAAAAGCCCCAGACATCCCCTTGCTCATACAATGCTTTAATTATAAAGTAGTCTGCTTCTGATTGGCAATTACTCTGCCAGGGAATAGGCCTCTCAAGTGGGTGCACCTTTGAGACCTGGCTGTCGCTTTCATCTGCCTCATCCCCTTCTCCATCTGACTGCCAAAGCACAAGGTCTCGTAGGCTTTTCTGTGAAATATTAACACTAAAAATCATTAAGAAAGGGATGGGGTTGGCCTTCACTGAGGCTGTAGCTTTGGTTGGTTTCTTTGTTTTTTCCCTTTCCCTCTTAGTTGTTAATAGGAAACATCTGATTCATTACCATTGCTGGGCTAATCCATCCCACTGTAGCACCTTGCTCCCCCTGCCAGATGTGCTGTAAGGAGAGAAACGAGACAGTGTTGGCACACAGACAACCTGCCACTGACCTTCTCCTAAAGGCAGTGGGGCTATCCTGGAGAAAGCACTTCTCAGAACCACATTCCCGATCCCAGATCCTGGGGTCTGCATGTGGTCTGAGTGGTTGTGATGGGGGTTTCTGTGGTGGGAAAATGGGGGGCAGGGACTGGGTGTGGGGAGCAGACTGGATCTTCTTGCTCCGAAATCCCTGCGGCTAAAGACCAGGGACAGAAAAGCAAATACGTGGTAATGTGGAAGTCTCTTCTGTATCCTGATGTGGACTGCACACCTTTGCAAGATGCCCTGGGATTGGGGATGGGTGCAGGAGCCTGGATGTCAATTGTGGTCCTCTTCCTGGCCTCCTGGCCTGGGGAAAGCTGCTGCCCCCTTCTGACCTCGGCTACTCCCAGTCCTGCTCTCTCCCATCCCATGACATCCTGACTGGAGGCATAAGCCAGTCCCAGCTCAAAAATACTGTGATGGATGGAAGTGCCATAGTGCAAGGTTGGCCTGATGTGGTCAAAGACTACAGTCACCCACTGCCACAGCTGTCTCCCTGCAAGCTTTCTACGGTAAAGTAGTGTGCTCTCCCATGCCAATTGACCCTTCAGACCCCATCCTAGCCCCTTCCCACGTCAGGAAGCATGTAGAGATGGAATTAATTTCCTTTTCCAACTAGAAACTCCATGGGATTAAATCTTGATACTCTGCACTTTGGCTTTCCTTAGTACAATCACACTGGTCATAGGTAGTTGTTCAATAGTTGCCAAATATTTGGCAAAGAGCAAATATTTAGTGGCACAAAGATTAGGAACTGAGTATAATTTGGATGAAGCTCTCCCTTTCTTCAGCAGCCTGTGGTTTTTTGAGCTATTTAAATTCAGCCACTAGAGAGCAAACTTCTTCTTTTTATCAAATGGCAGTTTATATATTTCTTTAAAAAAGAGTTGTACAGTTCTTCAGGCTGAAACCCATAAAAATTGAAAACAGATCTTTTAGTTTACAGAAGGGAAAAGAAGCTTGTTTGCTTGCTCTCTTTGTCTTTCTTTCTCTCTTTCTCTCTCTCTCTCTTTCTCTCTCTCTCTCTTTCTCTCCTCACAAGATGTGTTTTAGGAAGGGAGAATAATAGACGAGTATGTTTTGTTGTCGTGAAGGCCTCTGCTAATGACTGCTGAAGCTCTCTTCCTTCGTGTCAATCAGCAGAGGTAATTGTTGATCCTGACATTTGGCAGGCTGTGTGAGAGGCATCTCAAAAGGAGGCCTGGCAATAGGCACTGCAACGCTGTGCATACGATTGTGCAAGAGTTAGAAAGGAGGAGATCTGCAAACCAGCAGGATTATGCCCATTAATATTGGAGACTGCCTCTTTCTGGAGTAGCGTTGCAGCAGCTGGGCTCAGACCACATGGTTTAAAAGCCCTTGAGATTTTAACACAAGCAGGTTGGAGAAGTCAAATCTTTTCAGAGACAAGCGTTCAGCCATGGGCTTTCCTTTGCCCCACGGTCTTTCACAGCTTGGAGGTGCCTTGTTCTTACAGTTCCTGTGCAGCCCTGCTGGGGGAGCAGAGTCAGGGGTAGGTGGAGAAGGAGACCCTTTCAGTGTGGTAGCTGGGAAGAAGAGCTCTTCTCACCTGTTATTTTGGTGAGCAGAAGTTGTATGTGCATATAGGAATAATTGTGAAGAATCTAAAAGCAATAATAAAGAGGCAATGGCATTTTACTAACTTACTTCATTGCTTCAGGAAAAAGCCGATACAAGGTGCTTCTGGGCTACCTGGACTATGGTCCCAGGCTCTGCAGAGTCCTATAACTGCTGTGCTACAACTGTATGTCCTTCCCAAGATAATGGCTCCTGTCAAGGCTGCCTGCAGGCTTCCTCTGATAACAATAAACCCTGCAGAGGTGCACAAAGAGGCTTCCTAAAATGATAGTGGTATCAGGGACAGCTCAGAGATGGTGGGGACAGGGAGGGAGAACTGTGATTTAACTGGAGACAAGCCCCAGGTATGGGCTGGGACTTGCTGTGTGTCCTGGGCTTACCAGCCCAGGTAGCAGCAGCAGCAGCAGGGAACTGGCCTTCCTGGAAACCACCTCTAAATAGCCCAGAGCACTAATAAAACAAATGCTAGTTCAGTCAGAATCTAGAACCGCCCCCTCAGCACCTGATCAAAAGCATCTCTTCAAGGTAAAATAAAAGGGAATTTTGTAAAATACTTAGTGTTGTCAGCATTGTGAACAGAGTGGGTTATCTCCCTGCCTCTCTTTGTGAACTGGCCAAGGGACTGGCATGTTGCCTAATGTTCAATGAGGTGGTCCTTTATGGTGACTCATAGGCATGATATTAAGGCCATTGACCTGACATGGACCTTTACAGAAGGGCACTCCAACGGGTTATGGGAGGTATGTGATTTGACTGCTAAGAGGATGAGTCTTACCGTTTAATGTCCCAATGACATTATGAATTGCCCCATGGGGGTGATGTCACCCAGATATAATCAGTTTAATATCTTTGTCTGCAACATAGACAGTTGGGTTGAGTGCACCATCAGCAAGTTTGCCAAGCTGTGTGGTGTGGTCAATGCACTGGAGGGACCTTGGTAGGCTGTGTGAACCTCATGAATTTCAACAAGGCCAAGTGCAAGGTCTTGCACCTGCGTCAGGGCAATTCCAAGCAAAAACACATGCTGGATGATGGGTGGATTGAGAACAGCTCTGAGGAGAAAGACCTGGAGGTGGTGGTTGACAAGAAGCTCAACATATCCCAGCAATATGCACACACGGCCCTGAAAGCCAACCATATTCTGGGCTGCATCAAAGGAAGTGTGATCAGCAGGTCAAGGCGGGTAATTCTGCCCCTCTACTCCTCTCTGGTGAGACCTCACCTGGAGTACTGCATCCAGCACTGCAGTCCTCAGCACAAGAAGGACATGGACCTGTTGGAGCGAGTCCAGAGGAGGGCCACAAAAATGATGAGAGGGATGGAGCACCTCTGCTATGAGTACAGGCTGAGAGAGTTGGGATTGTTCAGCTTGGGGAAGAGAAGGCTCTGGGGAGACCTTACTGCAGCCTTCTAGTACTTAAGGGTGCTTCTGAGAAAGATGGGGACAAACTTTTTAGCAGGGCCTGTTGTGATAGGACAAGGGGTGATGGTTTTAAACTAAAAGAGGGTAGACATAGATTAGATATAAGGAAGAAAATTTTTACAATGAGGGTGGTGAGACAGTGGAACAGGTTGCCCAGAGAAATTGTGGATGCTCCATATCTGGAAACATTCAAGGCCAGGTTGGATGGGACTTTGAGCAACCTGATCTAGTGGAAGGTGTCCCTGCCTATGGCAGGGAGGTTGGAACTAGATTATCTTTAAAGGTTCCTTCCAACACATTCTATGATACTATGGTAATCCATTGTACCATCCTGGGAGCTAGTATTTTAGAGTGAAACTGCTTTATTATCTTTGTGCTGCATTAGGCACAATGAAGTGGCTATGAAATTAATTAGTTTTACCCGTACATCATGCTGTGTCAGACCCTGCAAGCCAAATGTTTTGCCAGCAAATTGGGACCTTAGGATTTTGGACTCAGTCAGAGTAGCCATGAAAGTCATGGTTGACAAATCTGTTCAGGTCCATCTGTTGAGATGTAAGTTTTTCTATTTTGCTGTGAGGCCACTGATCTCGAGACCAAATACAGCTTGGGCAAGTGCTGTACAAATGCAGGCAGCAGGTAATAAAATCTTTTCTATCTCGGGAACATCAAAGCGTTGGGAGTTGGCAAGTCAGTTTGGAGAATGTGGTCCCACTATCCTCCTTTTTGATGCAAGTTAGCTACACATATGACCACAAAAAGCCATGTCTTTAGGGGCTTGGATGTGAATGACTCCACTGTAAGTTCACAGAGATCTCAGAGGTAAAAACCCTGGGAATTAAGGATGTAAACAGGATTGGAGTGTCCCACACCACCAGGCATCCAGACCACCACAAAGGATTGGGTATTGACCTGGCTGAGCAATGGTCAGAGCAGGTGTGACATCTCCTCTGACCCTCTGCTAACATCTGCTTTGGTCTCCTCTGAAAATAACTCATAATCCTTCATGAAGTGTGGCTTTGGGCAAGCTCACTTCACCGAAGAAGCTCCCAGCTGGTGTGTGCTTAGGTAAAAAACAGCCCCTGGACAAAATAAACAGCTCCCAGGGCTTGTTGACAGCAGCTGCACAGCTCATGTCTTTGCTCTGTACGTGACTTCCCAGTCAGAATAAATTCAGCTCCGGGCACGGTCAAACATCTTGTACACTCTTGCCTTCCCATATAGCTTTTAAAACTGTCAGAAGCAAAAGCTGATTATCAGCTTAAGTAGTGCTGTCTCTCCTCTTTGCCTGTGAACATCTGCCATAAGCAGGAGCAAAACCAGCACCCTCCTATGCAGTCAGCACGTATTTCATTAGTAGGTACATTAGTAGGTTCATTAGGGTACCTTTAAGAGTGCTTTGTGCAGCTTCTATATAGGGCCAAGGTTATCTCTCTCTCTTTGAAAAATATAGTCCTAATGGTTTTTATTTTGTGTCTGAAGGCCTATTTTCTGCAAACATTCATGCCTTTGAACTTGGATTCCATGAATCCTGAATGGGACGGCTTGCACATTTTCCCCCAGCATCTTTTCTAAAGGCCCCTTGTAAGTGATTGTTTTCAAAACTGCTCTCTGCTTTTGAATATCTGCTTGTATTTCCTGTATCCTATTTGGGACAGACTTCATTGCTACTACCATGCTGCAGTTGCTGAAGTCCCCATGTGCAGCACATGTTGGTGCTGGACCACCTTGGCACCTGCATTTTGTGCCCCCCATGCGCAAGAACCGGTGGGCGGGGACAGGAAGGAGATGCTTGGCTGGTGCTGTGTGGGAAGGACCACGCTGCTAAGCTGTGTAGGGGAGTGAATCTTCCTGTGGACTCCCTGGGTGACTTTAAATTATAGTTTCCCTACTCAAGGCCCAGAGCTAAAACATGTCTATGTACTTCTCTTGTCTTTTTCAGCTTGGAAATTCTTTGTATGGAAAATTTCATATGGAAAAATTCAGGAAATTTCTTTCTAAATCCTGTGGAAGATATTCTGCCAAGTACTGGGTTGTGCCCAAACCAGGATTTCATTCTTGGCTTCTGTTCACTCTAAAGGACTCCTTTTACCTTCCTTCTTTTCACCCAAGAAGTGAATCGATTTTCTTAATTTTTCTTTCTGTCTCTCTGCCTAAAATTAAACAGCTGTTTTCCTTATCTCTGACCAGCTCTATGGTGCTATCCTTGTCCACTTCTTACTTTTTTTTTCCCCTCTATGATTTCTTCCTTGAAAATGATGCTCGTGGCAAATGTTTACTAATGCTGGAAAGGAATATAGCAAAAGATAAAATCTGGACTCAGTCTTGCTTTTTTACTCTTCATGTTATGGGAATGTTCAGTTATTTGTCCTTCAGCCAAACCTGTGAATCTCTTCCAAGGCCTTACCTTTGTTTCCTATCCCCAAATGAAAATTAGCATCTCTGGTTTGGGGAGATGAAAACTAACACGATACTGTCTTCTGATGTGCTCAGGTCATCAGCAGCAAGGTGCTCTGTGTGTGGGTAGTCTGATGACATTTCCTGTCATTCATGGCTTCAGAGGGGTAAGGCTGTTTCTACCCAACCCTGAGCCTTGCTTAACAATTCCCTCGTGCAGTTTTAGGCTTAAGCTGGCAATTAATGCTGTTCTTCTTTCAGTGCAGCAGCACACTTGTCATGCACAGAGCATTGCTGGCTTGGAGTGGTCCCAGGCCTAGCCTGGGGAGAGCAGAGGGGGAAGAAGGAAATGGATGCTGAGGGTGGGGGAGAGAGGCCAATCACCTCTGGCATTTATGAAACTTATGCCCTATAAAATACTGCAATTATATTGTTTTCTAAATCCAGTGGGAACTGTTGCTTTTCAAGCAATAAATATCCTCCTGCAGCGTTGGCAGCTGTAATATGGCAGTTCTGAAAACTTGAAAGTGAAACTCATTCCAATAACACGAAACTGATGTTAGTGACTTTCCATTAGCCAAGCTGAGAGAAACAATAAAGAAAAAAAGGTAAATTGAATGTTTAAATTTATTTCCCCTTTCCCTTTTAATAACCTCTTCCTGAGGGATAAAGTCCAAGACCTTCACTAGGAACATATTTGTGATAACATTTTGATAACAGAGCCTTGAAAGATGCAGAAGGAACCACTAATGACTGATAGACCCAAATCAATATTTTTTGTTAAGATTGGTGTTCAGTCTTTTTATACGGCAAACATTTCAAGGCAAGATGATGTGGGCAATCATTCATTCTTTGAATACCGACAGTATTTCCTTTTCCCATCTTTCACCTGTTTTGGTCTGGGATATATGGGACATTCTATTGATATTCCTGTTGCAGAAATACAAACGAGTAACAAATACACAATAATGAACAACATGATGCCTAGAATGACAAGATTAAACTGAGGTCCTAATGCAGCAAAGCCTTACTCAACTCTCAGCATAACAGCCTTAGAGTTAGGTGCTTCTTGGCACAAATGGGAATGAATGTCTGGAGCATTTCACTGTAAAATACTGTACCTAAGCCACATGCACTCCTGCACGGTTATTTTTAAACCACTTGGTGTGGAAACATGTTTATTTGGTTGAACGACAAGATCTGTAAGCTCAGTTTTCACGTTTATGGAGAATGTTCTTGTACAAAAATATCCTTAGTATGGTGCAACCTTGGACCTTCAGGTAAATCAGTAGGGTCTGTGTATACAAACAAGTCCATTAACATACGTTAGACCAGATGATATAAATGCAAACCAAATGTAACTACGTCCCTAAGGTTGACATATACCATTCCTTGGGAAAACCCTTATGGTGATGCAGAAGATGTGGGCAGAGCTGTGATGGAGAGATGTACAGGGCCTCCCTCCTCCTCCATAAATGCTTTTGTCCTGTTTGTTACACCACCTGATTAATGTAGTAAAGACTTTTAATTCTTCTGGTTTGACACAGGGTTGTCATTATGTGCCAGTAAAAGACAATGCAGTGGAAACAAACCAGTAGTGAAGGGCAGGGGTGTAACTGGTGTGCCCCAGTGCCTCATGTTGCAAACCCAGCTGGACCTCACAAGCCCTGTTGTTCTTAGGGGCTGTGAGCTGTACATGCTCACAGCTCTTGGTCATCATCACTGCAGATCCCAGCTGGGACAAGGCTACACCACAAAAGACAAGAGTAGTCTAATGGAATATAACCTCATATTTTCTAGTTAAAAGGGATGTGTTTTGCGCTCCAAACTATTTTTCTCTAGCCTTGAACACCAACCGAGTGCTATTGTTATCTGGGCGTTTAATCCCAAATTAAACTTTTGAGTTTTGTCCCTCTGTGTCCTACAATTTAGAAACCACAATTGACTTTGAGATATGCTTAAACGAGAATAAAGATTGCAAAAAAACCTTCCTTGCTGCAAGATCCTTGCATGTACATTTGTAATTTTTAGCCCATTACCGGAGATGTTAGCATAGACATAATAAAAAGATTTATTTTATTTTCCTGCCAGCCCATGTGTATGTCTTAATTGCATATTGAAGATACTCTTAGAACCCTCTCTTTCATGTAAAAATACTCATTGGCTAGTAAATATTAATGCTGCTCTCTGGCTCCAGCTGTGAGAATATTTTGTTGTTGTGTTGGAGGTTTTGATTAGCCTCCAAAAGTTTTTGCAGGATCTACTCTATTTATCTGAAACATACAGAATTGCTTCAAGCAAGGGTTGCTACAAAGAAAATCATGAACTTTCTCTCATTGTTTTTAATTTAGTCTGTGCAAGTGTAATTATTTCTGCCTGTTTAATGCTTTGGAGTCAAACTCTGTGAAATTCCAGTGACAGGGAAGAAGCTGCCTGGTTCCTTTAGTTCCAGTTTTCAGCAGACAGTGCTGAAGTAAAAGAAACACGTCACGTCTTCCCATTATTCTCCTGAATTGTCACAGCAATTTACCCATGAGCTGACATGATAGCCATGGAGGGAAATGGAGCAAAACCTTTTACATAACTCGGGCTCCAGGAAATTGTGGAGGCAGATGGGAGGGAGCTTGCTGGGCTGCACCGTGGTGGCTCTCTCCCATGCGAACAGCCTATGTTGACCTCCATCCAGCTGAAGGAGTGAAATCCACCTCAGCTGTCTCTGCCATATCCCTTACAGCAGGACACGTTGCTACTACAGATTTATCTGAGCCACCAGTGCTGAGTACCTCCCCAGCTGCTGGACTGCTAGTCCATGGGACTGGTGTCCACCCTATGCAGGTACCCCGGTGCTGTGCCCATGCTGATGTGGCTCTCAACGGTGCAAGGCACATCCTGTGGCTCCCAGTTTTTGCAGTGAGGTTTCCTGAATTCCTATCTCATGAAGAGTGGGAAAACTTGTGTTGCAAACCACTTGGCTCCAGAGAGGCTTTCTGGGGGAATAAGCAGCCACGGTGTGATGATCATCCCTTCACCCAAGTCACTGCGGCTAAAATACTGTGCTAGTGTGAGCTCTGGTCCGTGCTTCTTGTGTGTGCTCCAGTCTGTGCTTCTTCAAAGACCACCTCAGAGGAAAGGGTTTTGCAAGGAGGTATGTCTCTGAGCTGGGGCAAGCCCAGTTAACATTGCAGTGACAATACACCTTTTGCCCTGTGATTTGGCTTTAAAATCTGAATTAAATATGCTCAGTAGGCATTGACTTCTGAGCTGGGAAACTGGACACTCTGTTAACACGATATCTAGGACCATCAGCAGCATCTGTTCCACGGGGAGCTCAAGCCAGGTTAGCCAAGGTGTGCTCTTAACCACTGCCTTTTGCTGAGACTGCTGGTGAAGGCTCACATCTGTGAGAAACTCAGACCATTTGCACCCTGGCAGATAAGCCACTTGGAGCTAACAACTTTTATTTACTGGTGACTGGATCTGTATTTGAGCCAGTTATTTGGAGCTGAGCTGCCAGTCTCCAGTGTCTGGTGGTCCCCTTTATCCTGTTGGATGTTAACTTTCACCACATAGGCTTTTTGGGGGGAACTTTGCAAAACTTGTTGGTGTATTGGTGGGGCGGAGATCTGTTAAGTCGGTTCTCACGTGGAGGTCATCAATATCTCTAACATCTGTGGCTGCTTTACATAAACCTTAAATACAAACCACAGTAGCTTTGCATGCTGAAGAATAAGTCTTGTTTGTATTGTGCAGAAATTACCATGTTTTCAGCTGATCTTTTAAGTGGTTCCTAATAAAATTATTAGGCAACTGGAAAATCTTCAATAACATCTTTAAATACAGTCCAGCTTCACAGTAATAAACTCAGCTTTTAACAACCCTTGTTTATAACAATTCCAACAGCAAGAATTAGTTTTCCCTTCGGTAATGAGGCCTATTAGAAGGATTGTTCACACAGAGCTGACCTGGATTCAACTGTCATATGGGTTTTTGCCATTTTCAAAGCACACTGTGTTTAGCATGTAAACTCACAGCTTTCCCTCTTGTCCTTGCCTCTACTTGTCTTTTAGAAAATTGTTTGGAGGTTGCTAAATGGAAATCACAGAAGTAAAATATGGTGATGTTCTATGCAAATAGCAGGTTTCTTCGTTATTCGATGCAGCTAATTGCTGAACCCTGCTACAATGTGTACTTTCACAATGGCGACACTTACCAGGTTCCCTCTGGGGTTTGTTATGGTGAGAATACACCACTTCAACATGTAATATGGGCAAAGGGCACCGTTACCTTAATATGTTGATAGGATTTATCATTCCACATTCCTGCTGGCTGTAGGTTGCAGAGCTGGAACATGTTGTCTCCCAAAAGCCGTGGTGAAACTGATTGCTTTCCATGGAACAAGGTGGGTGAGCAGTTCTCACCGAGCCTTGTGTGCCAGAAGTGCTGGTGTCCCCTCCTCACTGTGCCGCATACAGGGGAGCGGATCAGCACAGGCTCTCTGCCCAAGACAGGCTCATGGCCCTTGAGTGAGGCTGATCTGGCTGGGGCTGCAGGACTGATTGGTGTTCCTGGATCAGGGTTGCATTTCCCTAACTCTAGCCAGCTCTGTGCACATGTCCTTCACTAAGCGCCCAGCATCTTGAAGGGATGAGCTCTGCCCGTACCTACTTTCTGCTGAAAGGGACATCATAGCCATGAGAAGCTAGGCTTGGTCCTATTGCCCTCTTGTGGCTGCCCAAGAGAGGCTACAACGCTGTCGCCCAAAAGAGGCTACAACACTCACTGGCTGAAATTTGCAGATGTCGTACCTGCCCATTCGAGCTGACACAATTTTTCTACAACTTAAAAACACAGTGCTGGTCCCCTAGGTGCAGCTGCATAAGGTAAGGTGGAGCACCAGTCAGGAGGTGGTGATATTTCTGAAAGCAACATGGTGGTGCCATTGCTGTGATAGCAGAAGACCAGGGACGAGAACGTCTCAAGCCAAGCCTTCTTCTCCTCCTCCTTCCTCAACCTCACGGTTGCCTTGTGTCTATGTTTCCAGCTCATAGGAATTGGAAAAATGTTTTGGCAGAGTGCATAGGGCTCTCATATCCAAATGAGACCATTAAAATTGCCCTGGTAGCCCTGGCAGGACATCCTTTCCTTACTGTCTGACCTGGATCCCATTCATTAACAAGTAAGGCATATAGGGGTCACTCTTCTGTCCTTGCAGGACATGATCTGCACAAGGTGAGGGGATCATCATAGAAGGGTTTCACCGAAAACCAAGGGCTAGAATCAAAAGAAAGAGAACTAGGAGGAAAAGTAGGAGAAAAAAAATGTCTGCTGCAACTGTCCAAAAGCCCTAACACCTTTTCATCCACTCATGTGGTTGTCCTGGGTTCAACTGCAGCTGAGCTGGTTTCTCTCTGCTGCTTCTCCCATCACACTAGCAGTGTGCAAGCCCACACACCTCACTGGTCCTTCTGAGAGTGTTTGTGTCTACAAATAGCTTGAAAATTTGCTCAGAGATTCCTAAAAGGACCAGCGATAAAAATCATAGCAGGCTTGCATGCAAGTTAAATCTTCTGATAAAGAGAGTTAGTGTTATTTGGTTTTGGCCAAACAGGGCAATAAAAGCCAAGATGTTTATGAAATGCTACCTGGTGTGTAATGGCCTTGATGCAGTATTTTTACTCAACATAGCCTACACTTAATGGAAAATCTTGGCAGTCAGAGCTAGAACTTTAATGTTTGTAAAAAAGCTGTTGCTTTCAGCGTGATTTTCCCTACTGAAAGTCATGCAAGAATATAAAAGGAAGTTTCAGTAACAGTGTAATTGTGTCATATAAAGGCCACCCCTGGGAAGTGAGCTGAAGTTTTAATGTTTTAAAATGAATACCGAATTCAGTCATCTTTGCTAAAACATGTAGTTCCTTCTTCTGCTCCCAGGCGCAGATGTGTGTACACACTGAAGGGCTGCCGAAGGAGAGCAGAACAAACACCATTTGCAATTCAAGTGCCTTTAGACCCCAGATGAGACTGTCTCATAACTGCTTGCCTGTTATTCTGTAGCATTGATTAAAGATGATAATTATCCCTCCAGTCCCGATGTTTGCCGGTGACTACTGAAGACCTGACTCTAATCTCTCACTAATGCAAACAACAGTCCTCCTCAAGTCAGTGAAATAACATCAAATCAGGCTGGATTGGAAAAGAGGCTGCTAGAGTGGGACATGACATACTCTTTGCCTCGCTTGCTAAAATAAATCATTTAAATCTTAGGGTTTTGCTTCTAAAATCATCACCATAGGGTGCCAATAAAACCTTTTTCCTCCAGGACCAGCCATGTCTGTGTTTGTATGTGAAACAGGGGCTGCTAGCAGGGACCAATGCTATGCATGGTAGTTGCTAGGTTGAGCTTTGTATTCAGCAGACTTTCAGGCAGGATTGGTGTTTTTGCAGGACAGAGGTGGATCTTCAGAGCCTCCCAAGCTTGTCCCCGGGGTCCCGGCTGGGCTCCCCTTGCATACCCTGCATACTGTTGGCAGCACCTCAGAGTTGCCTCATGCTTTCCAGGATCTTGGTCCTCTTCTTCTCAACTCGGCACTTGATCGTAAACATCAGTGGGTAGCACAGGACATGACCTATATTTAGTTTCTGGAGAAATGAGTTCTTTTTTATCAATAGCCCTGACATCCTCTTGCTGTGCTTCCAGTCACTGCTGTTTCCTTGGATCTTCAGACGCTGACCCAGCCTCTGCTTGGCTCTGGTCTCCCTGGCACAGTCCCATACAGCATCTCAGTTTTTAACTCTTTTGACCCCAACACTCCTTTTTCAGGAACCACAGGACCAGTCAAGCTCTCTGAATCACACCTTATAACATTTATTTCTGTTAATTAACAGGGGACAGATTTTGAAGCTGTTATTTTTTACTGACCATTACTCATTCAGATTGTCCACTGCCATTGTTGAACAAGTCTCTAAGTTAATGGCAGATCACAACTCGCGTGAATCTGCCCTTGTGATCCAAGGCATGAGCTTGTGCTTGCTGCTTACCTCCAGCAGCCCTACAGCTGGGGGAGGCAGCATTCCCCATAGAGTGCTTGTGGGGAAATGGAACCTTGCATCTTCAAGGCTGGTGCTCCATTAGCCTCATATTGGCATGTGATGCTCTGCTGTTGGACATCAGGGGCTGCTGCCTGTGAAGAGTGCTTTTATAAAAATGAGTTGCATTGCATTGCCTGTCTCCAGTTGCTTTCTTTAACAGGATCTTGGATATTTTTGTACTCTGCTTCTCAGATATAAACAGTATTGTCAAAGGATTGCTAGGAGCAGCAAAAACACGGAGCAAGTTGCCAACTCCTGAAGAGTCCCTTGTCACAGGGCAAGAGTTTTTATTTCTTCACCTGGAATCTTCAAATGCAACATGAAGAGGTTGAGCTTGTTGCCTTTTTCTCAAAGACTGACATTTTCTCTTTGCCATCCAAAGTCAGAATTGTAAAGGTTTAAACATAGAATTATAGAATCATTGATTTGGGTTGGAAGGGACCTTTAAAGGTCACCTAGTCCAACTCCCCTGCCATAGGCAGGGACATCTTCGACTAGGTCAGGCTGCCCAGAGCCCCATCCAACCTGACCTTGAATGCTGCCAGGGATGGGGCAGCTACCACCTCTCTGAGCAATCTGTTCCAGTGTTTCACCACCCTCATTGTAAAAAATATCTTCCTTATATATATATATCTAGTCTAAATCTCCCCTGTTTTAGGTGAAAACCGTTCCCCCTTGTCTCATCGCAACAGGCCCTGCTAAAAAGTTTGTCCCCATGCTTCTTGTAAGCCTCCTTTAAGTACTAGAAAGCTGGAATAAGGTCTTCTCAAATCCTTCTCTTCTCCAGGCTAAACAACCTTGACTCAGCTTGTCTTCATAGGAGGGGTGCTCCAGCCTTCTAATAATTTTCGTGGCTGTCCTCTGGATCCTTTCCAACAGGTTCATGTCCTTCTTTTGCTACAGACTCCGGAGCTGGATGTGGTACTCCCAGTGAGGTCTCACCAGAGCAGGGTAGAGGGGCAGAATCACCTGCATTGACCTGCTGGTCACACTTCTTTTGATGCAGCCCAGAATATGGTTGGCTTTCTGGGCTCTGTGCACATATTGTTGGCTCATGTGCAGCCTTTCATCCACCAGTACCCCCAAGTTCTTCTCTGCAGAGCTGCTCTCAAGCACATCATCCCTTGATTTCTTACATCTGGGAACTGACTGTGGAAAAGTCCTTAAAGATTTACCAACTCAGTTCTGCTCCCTTGTCCCTGAGGGCTGTTTCCTAGCGGGGTCCTATTGACTAACTCCTTGAAGAGCTGGAATTTTGCTTTCCTAAAATCCAGGGTCCTGACTATACTCCTTGCCTGACCCATATCCCTCAGGACTGTTATCTCCACCAGTGTGTGATCACTGCAGCTCAGGCTGCCTCCAATCTTGACATCACTGATGAGCTCACTTGCATTGGTGACCACCAGGTCTAGTATTGCAGCTCGTCTTGTGGGGCTGTCTGTTACCTGGCTTAAGAAGTTCTCCTCAATGCATTCCAGGAATCTCCTGGATTGCCTACACTTTTGCAGCAGATGTTGGGGTGGTTAAAGTCCCCCATCAGGACAAGAGCCTGCAAGTGCGATGCCTCCTGTAGCTGGAGTGAGAAGGCTTTTTTAATAGGCTCTCTTTGATCGAACAACCTGTAGTAGACACCAGCCACAAGGTTCCCTTTGTTGCCTTGGTCTCTAATTCTTACCCATAATCTTTCAACCTGCTCGTGGCTATTCTTCAGGGACAGCTCTTCACACTTTGTCCATTTCTTGTCATAGAGGGCAATGCCTGCCCCTCCTTCCTCACCTGTCCTTCTGAACAGCCTGTAGCCATCGATAGTCACACTCCTGTCATGGGATTTGTCCCATGGCAATCAGGTTGTAGCTTTGTAGGAGCATGGTGGTTCCAACTCCTCTTGTTTGTTGCCTATGCTGTATGCGTTGGTGTAAGGCACTTCAGCTGGGCTGTCATCTATGTCACTCTCTTGGAGGAACACCCCTTAATTCCCTTGAGGTATTTCCCTGGTGTTTTCCTGTTGGCTTCTATTACCTCAGAAGCCTCCGTCCCATCTCTACAAGACTTCAGCTGTGCTGCAGTGTACCCAGTGCGCCTCAGAGTAACAGGTTGAGTGCCCTCGCTAGCATCCTGTCTTTCTAACCGTGACATGTCATCCCACAGCTTGCCACAGGCAAGACTGATATTATCCCTCTCCTGCTTCAAGTCTAGTTTAAAGCTCTGTCACTGATCCCTGCAAACTCCTGAGCAAAGACCCTCTTCCCCCTTTGAGAAAGGTGAATACCATCTGACACCAGGAAGCCTGGTGTTGTGTAGACTGTCCCAGTGTTGAAAAACACATAATTGTGTTGGTGACAGAAGTCAAGGTGCTGTGTATTAATAGAAAGTCTAAGTATCTAAGAAAAAGGTAACCTTCCTTGTGGTCTTCATCTATTCATGGAGACTTTCAGCAGTGCCTGGTGTTCTCCTGAGGCAGAATTCGATGGGAATTCTTCTGGCTTCACAACAGGCAAAGGGAGGCTGTTCAGTGAGTCTCAAAGTCTGTCCTTTCCACACTGGACACAAACTGAGGGTTCCCCATTTGATGAACAGGAGGACCCATCCTCTCTGGCAGACTCCACCAGGCCCTGGCTCTGCTGCTGACCCCATATATACACAGGCAGGGGAGGGGGCGCTTGGCCACTCCCAGCTCATGTGCCTTCTTCATATTCCTGACGTGTCAGTGACAGCAAAGGCGTCTCCCTCTTCCTTAGCTCCAGTCGTAATTTTCTGCTTCATCATCTGAGGAAGAAACTCATGAGGTATACAAGGGGGTGTGTGGGGAGTGTGTGTGGGGGTGTGATCCCAGGCTTGCACTTGGATGAGTGTGATGTCAGAGATGGATTTTGCAACCTCTGTGACCCTGGTAGCCCAGACAACCTCCTGGTAGCCTAAGCTGGTACTAATCCACATCAAATGCTGAGTGCGAAGCACAGATACATTTTAAGGTGCACTTGGAGCTCTGAGCCAGCAAAGCTCCCCATGTTGCACAAGTTGCATTCTCATGCTTCTCCTGGTCCTGCTGCAGAGCCAGCCTGTGCACCCATGGCTCTGTCCCAAGGAAGGTAGAAAGTGTGCCTGAAAGGGACGCAGCTGCACAGCGCTGGCAGCCCTCTGGTTTTGTGTTGTAAGGAAGGGTTTGAGAGGGAAGGTTAACCCAAGCTATAAACTCATTTTGGCTGGGTCGCTTTAGAATATTAATGTGAGTGTTAAGTTCAGAATATTAATATTGTCAGCTGTGCAAGTGTGCTGCTTGTGATTCATGATGAATACATTGGAACGCAGCGCTGTTGCAGTGCCATGGCAGAGCCATTTTCTACTGCACATATACCATTTTCTGGCTGCATTCCTTCCACATGGAGTGGGCAGCTTTCCTGACCAGGCATGTGCGCTGTCCTTCCCTACCTATGAAGGGCACATGAACACTATAAGTACCTGAGTTGTTTGCATTTCATAGCCCCAATAAGCTTTCAAATTAAATAACAATCCGTATAAAAATCCTCTTGGTTTTTCCCCCCCTAGAAGAAAAAGAGTGTTTTGGTTAATGTGGGCATGAATAATACCTTTTTCACAGTCATATTTGCTTCTTCGGTTTAATTTCTCTGAGATGACTAATTGTTTTAAGTGCTGCATTCCCAGAGCAAAACAAACAAACAGTCTCCCTGTGTTTCACTCCCCAAAGCTTAAAAGAGCCCAAATAAGGACAAAATATATTTTGCCCTCTGTAGCTGTAAGTTTTCTCTTCCATCAGACTTTATGCTTGAAACAGATAAGGTTTTCTTTGCATAAGCAATTACAGAGCTGTCTCTTTTTGGACAGATCAGAATTAACCATCATCCTAAGCCAAGATCAGAGACATAGGTAGTGAGGCTGAATGCGAGTTCAGCAAAGGAGAAATTTCAGTTCATGATTATGAATTCAGACTTTCTTTATTAAATTAAAAAGAAAAAAATCTCTTGGGGTCCAGCAGACTTGAGGGAAAATCTGTTCAAGTAATTTTCCCTGTCTACGAGTTCCCTTTCACTTTGGCATTACTGTAAGGCAAAGCAGGCTAACAAAAATATTTTGTTTTATAGGGCTGTATAAGCTGTTCCATAGGTGTCTGCTTTCATAGCAGGATGCATATTCATTATTTATGATGCAAAGGGATGTTTCCCTGAAGGATTTCTCTTTAGATCTTAAAACCCAGCATTTCCTTCCTTGTGGTGTCGGCCCAGCTTCCTAAACTAATTTTCTGTTCTCTGCCATATTTTCCAGGCACTGCAGCTCAGAGAAATGCTATTGCCATGTGATTGGTCTGCAGCAGGTACCGGGGTCCTCGGGGGATGGCAGGTGATGGAGCAGGGCATCACCCTAAAGCAGGCAGCAGAGCCACCTGTCTGCCTGGCATAACTCTTGCATGGCAATAACCCACCAGCATCACAGTAGGATTGTTGAACATGGACAGGAGAATGTCCCGTTCAAGGTTTTTTGGCCCTGCATGTTCCTGAGAACATGTCAGGGCAACATGGAAAACCTGTGGCAGTGCATTCAAGCTGGACAGGGTTTAGCCCACGCAACTCACTTTTGCCATCTAAAAATGGGCTATCTGGTTGTCCGTGGAGGGAGTTAGGTATCTACAGAGGAGGATCTAAACAACCAGGCTCAAGTCTCTCACCCCTGTCACAACCATGTTGAAGTACCTAGCTGTCTGCTGTTTGCAGAGGGGCCAGAGACAGTGAGACACCTGAATTTTAGGCAGCCAGACTCTGGGGAGATGAATCCCGCCATGGTGAGGAAACTAATTTCATATTGACCATGCTGCTATTTTGGAATAAAACCTTCAGATTTCTGGGATTTTTATGCACTAGGAAGTAACAGGATTAAAGGGTTTGTGGTGCAGTTAAATAATCTGCATAATTCTCTTTGTTTTATCCTATTTCCCTCTGTTTTTTTGCAAGTCAGTGACAGCCATTTCCCAAGTGCTTTCCGTGAGCAAGTACACTGATGCTGAACCTCATCAGCCTGATGCAAGCACATTGATATTCACACAGTGACTTCAGAGCCACACTCCTGATGAGGGTGAGACTAAAACAAGCAGACACTTATCCCAGCCTTGTTTCCACAGCAGCCCATCTAGGGACAAGTTTCGGGTTCTGTCATGTGAGACCCAGTACTGTTGCTTTATGTGTGTTGGCAGTGTCCCAGGACAAGCTAAAAAAAAAACCCACCATCTGCAGAAGGCACCATTGTGAAAAGCTTTGGTTTGTGTAATCGGGTTGTACTTGCCTACGGGGTGGAGCAGTGGGACCTGGGTGCCCCTTCTTTGTGTCCCCTGGGAGGATTTGGATTTTTTCAAAAGAAAAAAATATTTCACAATGGTCCTGCAAGGTGATCTGCATGATTGTTGGGGCAAATTAACTAATGAATATTACCAAAAAAATCACAGGATATCAGCTACTTTCTGAAATGGGCAAGGGGATTTCTGTATTAACGTAGTATGGACTTCAGTACTTTCCTATTGCTCTACTCATTTTGAGGACCCCAGTTACTCTTCCAGTTAATTGAAGCTTTTTAGCGGCCATTTAAAGAGGGAATATGGACCTCTCTCTCCATACTCTTGAGTAGCTAGAATGACCAGAAGAAGGAAAGGTGGATGGAGGTTGATGTGGGTTGTCTGCCTAACTCAGCACCTTACTGTGTGTTTTAGAATCTAAAATAAAAAGGAATGACGGTCCTTTGCTAAAGTATGGAGAAGGCATATGGTAGAAAAAAGTGCCTCTAGGAAAAAGTTCCAGGTCTAAGGGCACCACGCCCCTAGTCAGAAGCCGTATGTCAGCTAGGTGTTCATCTGGTTTTATGTTAGACATGAATCATCATGACTTACCATAAACTAGTGTGTAACTGTAAAAGCATGAAGCTTGCTTCATACTTTGTGGGAGATTGTGGTAGGTTTAATTAATCATCCTTAAATGTTTGATGAGCAGAACTATGAGGATAATGTCAGCTATTTTTTGGTACATAGCATTAAATACAGAAAGTTAAAATATGCAAAAAGTAAAAATATTGGACAAACCCAGAGTTGAGAAAAGCTAAAAAAGCTCTTTAAGGTGGTGTAGGGAAGTTTGTGCTCGCACAGAAAGCTTGCTGCACCTGTTTTCTTCAAGACCTCTCTCCATGCTGGGGGTGGGAGTGCCTCTACGCTTGCCTGATGTATGCTGTTAGCTGAGTTAATGTGTTTTCCTCTTTTTTGGGAGGTTTTGTTCTCCAATATCATGCACAGTCTGTAAGAACCCTTGTTTTCAATTTTCTTTAGGAAGATTATGTGCAAAGCTGCAGCAGTACCAGAGGCAGGGAGGTTCATTTGTAGGTCGTAGGATGGTTATAAGAAAGCTGTGATAATCTCCTTACAACCCAACCAGAACATCTTACTGCTTCAGTGGTTTGTCTTTCCCTTTCCGAGGGACCCATTGTACCCTGGCTAGGATTCAGGGGAATGCTAAAAATTCCAACATGTAAAAAATTTTGCTGTCTCTGGAGGGGAAGAGTCGCTTGGTTTTCACCAGGGAAGCAAGCAAGAAGACAAGAGTTCCCAGAGCTTCTCAGGCAGGAGCTGTGGCGAGGAACTGGCTCTGCTCTAGCCATGGCAGAGAGAGCATACAAGGCAGCCAGAAACCTTCCCAGAACAACACGGCAAACTGAAAATCAGGCTGTATGATGCCTGTCACTGGCACAGCGCTGTGTGAAAGAAGAAGGATGCTGCTGCACGTGCAGCAGCTGTTTCTCAAAGTTATTAATCCATTTCCAGCAGGAATGGGGATGTGCTATCTCTGCATCACAGTAAAGCTGTTTGTTTGCAGATTAAAGAACTGTAAAATGGCAGATGATTTTTGATAAAAAATGATGAACAAGTCTATCATGATAGACCACACATCAGCCTGCAACAGATATTCTGTGTAGGCAAGACTTAGGCCAAAGAGAGTGAGTAGAGAAGCATCACAACTAACCAAGCACTAGTGATAACATGAGCCAAAGTTTTCACATACGGAAATCTCTGGAACTATTAAATGGGGAGTCTGAAAAAAATCTATAGGAAATTCTACAGATTTATGAATATTATTATCTGTGAACTTTAATTACACTGACTTTTAAAATGAACAAAAATGGCACTTTAATTGCACTGTAGCCACACTTTTATTGCATAAATTTAAATACATTAGGAAGTAGTTAGAGCTGTACTGTACTGTATGGGACCAATTCAGGCAGTTAGATATTAAAAATGTGGAAATAAAGGAGATTTCATAGCTTCACCTCAGCTAAGGAAAACTGGCTCTGTAGTTCTTTCTGAGTACCACAGAGGAGAAAAAAGAAGACCTCTTCCAGCTTTTTGAAATTCTCCAAGGTGCTTCAGGGCACTGGATCCCAAAGTCTGCTTGGATGAAAATGCTTGGGAGCTTTAGATAGATGACCTTCTCTGATGCTATCTTCAACATAGTTTTTTCAAGTGCAACCTTGCATAACCCTATATAATTGTGTCCATTTGTATAGGAAGGATCTCACACTAACCTCTGAAGTATCCGAGACAGCCATCCTTGGAGCTAATGGGCTGGATGAGGAGGATGACACTTCATATTTAGTGAGGATCTTGTTGACAAGATTCCTGCTGCACTTTCATTTTTTGGTCGAGAATGCTGACATATGGAGTCTGGCATTGCACCTCTTCCCTGCAATCTTTCTCCCTGTTTGTGGAAAGTTGCTAATAAGAAATTAAAAAAAGAATTCTGCTCTTTGATGAACCCTTAAAAGATAGGTACTGTTAGTGATTTTTCCTGCAGAACAAACAAAACCTGGGTTAAAGCTTCAGCAATAGATCACCCCAAATCTTCTTGATTCAGGCACTGAAGAGCTTCATTCAGTTCTTGAATTTTTACTTGTCTCTGGGCAATGAACTCTACCTTTGTGATCTCTACTCAGCTGTGCAATATTAATGATTGCAGAACAGAGCTCTCAGTTTCAGGTCTGCAGCTGTAAAACCATAGAAGTCCTGAATTCACAAGCATTATTTGTCATCAGAGACACTGGCAAGCTGGACTACATAAGAAGACTTCCTTGTTTAAAACTTTCAGAAATGGAAACCACTGGTTTGCGCACGTTCTGCACTACAGGCTAAGACTTTGAATGTTTGAAATGGATTATTGCACACTCCTCAGCATTATTGCACACCACAGCTTGTCCCACACATTCGTCTAGTGCCTCAAATACACAAATCTGAATTCAGCCCTCATGTTTACAGCAGCACAAGCATCTCCACACCCTTCACTGAGTAAGCAATCATGCTGACACTGCTGATCTTAGGCACTGATATATATATGATATAATATGATATTTTGCAGGTGAAAAGGTATCTGAAAGAAGTGCATTGCTGACCTCTTTAAAAAAAATGAATTGTCGATTTGATTTTAACTGGTGAAATACTTATGTAGGAGACATTCTGACTCTTTAAAAGATTCCTTTCTTGAATATTTTTTTCTGCTTCGTGATTCACTGCTTGCTTATATAAGGGTCGTTGTTATGCTCTGCTGCTGTTTTGCTTCAAGATCCCTTTTCAGTGGGTTAAGTTTGAGTGTCATAATTTCCAAAACACACTTCCTCATCCCACAGGTGTGACCTGCATTCTTCATTTCCAAAGATGCTTGTAATGTGCATGTTGGCATATTAAAAATCATGCTTCTCAAATGAATCCAGTTTACAAAGTCATCTAGATCTCTTTGTGTAGTTGACTTGTCATTATTTAGTGTGTCACTGTTTGTACCACCTGTAAATGTTACTGGTCATGACTTAAGATTTTCTTGTAGATTAAAATACTAACTACTATTCTATATGCTATAAAGAGATGCTATAATGTTGCCTTGACTCTGTTCTGTGTTCCCACTGATGACTTGGATGATGGACTAGAATATATATGCTTGTGTAGATGATATGAACCTGTGAGGGACTGCTAACATGCTGCAAGAAAAATCTGGAAATTCAAAACAGTCTTCCCTAGTGAGAGGCGTGATCTGAAAACAAGGAGGGTCAGTTTCCAGAAGGAAAAGTGCAGGGTAGCACTCTTGGATAGAAATACCCATCTACAGAAATATCTAATGGTGAATACTGTGTTTTCTGCAAATCTGCAGAAACGACTGGAGTTTTCAATGGATCGCTGGTTCAACATGAGTCAGCTCTGTCTATGTGATGAAAAAAAAGAGGTAAATGTTACAGTGGGGAATATAGATAGCTGTTTAGCCTGCAACATAAATGAAATAATCCTCCTGCTCTGGTCAGTGCTGGAAGAGTGCTCTGCTGCAGCTCTAATTTCAGTTTCGGTGCTGCACTTCAAAGAAAATATGAATCAGCTGGAGGAAGTCAGAGGAGAACACCACCACTGACAGATCTCAAAAACATGGGCTCCACAGAAGGACTGAACTAATTGAGTCAGCAGAGTGTGTAGAATGAAGGACTCCTGACAGCGTTCACATTTGTTAAAAGTATCTCTAAAGAGAAGGAGAACAACCTCTTTGCTGTGTCCGTATCACAAGAAGTACACAGCTTAAACTGCTGCTACTGGACGTTGTAGAATACAGTTTTAAACAAGCACTTCTGGGGCTGGTAAATGTGTCATTGTCTCTTCTTTGGGGCAAGGGTGATTTGGGTGACCTCTCAAGTTCCTTCTGGTCGTCTTTTGCTATAGTGCAGCTATTGACATACAGTTCTATAGTTGATCTATTTTGCTGTATTTGCTATAAAACTAAGTTTCGGAATCACAGACAATCTTTGCTAAATGCCTTTAGAAATTGCCATTGGATTCTTGCTCTATATTTACCATTGGTTTTCAAATCCATCAGTACCTTTAATGTGTGCAACACTGACTTACATATGTGTTGACTGTACACTAAATGCCATGACTGGGTGAAAATACAGTGAGTTCCTTTGGTTTTGATACCACTGTCTTGGAGCACTGCCAGCACACTTTAGATTTATACATTTCATTTTTCTCATGCTGTAGCATTGACCCTAAGTTTCTACTGAGCAAGGTGATAATAATGTATGCCTGTACCTCTAAATGCCTTGAGTAAAACCAGTTCTTCCTGAACTACTTTGTTTTAGGTCTTTTTTTTTTTTAATTTGACTTGACTTAATTTGGAATGTTTTTGGGGCAAACTCCCTGCTATGTGGATTTCATGGGACAGAGGCCAAGTTCACTTCCCTTTGACACCTGTGAGTGTGCTTCTTTCTCAAAGTAACAATTGCATTTGACTTGCTCCTGCTCATTGTTCTGGGGCTGATGAAATCCTGAGTACAGATTTCCACAGTTGGAGGCAGCCGGGCACAGGGAGGCGGGGAACGTGGGATACACCAGTTGAAGAAAACATCCAGAGAGTTTCAGACCTGAGATGGCTTCTTGGGCTTTCTAGCTGGTTCCCAAGTGACTCGTTTGCTCTGCGAATGCCTAGCTCAGGAAGCACTGAAGCTGTGTTGCTTTGGCCCCCATGCAGAAGATGCTTATGTCCACCAGACATGACCTGGTGCCTCTGTTCCTACCACACACCCAAGCTGTACCATGACCTGGAATTTGCTCTTGTACCGGCTGTGCTTGACAGGTGCAATAACATGAAGCATCAGGTGGGATGGGAACATTTTGGGGGCCCCTGGATCATTTTTGTACTTCTTTGCTTCCCTGCCATGTTTACCAGCTCTTTAGGAGTGACTTGTTTCAGGTGTGCCTGTTACACTGGCAGTGACTGACAGTTATTGCCAGCACCCAGGGATTCCCTGTCATTTGAGAACTGCTGGGACCTGTCTAGAAATCTTACTTTTCACATGCAACTTCCCATCCAATCCTTCCTTCAGCTGGTATTGTCTAACGTGATCAAAGCCTTTACTCATCACATACTCCTTCTCCAATTTGTCACTGGTGGGGTCTGATGAATCACCCTCATTATTCTGAGCCTGCAGGTCACCCAGACACAACACAATGTCAGCACAATGGTAACAACTGAATTATAACAACTTCTCAACTTCCTTTGCAGCACAAATACAATATTTATGGCACTATTAATGCACAGCACTGTCAGAATTTTTAAAACAAGAGTAACTCACCTGTCCCTGTCACACATGCATGTCCTCTGTGTTTCAGAAATGTCAGTAGAATCCTTATCAGTTTTTCTCTCTTAATAATCTTCTGCCATGAAGCCCAAGTCGAAAATGGCAGGCTCCAGCACAGGAAAACCTGATGGATCTTTCAGTGGAGACAGCTGCGCTGCTTAATCAAGTGACTTAGTCTTCAGGCCATGGGAATGTATAAGTACTTTTTTTCCTTCATCTCTTGATTTTAAGCAGAATTTAAGCTCCTAAATATCTTCATGGATTTGTCCAATAACCTTACGGGGCATCTAATACTTGACAAAACCAATACATGATGCAAAACTTTGCTAAGTCAGAGCGACCAAATGATGTTGAGAACTTTATTCCAAGTTGGATGCCAGCTGTTTCCCCAGGGCTGGTCATGGAGCAGGCATCAACACTGCAATTCTGTGTTCTGGCTACATTAGCAGAAATATGATTGATTGCCCTTGATTGTGGGTGATCTGGAGCATATTTGTACTGCCAAAAGGAAGGGAAAACACACACATTTGGCATGAATCAATACAGTACCTCAACTTTAAGCTCCCACCACCTTTTAAATAGGATGTAGACCTTGCCAAGACATAAAATTCTTTACAGGTATAAACATATGTGCAAGTTTCTCCTATGGCCAGTGAAGATAAACCAGCAAAAATATTTTCTTTTGCTAGTTGTGGCTTGAACTGCTTCAGAGAGCGTAATAACTTCTAGCAGTGAAAGCATCCCATGTGGGACACAATAAATTCACCAGAGCCAGTCCCTTTGGAATCCCTCTGTAGTTAGATGAGATCTGGTTGATGTAGCTGATGGGGTTTCCACTGTGACTCACCTCACCCTAAAGAAAAACAGAGAACAGTATTTAGAGTTTGGAAAAGCCTACTCTCCAGCAACTAGGAAGGAACAAAACTCAACGTGGTTACATCTAGGCTTCTGCTGTTGAAGTGAGATGCACCTTTGCTTCTTCTTAGCCGTGGACTCATCTAGCGAATACTGCTGATGATTGAAGACGTAATTTCTTAAACTTGTTTGCTGTTCTTCTCCTGGCATGATGGTCCCACAGAAGAGCTGGCAGAGTTGGCTTAGGGACGCAAGAGCACTTCAGTCAGGCCAAAGCATAGCCCTGGCAATGGGACTGTTATTCTAGTCTACTTCTTGCAGTTCGTTTAGCTATATCACACCTGATTTTAAACAGAGCCAGCTGATTTTGCCTGGAATTGATGAGGGATCATGGTCATGATCTGTTCTGCAGCGATACAGTGGGACCCTACACACCATCTGGCTGTAGTGATAAGGACTTTTACCTACAGCCAAAGACTCTCACAGAAACTTTGGGAAAAAAAATATACTTTCTTACCATCATGGCTTTTCCAGCAGAAGTTTTGGTGACCAGTGACCTGCCTGTGGACTTGTAAGTAATTTAGGTACTTCTGGGTTGCTCTTCTTTAGCCTTCTCTTGTGAGTTCATTTACAACTCTAGGGAAGAACCAGGAGGAAGCTGCAGAGGAAGGAGAGCCAACATACAACTGGCCTTCTTCATAATTTGTTACAAGAACTTGCTTTTATTTTTCTGCTTGAAAAGCTGGTTATTAAATTTCTTTCATGTCTTTGCACTGACCTGGACAACAACCAACCTCTATTATAGTCACTAAAGATATAGGGTCTAAGAGAGCCTCATGTGCCAGTGGTGATGGACATTTCACGGCACAGCCTTTCACTGCCCTCCCCAGCCCATGTCTTTTAAAATAACAAACCTGCATTTAGGAAAAGGAAATACTGTAGCTTTTCTGTGCAGATGGTGATAAGTGTGAGTTAGCATTCGTAAGCTGATAAGCACATATGGGTTTGTACATATCAATTAAGGCAGTTGGCTAATCACTCTAGTATCATTACTGATTCATCTGTATTCCTTCAAATAGACATTTATGCTCAGCCTGCTCATTTTTATATGTATGGGCTGGATTGTGCAATTCTCTCTGTCACCATTTGTAGTCAGTAACATTTCCTTGTCACCAAAGGGATTAAAAGAACTGTGAACTCAGAACTGTGTGGGCAAGTCATTTGGCCCGTGCCTTAAGTATAAGGCATGCACATAAAATATTTGTGCGTGTGTCGTTTATTTTTAAAGGCTCTGCTAGTCATGCTGTGGGCTGACTGACAACAGCACCGTGTCTGTGCATGTGGGACTTACATGCAGACTCATGCATGCACTCATCTTGCTGTTTGTGAGCCTGCTGTGCACAGCCAAGCATCTTGACCCTAACTAGCTTCACCTCACAGCCCTGACTGGGCTTTCCACCATACCTCCACCACAGCAGCCCTCACAAGGCTAATCTTTTCACCCCAACCTCTCTCTCCTCCATGCAGATACAATAGACCCCCCAAACAAGAGCCCAAATACCCACCACCACCTCTCTGGCTCTCTATGGCTTACCTCCGAGCCCACTGCTTCTGCTTGCATGGATGTGGTCTTAGCACAATGTGCCTCATTTGCCTCCCTGTCCATGTACAGCTCTTGTACCACTCCTCATATCTTTTCAGTTCCCGCTGCTGTCTCGATCAAGCTTCTCTGGTGTCCAAACAACAATCCTGAGACCTGTATCATCCAGAGACAGCCTTGAGAGCTGCCAAGTGAGGCATGGTTTGGTTACCTCATGATCATAGATTTTAGCTGTGCCTTCCTCTGGAGGACAACTGCTCTTCAACCACCCTGTATACTCTTTGAGTATGGGTAGATTTACCAGCACCCTTGGGATGGATGTTCAGTTAGCTCCTTTCACTGATGGAGTATTCAGCTCAGAAGATCGGGGCTGAAGTTTTCATATGTTGGGCAAATCATTGCAAATGGCAGCTTTGTGCTCAAATCCATTAGACTGTCAATAACACTTAACAACCATGAGCCTTTGAAAACCACCAGGTCCTTGAGATAGGTATCTTGATATGTTCCAAGATATCTGAGTCTCTGTTTGGGCTTTGGGAGATGTTCTGGATCAAAAAAATTACGTGAGCTCTAGCTGTTGGAAGGCTTTAGGAACTGGATTGCTCTTTCAGCACTGTGATGAGATGACCCAGGTCATGTCCTGGCATAGAAGAGCTGCGTGACCTGCCATCAACCAGAAAAGAGCCATACCATCTGCCCTGATCTACTCCCCAGAGTTCTCAGGGCTTGTCCTTGTGCCAAAAAAAATGGTTCATGCAAGCTAGAAAATGATCACTCTTGTTGTAGATCTTAAAAAGGAGACATGGGTATTTTTCCAAGTTTTACCTTTAGGCTACAGATAATATTCACACTACACAAACACTCTTTGTTCTTTTTTCTTCCTTTCACTTTTTAAAAATTCATCCACACTTTTATTTAGGTTGCAAGTGAATGATGCATAAACTTCTTAGGGAAGTGTTGGATTCCTCAACACTGGACACTTTTAAGATTTGGCTGGACAGGGAGCTGGGCCATATTGTCTAGGCTGTGCTTTTGCCAAGAAAGGTTGGACCAGATGATCCATGAGGTCCCTTCCGACCTGTTATTCTATGATGCCACTTCAGAGCCGGGAACAGATGCATTTTGGAAAACATTATTTTTTTGTGTGTCTTTACCTCTGTCTTCAAATTGTATTTAAACTTCAACAGAGTACCTTTAGTCCAGTTTTTTTTTTTTTTTTAAGAAACTGTTTTTCTTCAAAATATTATTTCTAGTTTTGATGCTGAACAGCTCTCACTGTCTGGGCAAAAAGCTTAAGTTCTGGGAAGAAAGAAAACTAAAATGGAAGTGAAGTTCAAGAGTGGTTCATTCTCCCAGCTGTGGTCCAAGAGAAAATTTCTATGTAAGTTCCTCACAGGAGTTTATTTATAGTCTTTTTCTAGTGACAGTGTTAAAGCTGCTATGAAAAGGTTGCAGGGTGGTATTTTTGGCACCTTACCTAAAACCTGGCCATGTGATTTCCCCATAATCCCCTAACAACTGCATAACAGAAACTGCCTTTTAGCTATAGCAAAGTGAGGATGAAAGTGATAGCCCCACAAATGCCCAGCACAGAGCTCTGCTTTCAAGTGGTTCTGGGTGAATTTGTTTGTAACCAAGCTCTCCTAGAGTGCTGGCAGTGCAACGGATGAACTTCCAGCTCTCCTCATCTCCGCCAGTACTCCATCCTTAGTTAGCTGTGCAATTAACTAGACCTTAGTGCTGGCCTAAGGGGAGCTGAGCCCTGTTGGTGCCGGGCAATCTCAGTTCCTGCTGACGTTAATTGAAACTGGAGGTGCAAAGTGCTCTGTAGGTTGTGTCCGGTGAAAGACTGGGACAGGTTCCAACCTTCACATTTGTCATGAGATTGAGACCTACCCTGGGTACAAATTAGGCCTTGCTAGCAAACAGTTATTTTCCTGTGGCATTTTTCAAAGAAAGTGTAGGGGATGTGGGCAAAACTGTTCAGGAGAAAATGCTTGTGTTTTTGAGAAAATACTTGAAATAGTTCAGATCTGAGGTGATAGCTTGTGAGCAAGGAAGTTTAGATGTGTTGTACTCCCACTTTGGCTCTGCAGTGTGACCGTACCTGCTGGGATGCATCATCGTGACTCCATGGGGGTGTCATGTGGCTCACCCAGCTGCAACACCTCACAAAAGAGTTTTTCTTGCTGGTGGCTTTGCTGATATTGAAGCACAAGGACATGAGGAAACTGGGCTGTGTACAACACCATAACAGTATTTCTGAATCAAAATACGTTAGTCATCATCTGAAAGAATAGTGTACTTGTTCATAAGTTTTTGCAACACTTAAAATCTCTGTGGAAATCAGACACTGGTGAAATATTTAATAGAAATTTAATTCTAACAGTTTTTCATCAGAAAATTGATTTCATTTCAGCCCAGAGCAAATCTTGATGCCTTGATTAAATGAGTCAGAGAGAAAATTTGCTGGTTGCTTGCATCTCTTTGGTCCCTCATTTAGCCATGTGCTTTTGGAGGACGGAGACTTCTTGTATAATGTCTTTGCAGCTTTTGGCCACCCTGGCTACTTCGTGACACAAGGCTGATCCCAGCTGAGACTGTTTATCGTCTATTTTCTCCAAGACCTCTAAGTCCCATACTCTTCACTGGAGTGTTTTGAACAAGATGTTTAAAAATCATAGCCTTGACAGCTCTCCAAGGCCACCATCTCCTGGTTTCCTCTCATATATGAGTAGCTACTGAAACACCGGGCACCTCATCTGAGGTAAATATCTAAGCCTCCTTTCCAGCCAAGCAGAGATGGGCAGGTTTCAGAGAGCTGGTTCACTCACCTCTTTTAGAAGGGGATAATTGCTCTCTTCCTTGTCAAGAGGGAGAGACTGGCTTGTAAATGGGTGATGTCAGGTGAGATAAATCAGACTCAAACTGGCCTGAATTTTGAGCCTGTGTTTTATTCTCCCTGAGGCCCCTCGCTGACTTCTTAGACCCAAAGACTCATTGCATTGCCCTGGGGGGAGTGCATTTTTGTAGACAGATGAAAGGGGTCCAAGAAATGCAAACACACTATTAGTAGCAATAACTTAGCTTTCCTCACCGCCTTAAGAGTTGCATCATCTTCAGTGATGCTGGTGCATTAGCCACAGTTTTGGCATTACCGGATATTGAGAGTTTCAATCTTGAATGGGAACATTTCCTTGACAGAGTAATTTGTACAGAGCACTCACAGAAAAAGCACCTACTTGCTTGAAACTGGGTCTCACTCATGCTTTACTTTGAGCAAAATTAGTCTGGGGGAGAATTCCTGCAGTCAAGGGATGGAGGACAAAAGGGTGTGTGACTTCTACTGCAGTTTAATTTTCAAAGGTAAGGCCCTGTGCATCTCCTATGGTTAGAAAATGCTTATTGGCAGCCCTGAGGCTGCCCCTTGCAATCAGATTCATTGTGGCAACATTTCTCTGCTACCATCTTCTGTCCTATGCCCATCCCACGGCCTCGTGGGAGAAGGGCAGGCGAGCAGTGGCTGGAGGCTGGAGAAGTGATGCCCACCTGCCCACCCTGCCCAGGGCTTCTCCCCGGCATCTGCAGCCCCAGTGGGAAGGGCCACTGTCCATCCCCGTCCTCCCTGATGCCAGTCCAGTCAATAAGGAAACATGGCACCCAGCATTCTGCCTCTCTGTCATTGAATTTCCAGCTGGGATTGCTCATGTACAGCAGCTCTGTCCTTCTGAAATCCAGGGTTGCTCCAAAACAGCTATGAATTTTCATGAAAAGCCTTCAGAGATATGCTGTATAATGACCCGATTTTGCTGCTAATGTATATTTCATGTTAGGGTTGCTACACTTCAAGTTTCCACACAAAACCCCTGAGCTTTGTTCTCATGGTTACCAATGTGTCCACTGAATCACTCAATAAAGTGCATTGTGGTGGTGCCTACTGGAAATATTACACCTAAACTCTAGGAGACTGGACCATTATGATGCTCTGGTTTCACTGAGTCCCTAACTCTCCTCACAGGAAAAACAATTTCTTCTGAGAAGAAACCTGGCTCAGAGGATCTCTCACAGAGACTGAATTTGATAATATTCACTGCAGACATTTTTGACTTAGAGAAATGCTACATAAACCAGAGCTTGGCAGGTTTAGATTTCTTGGGGGATGCTTTTATACTCTCAGAACTCTTTTGTCTTGGAAAATGAGTTCTTTTGAAGAAATGGATCGCTGATGCATATTTTCTTTTTTAGGGAAAGAACCAAAGACATTAATGAAAATACAAGGATAAATAGATTATATTTTATTTGCTTCACATTTCCTTTAGAAAACAGAATTGTTCTGGAAAACAAAAGCTGTGCTTGTGCATTTTGCTGAATTTAAGTCATGGTAAGTACACTTTCTGGTGACTCTGGCCTGCCATAAACCATATTGCTCATGTAAATAATTTTGTCTCAAAAGCTGATTTTTCTTTCAGAAACACAATGTCTTCTGACTGATTAAAAATACATATTTTAAATCCTTATCAGAAGGAAAGGTCAGTCATAGAGTGATGTGATTTTGCTTGTAGGGATTCCACTTAGTATAATGTCTGATGAAAGAAATTCAGTTTAACCTTTTGAATGACTTCGGAAGCCTGAAGAAATGTCATGACACTCTTTCCTTTAGGTGTTGTCATCTTCAGACTCTTTCATATCCCGTCTCAGCTGCCTTTTCTCCCTATAACAGTTGCTCATAAGAAGTATGCCTGCCTTCCTCCATACACTTTGTTGGCATTTAAAAAAATTATTGAGCTTCAAGAAGCTCTTGCTTCTGTGTATCTTCATATTTTGTAATTCATCCACGTCTCTCCCTCCCCTGCTGAGTGCGATAGCCATGTATTTTTGGTAGATAGAGAATGAGTAACTCCAAGGGAAATAGGGGTACAAAGAAAAGAAGTTGGCTTTCAAGAAAGCCTTATACTTCTTCTCCAGGTAATTACACCCCCTGTTGCTTGTGGGTTTTGTAGCTTGACATTTTAACAGGTCTCTGTTCACGTTTTGTTCACTGTACCAGGTTTACAACAGGTTGTGCCAACAGAGCAAATGTTGTCCGAGATGGAGTAGTCCCTCCTCTAGGCTTTGCTAGAAATGGATGTTGTTGCAGCCACTAATCAAATAAGGCCTTCTCCTTTTTCCTGTGTACCAAGAGGGTTTCTTCACAGGGGTCATTCTTGCAGAAACTGCAGTGCTCTCTGCTGAAAGCCTCCAATTTTTTGTGAAAACATTCTGCTCACTGAAAGCACCAGCAGTGCCTTTAATGGCCGACTAAAATGCTCCGTAAGGTCCACGTTCTCTTGGCAATACACACTTATTTGTGCTAGCCGAGCATCCAGCTCTTCAGCAGTGTAGCACAAGGGTATCAGACAGCCTCGCTGTCCCTTACTAATGAACACCAGGTCATTGCTGCCCCCTCCCCGTGCCTCTCAAGCAGCTCCCCATGGCTTCAGTGGCTGTGAAAGTGGCTGCTCAAGTGAGATCATCTCCTGTCTTATACTTACAGTGCTAGAGCAGTAAATTTTGGCCCATGGTCAGAGATCCTTGGAGGTCTCTGGAGGACTTGTAGGGGTATATTAAAACTAACCAAAAGAATTACTATTAGCAGTTGGCTTACATCTATCTTCTGGGCTTATGCACCTTCCTGGAAATAATATAGGGGCCTGAGATTAATAAAACCACAGGTTGAAACCCACTCCCCTGCAACTGGCTGGCAGACATTCCACAGGGTTATTTTTTTTTTTTTTTAATGTTTCCAGCTTTCTTGTATGTTAGTAACGTATTTTTCCCCTTTCACAGGTGAAAAGTGAACCCTGGGAGCAGGGAAAACAAAATCTACCAAGTTATTTTGGACTTTGACAAGTGGAAACAGAAGAGCTAGGCACTTTCCAAGGGCTGAAAGCACTGCTCGAAGCACTCTCTTTGCAGAATGGGACGTCACTGTCTGGCTGGTTTAAGGAACCAGTTGCTTTGGTTTATTCTGAATTTACAAGTCCTCAAGTACCACTGAATGAGTGACTGGTGTCTTAAGTGCAATTCTAGAGTTGGTCTGCTCAAACCCTTAAGCACCCGGGGGAGTAAACATCCATGACTCCTGCCCAACGTTGCCTACAGCAGTGCTCCATAGGGTGGCTTCTCCTTCACACCAGCAGTGGACACACATTTCCTGAGGAGGGCAGGCCAGAAGGTCACTGCATGGAGGGTGGGAAGACAAGCTTCACATTTAAGGTGTCCAAGGGAAAAGACCATCAGCCCTGTGACTCCTGTGCTGCTTGCCCAACCCTTCCTTATGCAAGGAAGCTGTGGCCATTCAGATTTTGGGAAAAGCTTACTCTACAAGGCTGCTCCTGGTTCCCCTCCTGGTTTCCTACAGACTGCCCCAAGGCCCCCTGTGCTCAGAAAGCTGGGACACCGTGCAAAACTTTATGACCACATTTGTAGCCTTTTCCTTCAAATACTCTAAGCACTGAATTGCATATTGTTCCCACAGATGGGGGACAAATGGTACTGCTGAAAAAGTATCACTGACGTTGCTGCTGAATTTGGCCCAGAGACTTCCAAGAAAATTTTGTCTGCCTACTTCAAGCTACATTTAGCACAAGCTAGTCATTTGTGACTGTAACTTATAAATACTCTTAGCTACTGGCATATACAATGGGAAGTATAATACATCTTACCTAAGGGCCAAGTGTTCATTATTTATTTCAGTCATTATTCATTTCCACTGTAGTTCCTAATGGGGCTTTAACATTTGCTGGGCCATTAGCCTAGCTGAGAGTCCCAGATTTTCCTGGTGTAGCTATCATCTGTTTTATCTGATATGTGTTTCCTTGCTGGTACATACACAAAAGGGAACTGGGCATCACAGAAGGAAATTCACACTTATTAGTATGTCCCACAGTTCATTAAAAAGTCATAGTTCATTCATATTTTTTTCCTGTTTTCTTCATCGTGTTCCCTGTAGCCAGATGAGGATCATCAGGTTCTGAAATGAAACATTTTAATTAAGCAGATCTGCACTGTGCCTTCTAACTCTTCAGATAGCATTGCCAAATTAGGAAGGCACAATCTTCTGTATTTGTGTTTAATAAATATTTCAGTGCTGCCAATAAGGCTGACACTGCTGCATTAAGGATGCTTGGAGTCATGTCCTACAGACTCATGGCTCTGTCTCCTCTTCAGAAGATGGCTTGTGAGACTGAATCACACCACTCAAGCTGTGTATACATGGGGTTGAGCAGGGAGGCTCTCGGCATGACAGGCATGTCCTTTGTTAATCTGATGTCGTGTAAAAGTGAGTGATAATCACCTTCATTCATTGCCTCCAAACCCAGCCACTTGTATCCTGCCCATGGAAGGAGAGCTGGTGTGAGCTTAGCTCCTTTTTCCCTCTAAGAAAGTTCAAAAGACAAAGGAAATTACTTTTGGTGTGACTGTAATGGGAAAAAGGACAGCTACAGTCTGATATATGTTTTCCAGTAGCCGGATTGCTGTTAGCAGCTCCTGCCTACTTTACTCCTTGCCAGGGGTTCATGAGAGCTCATTGCCTCCTGAGGTTTGCTGCTTTGTCTGCGCATCTAGAACCGTTCTTCAGCTGCCCCCCTGAAACATCCATACATCTTAAAAGAGCCCAGACAAAACTTCGGTGGAGTACCTTGCTAAGCCCAGAAAGCAGAAATCACACTCAGGGACTTGATCTATCTCCCACCTGCATGGTGAGAAGCCTCTCACTGCTGTCACTCTAGGGAACAGCAGACAGAGCACCTGCTCCAGCAAGCGATGGTGGTGTAGCAGCACTGAACGGAGCTACCATCGCTCACCTGGCTCTCACTGCTGCTCAACTGTGGGCACACTGAATTTTACCCATTCTGTCAATACTAGTGTTTCCCAAGTGCTACAGTTGTGCCCTAAGAGGTACAGACCATGGTGGCAGGTGCTGTATCTTCCCTAGAGACTTCACATCCTTATACCGTCATGCCCATACGGAAGTCAATGAACTGTTTATAAGTGTCTTCAGAGGAGCAGAATTAGGGACATGCAATCACAGAACAGAAAGTGACTGACTTCATAGACTATCAAATCCAGTCATCTGCAATCACAGGCAACTACATCCCTTAAGTGATGTCAGACTTCTCTCTGAAATCAGACAGGTTTCTTTACCATCTGTTCCAGAATCCAGAACTGGTTTAATTAGAAGAGCAAGTCTCTAGCTACTCAATGTTCATTTTGTACCTTTACTTAATCATCTTTCCAACTCTCCCCACAGACTAGAATTTCAGGTATCTTGCTACTGACATTTCCACTCAAAACTTATTTGCGGTGCAATAATGCAGGCAGAGTTTCTCATCAGCACTTGCAGAAATGGAGACCTGATTAAACCTCACTTAAAAGTCAGGCCCTGAGGTCCTAATCTGCAAGCTGGCATGTACCAAGGGTGGAAGCTTGTTTACCAGTTCTCTGAAATGCCTCTTCACATTGACATTCGCGTAGTGTCTTTGTCACTCTGGCTCTGATTTTTTTTCTCTCTCCAGTGATTCATTTATGCATTTTGCCGCTATCAAAGAAAAATCTTCATTTTCAGCATGCTGTCAGGACAATGACAGTAAATGAAAGCAAAAATACAGAGCATCACTCCTGCTTCTGAAGTTTATAAAAAAGAAAGACCTTTTCATGTAATTTTGTCCATCTTTCTGCTGCTACAGCTCTATCTATTTATTAGTATTTCTCCAGGGTCAATTCAATAGTTTTTCATGATGATGTTTCCAACACATTCCTCTGGGGGGAAAATTACTCCATAGGCTGTTCTGGTCTGCTCTTTCTCTGTATAAAGTAGTTGACAGTTATGTCTCCTTCCTAGGTAATATCTACTGCATACTTTATTCCTCTTTAGTCTTTGTCATCTAGCAACTGCCTATGTAACTTCACTAACCTTCCCACAGGAGTCAGTACGTGCTATGCATAAGCTGTCATAACCATACCTAAGCTTGGGAAGTAACAAAATTGGCCTGGTTTTATTTGATTTCTCACTGGTTTTGTAGCTCTTCTTTGAACTCCTGACTACTTACCAATTTTTTTTTCTCAGAGAAGGAGTGATCTTAGCTAAAGAGTGGTTGTATTAGGAGCATTTACACATGGTAATTTTCTGTGTGGAGAGGTCATAGGAGAGAAAGTGAGCCCATTACTGTGAAAGAGAGAAAATATCCTGTCTTCCAACATAGTGTCCCTGCTGAAGAAGTCCAAAATGGTATTAATCTTTATTTGTCTCTAAACTCCATTGTAGTAGCTTAATATCCCCTGAGCGTTGTCACTCCTTGATTCCTTGGTCGTGCTGCTGCCTCACAGACTGCTCCTTCTGGTGGGATGTTTTTATTATGCATAACTGAACCTCCCTGTGTAATTGCATTCTGCCTATGACTCTGTTCCTCTTGATTAGTGAAGAATGTGGACTGGAAAGGACCATGTGGGTCACTGAGTGGAATCGTTAGCAGTTTCAGGCAATTGTGCTGTAGAGGTAGAATGATGAATGGTCCCAGAACTGCATCTTGTGTCTTTCCATACATGTCTTCCAGACACCCTTCCGCTCACTGGAAATGTTTAACCCCAAAGAGCCATGATTGTTAGTGTGACTGAGGCCTGGCTATAAAAAATGCCATGTTGGACACTGTTGCAAAAGCAGTGCTGGACTGCTATGCTGCCCTCCAACACACTAAGCCTAAAAGTTCATAGACGTTCATGGTCAAAACAAAGGGCTGCACAGGGCACTCATGGCGAAACAGGAGAGCAGGGATTTTTTTTGGTTATTTCTGGTCATACCAGCTTGTGCATCCATCCTGACTGCGGGACGCATTTAGAGCAGGAAGGGAAAAAACAACTTGATTAATCCTTCACAAAACATGCAGTGATGCTAACAGGTCACTAGAGGTCTTTCAGGACATGGGGTCCTGTGGTATCAATACATTGTAGGCTCAACTGTGGCTTGAACCCACTTTTCTGGTACTCATGCTGTGGCCTTACTGCTGTCTTCAGCAAATAAGGATATCTAGCAGCGGGAAAGTAAGTGGTATTACTATAAAATCACTACTTGCGGTCACACTTAAAAAATGCTCTTGACTAGCAGTAATATCGAAAGCATGCTTATTACAAAATACTTATGCATTTCAGACTTGATGAACCATCCTAGTGAAGATGGATCTAGGATGGAGGAACAAGGTTAATATAGGTAAAATTAGACCTCATCTTTGGGCTGAGAGGTCCCTCAAGTTTGTAAGATTTGGCAAAACGTGTTTAACACAAAATGTGCTTTAACACAGAATGTGCTTTGGACCTGGGCTGATTATTTACGAAATGTGCACAAAGCCCCGTTACTCTGAATGCTGCTGGTAGGGGTGAAGGTGAGAAGAGTGTTTCTTTGCTGACAGCCCCCAGCCTTTACCCCCTCCTCATCCCAAAAACTTCTTAGCCGTGTTGACTCTATAAACTCTTCTCCAGTGGGTCCTTGCCTTTCTCTGACTGCTTCAATGACATTTTCCACCCTTCTAATGTATCTCTGTCCTCTTCTGGTGGGACTAGATTATCTTGGAGATGATGGGCAGACTGGCCACTGCCTACATAAGGTGACAAGGGAGCATGTTGCAAAACATCCTCTGCATGTGCTCATCCTCTGCAACCCTCCTCCATCCACTTTTTCTGCCTCGGTGCAGGAACAGATTCCTGGACCTTCCCCCTTTGCTTTAAGAAAGACCCTGGCTGGGCATTTGCATGTGCCATATGGAGACACTCCTGCCCGCACCACTGGGTCCCAGTTTTGCTGTGATGAGTGTTTCAAGCAGTGAATCCCACAGTTTCAGCTATTTCAGCTCACGCAGGAACATTTCAGCCTCGGCAAAACACCCAAACAAAGCGCGGCTCTTGCATCCACCAGCTTAATGGGGCTGTACCCTGCACCGGCAAAACAAGATCTTTGCCTCGTGGTTCATTTTTACTGCCATCCTATATAAGAAATGTAAACTTTAGTTGTGTGTATTTGATTAAACTCAAAAGGAGGCTGCGAGGCAGTGGCTCCCCACACTTCAGGGCACTTGCAGTGGGTTGTTTATCTTCTACAGTTTCTTTAGTAAACACCGGGTAGTGTCAGCCAGCAATTTGATGCTTTGTACTCTAGCATCCCCCATTGCCAGTGGAAGCAACCTTTCAGAAAAATCACTGTGTTAGCATCTTCCTAACTTACTAAGAACACAAAGTGACTTGTGTCATGGCCTCGCCCTCCACAGTCCAAACTCAACCTGAACACGGGAACACGGCGTCTGAGGAAATGAAGAAAAAAACGAGTAACACTAAAGAATCACTCTCTCTATTTTCCATCCTCCAGCTAAGTGCTCTGACCCTCAGAGGAGGGTCACCTGTCTGCACTACTTTTCTTATTTCTAATGTTGCTGTTCCATCTAGTTATAAAGCCAGGCAGCAGAGAGGGAACAAGATGGGGTTTTTGACTGAGCATTAGTAATTTGGGAAAAAAGGAAACAAAACCTTGGGAAACAAAGATAACCTATAATGACACAAAACTATTTCTGAACATCTGGTAACCTCGGGAAAGGTAGGCCTTCCAAATTAGGAACCAAGTCCTGAGGCATTTGGGTCCAGTTAATTATGCTTTTGTACTCCCACTCCATGAAGATTAAAACAATTATGGGTAGGAAATGGTGCATTTATTTACTACCATTTTAAATGATAATGTCCGTAACCTTGTTTGGTTTAAAATGTTATTTAATTTTGTTGTTTATGTTGTTCTAAGTCTGTAATATCCTAAGGTTTAACAACCACACCATGTATTCACACTTTTATATCCATAATGAATTTTTGCATGCAAATAAAATACCAGCTTCCAGAAACCTCTGAGGCAAACATTTTATTACATCATGAAATTAATTTTTATCGCCCTTCTGTTCTGTGAAGTAGAAACACGAAACAATATGAAAGAAAACCAAGCAAAGTGGTCTTTTCAGCAGCTTTGCAGCCAGAATTTCATTGTTAATCTCCAAGGCGATATGCTCTTCAGATCAATGATCAAAACCGAGGGGGTAACAACACGTTGTATGGACTGAGTCTACTAAAAAATTCTCTGTGGTAAGGGAGCATTAAACATTATGGGACCTCATGGACCATCTTGCTGACTTGCTCAGAATGACAATGGATTTTCTGCCTCATAAGCTAGCGGGAAGCACAGACGTTGCCGTCTGCTTTTGCATGTGGTCAGAGTGAGAGCTGACCAGATACTGCAGTACTTTTTGGACCAGCAGACTTGGGGTCCTGCAGTAACATCTGCTGCAGTATGGTGGTCTGACAGCTGCAGCATAAACACTGAATTACTGGGTTTAAAAGAGCTGCTTATGGTTTATCCTCACTGCAGGAGGGCAGGAGGTGACAGACAGACAAATTCATCCACAGACACTGGGGCAACAACAGTGCTGGCATTTCATAGGTAGTGTTCAGGGGATGCTGGAGCTCTTGAGGATGTCCAGGGGCTGGAGCCAGGACACAGCATGGGAAGATGGCTCAGACAACCAGCTGGATGCTCCTGGGAAGTGACCTCCTGTGGCTGTGGCAGACAGGGAGCTGCTGCACTCCCAGGTGTGGACATGTGTCGCCAAGTGAACTGGCCATTTATGTAGCTGTTTGTCCCTATTTATGTAGCTATTTTCCCAGGGAGGGAAGACGGGATCAGAGCATGACGAGGCAGACGAAAGGGACCATGTGTTTGCAGTGTCTGAATGATTAGATGTTTCCAGATGCAAATGGGATCTCTGCGCATCCTGCGCTGTAAACATGGTGATTTGTGTGTGCTCACGCATGTCCTGGCAGTGTTTGTTTAATGCTTCAGTTGCACTGGCTTTTTCCCTTTTAGTTTGTATGTTAATGAGCAGGCGCTTGCTGAAGTGTATCCACTTAGTAAGCATCTGGCCTTGCCAGGGTTTTAAACTGAGCAACGTCTGACTTCTCAGTGACCACTGAGAGAATTAATAGACCGAATGTCCTTTCCTTCCTTCCCACACAAGGCCATCTGATCCTTCTTCCTTAGGAGACCCTATTTTGTGTGTCCCACCTGGGCCTGGGGATCGCAGTAGTTGTCCCCAGAGAACACTTTGCTCTACAGAGAGTACATGGTGCTTCATAAACTCTGTGGAGCCCTGGAGCCTACTTGTGACCTTTGGACATTATGAGCTTCTAAAGCCAATTGATTGAACATGGGAAGCCTGACTCTTCTTCAATAGACATGGTACTTTAATTTTTATAGTGCATCTTCAAAAGCTCACCTTAAATGAATGATTTACTTAAGGACTCAAATTAAGTAAAGATCTAATTAGCACAATTTTGCATTACCAGGCAAGTCACAGGGCTGAGGTAATTTGCTTTGTTGGGTTAATATTTGGACCAGTTATGTGGAATAAAGTGGCATTAATGAACAAACACAATATCCACTGGAAGTCCATCAGGGAACCTTCATTAGACAATCAAAATCTCCCTCTCTTTGCTCAGTGTGACAAACCACATACCACAACCTGGCCTTTAGGTCATTCCTCACTGATCCCTAAAGGATTAAATAATTTAAACTTTCAGAGACTTGTGCTTACCATCATGAGCCTATGTGCCAAAGACGAGCCTTGAACACTCTGACTTCACACACTGAGATGGGTTAAGCGATATAGGAGCAAACTCCTCCATCCTCAGCCACTGCTGTCAACAGCAACTCCCAGCTACCCAGAATGGTTCAGATCTATTTCCAGATCTATTCTGTTTTTTTCCCAAGATAGTGGCTTCCTATCAAAGAGCTCTGGAGGACTTGCTGGAGGAACCAGACCGTGGGTGCTCGCCACGCAAGTGGGCACACAAACACTTTAAGCTCCAACACCTGCACGGCCCAGTTTCAAACTCTACTTCCCAGGAATGCTCATGAGCGCAGCCTGGAAACGTTGCCTTTACATGGCTTTGTGCTGATAAAAGCCTGTCATATGAATGTGCAAGAAAGCAACCATCAAGAAGAGGTTGCTGGCCAAATTTATTAGAATCAGTGAGTGACTGTCTCTGGGAGCATTCCGGTAGAGCTCATCTAGCTGTCAAACTCCTTAATCCTTCCCGTGCAGCCATTAGACGGGGGCTGCTGATGATTTGTTTTGTCACTATTTAACAGTTAGATGAACTTTGGCACTGTAACACAGTCTTAAAGACTCATCCCACGCAGTTTAAGGGACTTCAGCTGGGAGCACGGTCTGACTACCCCCTCAGGCAGAGAAGGCACCTATCTTTCCTTGCTGCTAGAGATCCCCTCTTTCCTTCTCTCCTGTCTTGCTGGAGAGGACC
Organism: Bucorvus abyssinicus; assembly: GCA_009769605.1. NCBI lineage: Eukaryota > Metazoa > Chordata > Aves > Bucerotiformes > Bucorvidae > Bucorvus > Bucorvus abyssinicus. Next base: position 14,713,984 of record CM020024.1, on the reverse strand, counting down.
CTGACATCCAGTCTCCTCACTCAGGAGCCCCCATCCTCTGCCTGAAATTAGGTGAGAAAATTCTGGGCCAAAACAAACATTATCAGCTACATTGTCATGACCTGAACTGTTCTTTAAAGACAGGGTGAAGGAATGAAAATCCTGGTCACCTGTGCCCCAGGATGTCTACTATGGATGGATGCTGTAGGAGTCTTCATAGACACAGTGCAGGACAGTCCTTGGAGGAGTTTGGAGGGAACTGAGCTCTAGGAAAGTGATAGGCTCTGGGAACAGGAGTCAGTTGCCCTGATAAGATGCATTAACTGGTTTTACAGACAGCTTCAGGAGGTGAGCGCTTTTTTCAGTGTAAGACAGACATTTCCAGTTCACCTGTATGAAGGCCTTTTCAGCATCAGCAAGGGAAATGAGAGAGATGCTTTTGATTCATATGCAAGATGAAGGAGGTTTAATGAGGAACTGTAGCAGGAAGGCATGCATATGTAAATAAGTGAGCAGCGCAAACAGACCTCCAGGTGCTAGAGGCTTGAGTAACTCTTGAGAATTTAATCCTTACCATTTTCACAAGTGGTCACAGAAAGTTGCTGATGGGGTCAGCTTTCAGCTTGATATATCTCAGTATAATTGATTCTAATGGGTTTGTTAGGTCATAAAAGGTGATCTCCTTTAGGTCTTCATCCTATGCTCCCTGGCAATATTTCTAAAACCTTGGATAAGTAAAAAATGCATACTGACGTGATTCCTAATACTCAGGTCTTTAATGAGACTGCTCTCTATCATTTTTACAAGATGATGATGAACAAGCACTCTAAGTCTCTCTACTTCTTTTCCCTATTATGCAAAAGTAGGGTATATAGCATTACAGCTACATAATATCAAAAGAGAAGCATAGGAAGGCTAGAAGTTTCCCGAGTATGTACATCTAAAGGAGACTCTGTCTACAAGGGGGATATCTCTGCTGACAGCTCAGGCTAGCCCAACCCTACCCTTGCTTTGCAAACATAGTCATGCCCTTTCTTAGCCCAACCTGCAGGGCTGACAGGTGAGTGGGACATCAACCCTTTCTGGGTGCAGTATATCAGAACTGGATCACCCGTCTGTCAATGGCTTTCATGGAGATGGAGCATGGACAAGACCAACTGCTACAGCCCACTCCACCATCAGTGTCCTGCTTCTGACTCTCCCAAGGTCAGTGTGGACCCTTTGGGTGAGTGTAAAATGCTCAGAGGATAATCCTTCCTTCCTCTTCAGTCTGATGCACTGCGATGGGAGAGAACAGGCATGGGTCACAGTGATTCGTGTGCTTAAGCTACCCCTAAGGCCATTCTCTATCTCACAGTACAGTCAGAGCCAGAAAGACCCAGGCCTTGTTCATGCCTGCAAGCCATGGAGAGCGAGCTGAGATTTTTTGCAGGCATGCCTCCACACACATACATTCCATCTCTGAATCCTCTGGTGTTTTATTTCAGGCTATTGCCATACACTGGAAAAGGATCTGCTAAGATGTGAGATGAATGCATGCATTCTCTATCTTAAAACTACTCATTCCTGGTTTGTCCTCTTTGTGGTGCCTTGCGTTATTTTGCTTATTACATAGGTCAACCTGTTTATTTGCCTGTACAACCTTTATTGCTTTGGGATCATCTTGGCCAGATGTCATCCCCCTTGTAGGCGTCTGCCTGCACTCAAGTGCAGTTCTCCACTTGGTGAAATTAAAAAGTAAATTTAAAAAACTTTTAAATCAAAAGTAAAAAATCAAATGTAAGCAAACTTGTCTTATATTTCTGCATGGTCCCAACTGAAAGTCCTTGACTTTGTCAGCCACCAAGCAGAAGAAAGTTTCCAAATGCATTTGAAAAGGTGTCACAATAGTGAGCAGGTATACCAGCAAATAGGGAGAACAAATTAAGGAGAGGTGGCACCCCCAGAGACTAGGACCTCTGTAGAGGAAGAGGGATGCTGGTGGGCTTGTGAAATCGGTGAGATAAGGCCAAGGCTTCTGTAACATCCATTACCTCTTTGAAGGGAAGATGAGTTAGTGCCTCAAGGAGGGACATCTCCAGTGCGAGCTCAGAGGATCAGCATCAGGATCATGGTCTTCAGGAGCTCTGCAGCCCTTATTGCATGGAAGACCAGAGGCATTGACTAGCCTGGCAAGGGAACAGCATCATACAAGCACTAAGTGTTACCTCAGCATGACCAATCCCTGAGGTTTTATCAATGTCACACAGCAGTCCTCTCAAAGTATCAAAGGATTAGTTTAAAAGCCATGAGGTATTTTCCAAGGAGGTTATGACATTTATTATATGCTATCTCTCTGCCTGTTGGGTTGATCCACAGTGTTGAAAGAGAGAAGTGAAGCTAAAAATAGTAATCAGTTCACAGATTGCACAGAAATGCAGCTCTGCCTGCACCTCCCATGGATCTAGCAGTCCCCTCCCAGTTCTCAGTGCCAACCTGGAAGCAGCATTGCTGTCCACCTCACCAGTCTTCTCAATAATATGTACTATTCCTCCCTGCTTTATGGGGACCCATTTCACAGCAGCATCCTCTAATATTCCCATGTGGTTGCATCCTGTCTCTGATGATCTCCATGCCCTGCCAGAGACACACTAGCAGACCACAGCCCATCCTTGCTGGCCCTTCTTTCATCATGTCCTCACTGCTGAGCTTTGCCTCCATATGTGTGCATGCATCTGTTACTGTCCTCATGGGCTACTGCCACCAGCTTTCTCATCGTCCCTTTTACTTCACCTATTCCAAGGAACAAGGCTTTTTCTTCTAATTCTGCTCTACAAGGCAACATGAGGAATGGTGTTGACTAAGCAAATCTCTGACCTTTTCCTTCTATGGGAGTCCTTAGATGTAGAGCAATATTCCTGTGAATCTTTCCTTCCTGAGAGTATGCAAACCTGCGAACGTGAAAGTTCACAGGGGACTTGGGGACACATGTTGTTTTCCCCCTGCTTTCCTTGCATAGGGTGCTGATTGTAAAGCATGCTATGTTTTCTCCCAGAAAATATTTAGTATTCCAAACTTTTATCTTATTCCATGATTTTCTTTTTTTAAATTGAAAATGCATCGAATATGCCATGCTCTTTGGAAATGTCTTAAGATATTTGTGCAGCACATAAAATCCCTATCTGCATCTCCTGTCTTTATTTGGCCCCTGCTCAGGAAACAGTAGAAAAGATTCTGTGTAAGCATCCGTCCAAGGCCCTGGGAGTGGGAGAAACAGAGGGTAAGCTGATTACTCAGGAGTGGAGGAAGGGCTACCAGTGCCCGTAGTGGTCTTAGACCAAAAGTTTCCCTTGTTGTTGGGAAAGCCAGCCTGACCTTCCAGGATCCAGAAGGATTTTTCCTCTGGTCTTTCTGGACCAATGTCTGGGGTTGTCACCCAACTGTGCAGGTTCCTCAGGCATCACCTCATCATCCCCCTGCTTTCTGATCTCGGGCAGCACACTCATCTCCACAGGAGCTTGTCCATCAGGGCTAGCAGCCAGCAGTGAGCTGCTGGTGGAGACAGGGATGTACCTCCACACCCGGACAGCCCTGCAGCCCTGTGACTGGTGCTGGTACTGCAGAGACCTTTCAGGCAGCTGTCCCTCTCTTCTGCTGGGCACCCAGAAGCTGCTGTATTTCCTGTCTCTGCTGTCAGTGCTGGCTGGCCAAGCACTATGGGGGCAGCAAAAGGACTGTGGGGCAAGCTCCTGCCCACATCGCTGCCTACTTTCAGACTGCTCTGCCACACTCACCCTCTCCAACCATCCTCTCAAGCTGTGAATGGAAATATTTACTCTGCCTGTTGGTAGATGACCATGAAGACCAGGGCAGCTGCCTGTGTTTTCCTTGTGCCCTCTGAGTGTTTTTTGCAGATTGAATTGACTTGTAAGATGAGAAGGCATGACTGAGTTAGGTGAGAGGAGTGATGGCTGTGAGGGGTCCTGGGGGCTGAGATCCCTGCTTGCAGGCTTGGACAGAGGGGGTGCAGCCAAGCTACTGATAACAGCATCAGGTGAGCCCGAGGGTGGCAATACGTGGTGGCGTGCTGAGTGTGGGGGGACAGAGGTGACAGCTACACCTCCCCAAACATCAGCCACTTCACAGTAAGTCCTTGCCTGTCTTCTCACAGGCATCCCGCATCCCACAGTGGGAGGTATCCCAGGGGAAGAGCCACGCGGTGTGACAGAGTGACAACGCTACTGGAGCCAGCGAGCCGGTGTTTCCAACAATGCCGCCTCGTCAGGGATGCGGCAGTTTCCAAGGGGGGAGAGGAGATTAGCCGCGAATAGCAGTGCCTCGGGGCAGTGTGCTCCCGGGGCAATTCTTCCAGGTCATTTAATGCGAATAAACAAAACCCACAGCGAAGTTAAAAGCAGCCCCGTAGGCTGGCCACAGCTATGAAGGCAGTGGGTTTAGGAGCTGGTTTTCTTCCAGAGCTGCTAAAGGTTTGGAGAAATTAACTAGTATGTTGATGTGAAGATTTATGAGAGGACCAAGGAGATATGAAAATCAAAGAGTCAACAATATCAGAGCATGACATGAGGTAGTGAAGTATTTTATTTCTATTGCTTTAAATATTATCTCTTGGTAGGCAGGAAATAATCTGAGCAGGGAGACTGCATAGCAGAGGTACAGAAAATAGATGTGATCATTTTCCACAGATGCATTGGGCACCACTCTATATATTTTATAACTTGCTAGTGTTTTATGTCATTTATTCAGACATCTGTGCATTGGAGTGACTGAGAACTGCAAATGATATATAGTTAAGATATCCCCCTATAATTAAGCTGAAATAATGCTGGACTATTCTCGTGTAATTATAGGGGCTTATTTTAACTATTAGCTCGTTTAAAAAGCTATGATGCAAATCTCGTTCTGAAAGAGACAAAAAAATGAGGGTATATGAACAAAATGTCAGTGGTCCTCTGCCCAGATCAGATGGAGAGGTATAACTATACTCAATTTATCAGTCAATATATTTAATTATACCCAGTCTTGGATGGAGCCTGCAATGGCCTTTTATTATGTTTGGTGTTTGCTCACGGATGTGGTGATTCAGAAATGCTTGGGAAGGGAATGCAGTACTTATGCAAAAGAATGGACTTTGGCTGAAATTGGTCTGGGTTTCACACGAAGCCCTGGCACATGCTCCTTTCTAGATAGGTGCCATCCTGTTGCTCACCTTGCATTTCAGGTGCGGCACATGGGGTTACAGAAGCTGGCGCTGCAAGGCTAAAGTCCATGAATCAGTGTTTTGGTCCCACAAGGAGGCCGGCCCAAGGAAGTGTGCAAGCAGTTGCAGCTGCACAAGCCCCACTGGAGCACAAGGTGCTCACTGGTGTCTACTACGCGTGGGGTCAACACTGGTGAAGTGTCATGGAGCAGCGATGTTACCCAGTTTTGGGTAATAAAAGTGAAGCAGTAGTCTGGTCTCTAACAAAGGGCATCCTGGAAGGGAGCTCCCTGCCCTTGTGTGTTCTCTTCCAGCACCCAGAGAGTTATTCCCTGTTTCATTATCTCCCTCTCTCTCCTGAAGGACACCAATGGGGCCAAGGCACCACAAGCAGCTGGAGGGAAGAGCTGCTGCCTGGCTCCCTGCACTCATTAGGGCCCCTGCTCGGCTGTGCTACCCAGCAAAAAGCTGCCTGGGATGAAACACTGATCCCACTGCGCTTGTGAAGATAAGGGTGTCTCTTGCCTGGCCCTGCATATAGGGTAGGATACAGCTGGGGCACAGTTTAAGCAACAAACTCCACTGAAACTCCATGTTTGAGGCTTTCTGAGATCTCCAAGACCCTTCCCTCCAGAGGAGGGAATCTGTACGTGTCAGGAGCAGTCCCTGGCCTATCATTAGGCTATCAGTTTACAACGGCCAGGTTTTCCTTCCCAATTCAGCCACTGCTGCTGCCTCGCTAAGGGTGATTAAGAACACAGTTTGCTTTGCAAATATGGTCAGCTGTGCCTGCTCTGCCCAAAGGGGCATCTTATCTGTGGCATACGACAGCAAACGGCAGGGCAAAATAATAGAGCAGAGGCTAAATGAGAAAAATGACTTCTTGCCCTCGAGCATTATGGCAACAAATGGTGAAGAACATGTCCTCGGGGAACAGCAAAATGAATGAGATGAATGTCTAATGTCCGATAACTACACATCTAATCAAAGAGCATACTCTTAAAGCATGAAGTTAGCAGGGGCTGGTGAATGCAAGAGGCAGAGAGTCAGCTGGGAAATTTATTGCTGCGCAGAACAGCACGTTATGTGAATCTTGCTGGAGAGCTCTTTGCTTTGTTGGCTTGCAGAGGGGTAGGCAATGAGTGTGAGATTTTGTTTTATAGGAAAGTAATAAAGGAGGAAAACCAAGAGAAAGGCAGGAATGGCAGATCAGTAGAAACTGAGGTCTCACCCAAGTCTCTGTGGCCAAGGCCTGAGCTCCAAGGGCTGGAGAGAGGAAAGGGGTTGTTTCTGGTGGAGCAGAAGTGGGAGGTGGACTGGGAGAGGGGATGGAGCTGGCTACAGCTGTGCATTGGCATTTCTCCCCTCAGCTTTTCCCTGTAGCTGCCTGCTCAGCCTAGGAGCAGCAGTGAGAGGCAGCACGGACGGGGAGAGCCGGTAAGGCGCCGGGGCCATAGTATGGAGTATTTTTGTGGTTGCCCAAAGGACTCAGGAGTAGATGTGATTGGGAAGGGAATGTTTCTGAGTTTGGCCCAAGAGGATTTAATTTGATTAAAGGATGGTTGAAAACTAAGGATGTGACCACACGCCCAGGTGAGCTGGCCGAAAGCATTCACGTGTGCATGACAGACAAGAGCGACTGGAAACGGTGCCTATGTAGCACCCCGCTGGCTTGTGCTAACTTGACCGTGCAATGCCACACCCCGAGACTGCACAACACAGTGAGTGAGTGGTTACAAGAGTGGCTGGTTACATGAGTGAGTGGTTACATGAGCAAGCAAGCAGTGTGGTTACGTTCATCAAGGTCTGGAAAGAGCTTCACAGGACATTGCTGCCTGCGACCCCCAGTGAGCACGGCTCTGGGCTGGGGTGTCGTCGCCTCTGGGGAGATGCTCCACGGGAAAGCAGGTTTGGGCACCCGAAGCGACTGTCACTGGTTAGACCAGTACCCAACGCCTCGGGAGCCACTGGGTGGCGTATGAACACTTAGATACATGAAAGTGCAGGATCTGTGGAAAGAAACAAAGCAGAAATATGTGAATATAATTAGGTGGGCTCTCTTTGGACTGGGGCAAGAGCTGGTGAAACCAACCTGGCATACACGAGGAAAGTGGTTATATGTCATGCCTCCTTTAACAAATAAAAGTCCAGATGATCAAGTATCAAGGAGTAAAGTTCAGAGGCTGTAAAAGCAATCAGCTAATGAAAAATCACAGCGCAGCCTTGCCTTCACCATGCAGGGCACGGATGGGGGACCACAGGGGTGACAGCAGCTGCAAAGCCCCTCAGCAGACAGGTGCCTGAAATCATTCCTGGAGCTTAAATACCACGCTGGCAACAGTTAGGAGTTTCTCCTGTTTGCATGTCACTCAGCTGCCCACTGGTTGTGCCATGGCTGCAGTTATTTTGATTGTGCAGTCCCTCCCAGGTGCTGATGTGGCAGGAGGACAGTGGGTCCCCGGGCACAGCCCTGCTCAGCTGCACTGCTCAATGCTTTCCTTTCCTACAGGAACAGCCTCTCCCAGGCTATCGCCTTCGTCCACAGGGGCTGAGGACAACTGGCTTGCCAGCAGTTGGACCAGCAAGCTGGCTAAAGCCAGGAGGGGGATTTCAACAGGAGTCAGAAATACTTTCTCTCAGCATCCTCTGGACTGCCCACATTGTCCTCCCCCATCTGGTTTGTCCCTGCCTGATCTATAACCCTTGCTGCATTTCATGGACTCCTTTCCCTCTGGTTGTTTAACGTGATTAAGAAAATATTTGTAATGTTTCTGTCTCAGTTTTTTTTGTTTCCCACAATTCCCTCTGCAGGAAAGTGAGCTCTTGCAACCTCCTGCAGCTGGGGCTGTGAATATTGCAACAGAGAGCTGCTCAGAGTTACTCATTCCTGGCCAGGTAAGGCCCCAGAGCAACAGAGAACAGGAGAGACTACCTAGATGTGATGAGCATCCTGAGACATGTTTTATCTCCTCTTACCAACTGTCAACACATATAAACAGGAAGCTCCCTTTGAGGATATTTGTATGATGCTGGAGTTGTGACAGGGAAAGGCGGAACAGCGCTAAGACAAATGATACCATTTTCAACTGATGCGTATAAGCATTTGTTCTGAATGCAGCAGCATCGCTATGAACGCTCTTCAGCACCTCTAAGAGCCCCCATATTTATAATATGGGAGCCACTGACATGCTTTCATGGCATTCAGGCATGAGCACAAGCATCTTGCAAGTGGCAAGAGGCAGGAAAGTGGAGTTATCAGCCAGGCCCGGGCTGTGTTTGCTTGTGTCTTAGCAATGCTCAGTCATCCACTTTCCCTCCTTTGCATGAGGTGCAATCATTAGGTATACCTGCTCTCAGCTACCAGTCATTCATCACTCAACACCCACACGCAAGTCGTTGGCAGGTAGTAGCTGTACCCTGACTGCAGCCATTGCAGTGGCAAGAATGGGACTTGGGTGTGCAGGGGAAAAGACAAGTGAGTAAGCAGAGCAATGATAGCCTGGAAGCATACTGGCTCTCCTCTGTTAGCTAAAGGAATTGTTTTTTGTCCAGCCTGGAGGCAAGAAGAAAAGTACAGGTGAACTCTGAAGCTTGTCCATTCCCCAGCAAACTATGACAAGGGTGTCCTGCACGGCTGTGGGAGGTGCCCTTTCTGCTTCCACAACTCAGCATCCCTCTGCGAGAGGGAGATCATTCCCTCAAGAGGCTGAAATCCTCACTGCCTATGACCAGTTTAAACTCCATGAAGGGACAACGGTCTGTGACTTCTGGGAGTCTTTCTGGAGCAATAGGTTGATGCTGTCTGCTTTTCAAAGGGATGCCTAGGAAGGGGCAAGGTTACTGGGAGATGGCTGCCCTTCCAGAACAATGGTCTAACATGCAAGTCCTGATGGAAGAACAATGCTCCTGCTGTGAGGGGAAGATCTGTCATCCCTGGGAAAAGAAGTAGGAGGGCATCTGCACTGTAATCGCCTTCCTTTAGAGCCACAAAGGTACCATCTTCCCTGTTCTCCAGATGAGAAGCTGAGGCAAAGAACAGAACTGAATTATTTTCACCCATTGCAGAGGAACTTCTTGGTGGAAAGGAGATTGGGGCCTGTGTCTCAAGTTAATGTCCTCAGTATGTCTTCTTCAGTGCAGGCTCTCAGGAAGAGTCCTGTGGTTTTGGAGAAAGTCACTTCATCTATAACAAGATCAGGAAGCACCATGACAGATTTTGACTAACAAATGGCAGCAAAATATGAAAGGGAAAAACGAAGCCTGGCCCCTGTTAGGCAAACGTTTAAACATGTCCTTATCTGCAAAGGTTTCCACAGTATTTAGCATAGGTGTAAACTGTCTCCTCTGAATAGGACTCTGAACAGCGGGCTCTGGCACACTGCAGAAGGCACACGAGTGAAGCCTAATAAAAGCCCAGGCACAGCATCCCAAAAGTCTCAAATAGGATCATGAGCTGCTGATTCTTCCCGGACTAGCAGAGAGCAGTGTGATTTCAGAGAGTTGCTTCAGCTTTGAGGTGTCACTGTTTAGCTGAGCATCCCCTCTGACTGACTCCTTCTCCACAACCTGCCCATGCTTGCAGAGTTGATCATGCTGTATGATCTTGAGACAGCAGGAGAAGAAAAGATCATTACTTGCCTTTTTTGTTTTCTTTATTCCTTCCAGGACTGGGGAGTCCTCCCCTCCCCAATTTTGTTATTCACACAAGATCATACAGTCCAGGACACTCTGCCCTTAAAGACAAAATGAAAAAAAATAAGCTGAAATAATGATATAAGTCAGAAAATACTGAACACAATGAGCAGGACTGCCTGCTTCACCTCCTTCTGCATTGCCCAAGAAAGTGCCGATAAAACTAGATATGTGACTTGATGCTGGTGCCCGAATACATTAGTTAATTTTAATCTTCTTATTTTGCAATAATTATGGTATTGACTGTGCCCTTTCTGTCTGAGGGACAGGTTATAATGCTTGGAAGTACCTGGGTGAAAAAAATGGTCTTTTCAGATGACGATTTGCTTAGGGCTCCAGTGCCCTCAGAAGACGCACACTCACCTAGCGCCAGCCGCGGGCTCCTGGCACCTCGCAGCTGGGTTTCTGGGAGAACAGGACTGGCCTGGCTGTGGTGCTCACACAAAACAGGGTCCTCTCCTCACTTGCACCATAAGCACAATGCCTCACTATTCCCACGTGTTTGAATGGCTCCCCAATCCTATTTTGGCGGGAACACAGGGATGCTGAATGTGGTCTCAGGAAATGTGCTGTCCAAAGATCCTGGGGCCCAGGAACAGAAATCATTTTAGGTGAACTGGAGGGAAATCTGAGGGACTTAGCATGCATGCTTAATTGTTCATCTGAGCTGGGCAGCATCCCTGTTTACCTATATTTCTACACTGCCACATAGCACTAGCCTTACACCTTTGAAGGCTGAGATTCACAGCTCTAGGACTGTAGAAGATGACAGTGACACCAGAGTTTCTATTTGCATGTATCACGAAACACTCAACACAGCCTCCTATTTAAATAGCAAATTTTTGTCGACGCACGAATGCCACCTACGAGGTTTGGGGTGCCCTCAGCTTGCACTGAAGTGACTTGCAGCTGAGGGCACTTGCCGCCTCCCAGGAAGTGCTGATCAGTGGGTAGCATGGCATCGGGAGAACCAGGATGGGACAAAAGAGGCGGAGCTGGTCAATGCTGGAGGATGTTGTAAGTGCTAGATGATGGAAGTGTGGTATAGCACCTGTTTCACGAGGTTTGGCTGAAATCGATGCTATTAGTCCCTGTTTTTCATGAGTACTAAATGCACCCACACAACAAAAAAGTATCATCTTGCCAATCGAAGTCAGCTCTGTCTCTTTTGTATCCACTTTGCTATTATTCATGCTTCACAGCTGGATCAACGTGTGACACATTGCAGTCCTTCATTTTTATTTCTTTGGATTACAAGTATCTTTAATGTTTACCTGCTTGGAGAAACAATGCGTTTTACCTAGTGATAAATATACTTTATATTTATTCAAAAGGCCAGCTTAAATAATGAATCCAAAGCTGATGAATTAATTAGTTACTTGCTGGAACAAAGTAGAGCATTATCTTTGGGTGTTGGTTATACCAGGTAGGGTGCATAGCAGGTCAGTCCATCAAAGATGTTGTTCTTTTTTTTTTAATATTTCTTGACTTCAAAACAGTAAAATGCTGCTCATAAACTTCCTAAACAAAGGAGACTGCCAATGGGCCTGGCAACGTTTCCTTGGTAACATTTCTTAGCTTTTACTCCAGTGATTGATACCCAAGGATAGCCATTTGCTTTCTTCAGAGGAGCAGGAGAATATGGCTGAATGATTCTCTTCCTGGCTCCTGAAAGCAGAGAGGAGAAGCAATTCATTATAGCTGATGTGGCTTTACTCATTATTAAACAAAAACCAAAAACCAAAAAAAAAAACCCAAGAAAAAGGAGAAAAACCTACCACCATGGTAGAAAAGGAGACAAATTGCACTTGGAACCTGGTCCAAAAAACTCGGTGTACTTGACAGAAAAACTCTTCAACTTCACAGGGCTTTGGACCAGACTCGTGATGTGTGTTTAAGACTGACTGTAATCTGAACACATTTCTCTGCTATGCTCTCTGCTTTCCTTGATTAAAAACCTTTTGTACAAGCAGTGTTTCTTTTTCTGTTTGTGCTATCCAGCCCCACTGTTCATGGGGATCCCTCAAAACTGCCTACCTTGGGAAATGAGCAGCCATGGGGGGCTGGAACCTGCTTTGATGTCTCAGTAAGATATCCCCAAATTTAATACAACTGAGGAAAACTGCAATTGCAAGTCCAGTCAGAGCTGGTAAAAAATGGTTTTAGGTGTGTGATGGAGACAGGATGGAAAAGTTACCCTTTGCAGATGAAAACCCCTGCATTTCTCTCTCACCGCCTGTTGCCCTCCCATCCCTCTCCAGCAGCTTTGCAAGCATCCTTACTGTTTATTTGCAGTGGCACCAAATGGTGCCACTCGTGCAAAAGCCCTTTGCAGTCAACAAATGACATCACTCGTGCACTGATAGCAACAACTAACAAGCGTGCCCAGCTGCCAGTGCTCCAGTGTCACTGCCAGCTTCAGTCAATAACAGCTCTGCATGAAACACCAAAATCCATATCAAATTAGTCCTGAAGACCCAAGAGACAGCTCTCTCTTTTCTGCAGGTGTGCTCCCAGCACCCCGCAGTGGCTTTGGCTGAGTGGTGGAAGACTTTGGGTGACTTCGCAGCTCCTTACCACAATTCAGGGATCTGGAGAGAGAGCTGGAAGGGCAGTGGTACTCAGAGGCAGCGATGTTTTGGCTCTATTTGCTTCTAGTTGGCCATGTCCCCAACACAGTTCCATTTGCAGGGGGCTTGAAGGAAGTTATCACACTGGCTCTGTGCTGTTTGTCATGTCCTCCCCAGGCTTCTCTTCCTCTTTCCCCATCTTTTCCTTTTTTAGGGTTTGAGGTGAGGTTCTGACCCCAAAAAGAGAGGCTGCCAGCTTCAGCAGGGCAGCATCCATGTGTTCCTTCCACAGGGTTATGAGAAGAAATGGGATATGGATGTCTGAACACCTCGGAAATTATTACATCCAAGCAAAAAGAGGCAATTCATGAAAGAATACATCTGTTTTTTGGACGGTTGGATACCTGAGAAGTTCATCATTCTTCTTTCCTGTAATTTATCCCTTGTACGTCTATACCCCAATTTTAGTTTTCTCCAAGCCTCCCCCAACCGAATGTCCCATTCTGCTCATGTCTCTTAAACTTGTCACAGTACACACACCCCTTACCCATCTTTTCTTTGCCTCTGCCACAGGACACCTCACTACTTTGCAGTCCCCCCAAATGTTACCAGAGAGATCCTTGGTCACAGGCAGGAGAGAAGCACAGGCAATGTGGCCAGCTACTGGCCTTTCCCCTCAGCCCAACCACCAACCCTTATGGAGCAGGCTGCCTTTTGCAGGTCTCATGATTGCTGTGGTCCACGGTGTGTGCAGCTGGGAGGCTGGGGGAAGGACTGATGAATGAGCAAAGGACAAGCAGTGGGATCACAGCACGCCTCATTTCTGTCGGGGAAGGGGCTAAATCGATGAACACACAACAAATCAGTGCTGTTGGGTTTTTTTTGGTAATGTGATCTTTTCCATTAGTATGCTCACCACTGCTCCATTAATAGTTCACATTCAACACCAGTGGTACCCAAGACCTGAGAAAATGCAAAATTAAAATAATATGGACTGTAATTGATCCAGTAAGTTGTATAATCATATGAGACAAGTGGGAGATTTTATTTTTGTAAGCTGAGTACCTTATTTTCTGAAGCCTGAGATACATTCACACACTACAGAAGCATTATATTGCTTATAAAATTATCCAGTCCATTTTATAATCCAGCATCAGTACAGCCTGTCCCAAATAACTCTTTTTAAGGTGCACTCCACAGGCATACTGTATACATAATTATTTCTCTTGTTTTTCCTCCACTATTTGTTTCATCCAGTGTCTCCCTCTTTCCAGTGACGGATTGACTGTACCCACAGACATAAATAAAGCCTGTTAGTCCTTTAAGGTCATGTCCCAGCTTCAGCACTCCTGTTGCTGTTTGTCTTTCCTAAATAGAGACATTTTGGTGGATGGCTTTTGAGGGTTTGGGGTACAAGGCTGTGCCTACGAAGGAAAGGAGTGAGGATCTGTGGACACCCTTCCTCCCCTGTGTGGAAGGAGAGAGGCAGCTGAGTGGCTGCAGCCTGTGGGAGGGGCCAGGATGCTTTTGCAAACAGGGATTTGTGCAGGGATTCCCTCTCCAGGGAGAGGATATCTTTTTCTCAGGATCTGGGGAAAGGATGGCTTGGTGGGCTGAGCTCTGGGACTTGCTGCTGGGCAATCAGCCTGGTCCTGCCCGCTGACAGCCAGCATCCTGCCTGAAACCAGGGAGAGAAATCTCATTGGTGTGACAAGCATGTGAGTTTTGGGGTCATCTTCTTCCACTTTGCCTGAAGTGATCACTGAGCACCCCAGCAGCAAGGGCTGGACCTCCAAAGTGTGTTTTTGCAGGAATCCAAGTAAGAATATGGCAACTCGCAGACTAGGGAAGCTCAGAGCTTTGGGGAGGGCAAAATAAAATGCAGAGGAAATCAGTCCCTGCCTTCCTGGCCAACCAGTCCTTGCCTGCTGGCCTGCTTTGGGGCCAGTAACTTTCAGGAACCTCCTGTGTCTCGTCGGCAGGTGAAGTCTCTGTCTACCTACCTCCATCCCCTCTGGAGCCCACCTGTGCTCTCCACCTTCTAGAGGACTCAGTCCCTGGTGTCACTGCTAGCCACTACTGCTAGCTCTCTGCCATATGCATTGCCTCACCTTTCACTCTAGGCATTTCTCCATCCGAGCTGCTCTCAGAAAAGCCCCCCTTTTCCCCTCCTGACCCAACTACAACCACTAGAAGATCAAAACAAGCAGCATTCTGCTCTGCCACACAGCTGGCCCTTTCAGCACAGAGCATACAAGGCACAGTCAAGTGAAGATAAATGCATTGCAAAAGATACATCACTTGCTGCAGAAAGTGTCTATCCGCTTACAGCACTAAACCAAAACTTGGTCCACGTGCCACAGAAAAGAAGAAGATTGCTGAAAACCTTCAGACTCTGCAGATCCAGGCAAGCATCCTTGTACCATTAGATTCACTCCATGACTTTACCTGCACTCAAATAGATGGGAGACAACTAGAAAAATTATCCTCTAGTAGTAAGGCAGCATCTTCAGAGATGTTCAGGGTCAGTGGCTTGCTCCAAGCCCAGCTAGAACTGATGTGTTTTTTTCCCAAGGGTTTATAAATTACTGTTACCACTAGTTTTGAGGGGGAATGTGCAGCCACACTCCAGACAAGGCAACTCTGTTTTCAGTGAAGGCAACTCCAGAGAAGACAACTCTAGTCCTACCTACATGTCACAAGGCAGAGAAGAGCCACCTCAAGGAAAGGTGATATCCTAGGAAGGAGACTTCCCATTGCATTTGAACCGCTGTCCAGGGCTTTGCTGACCTGGAAGTTGTGGGGGAACTTTGTAGCTTGAGCAGAAGGTCAGACTGTTGAGGGTGAGGAAACTGAAGTTAGGCAGCCCCTATTCATATCTGGGAAAAAGGATATATGCTCTTACCCTTGTGTGTATAGCCTGAGTTAGTGAAGTAAGTACACTGTAAATCATCCCCTTCCTTGCAGAACTGTTTTTCTCCAAACAATGGAAAGCAGAAACTGGAGACATGCTGATATGATAAGAGGGGTGGGGGAGACACAAGGCCAGATGTACTATCGCTGCTGTCTTCCTGGCTGTAGACATAGACTCCTCACTTCTCTAAAAGCCAAGGAAGGACTCAGATACTTTAAAAAGCTGTATTAGCTGTGTCAGACTCTTGCCTTTTCTACCTGTATGTATATGGCAGGTAACTAAGGAAACCAAACACGCTGCAGATGCTTTGGTTTGAAATGTCTCTGCCGAGAGCTGTTTGAAACACAGGACTTCTATTCCTCAAGAAATCCTGACATTTCAAAAGTTTGGTTTGGCAGAAAAGTGAGTAATTTCCCCCTCTGAAAAGGAAAATCTGTGGGGAGAGAAGAAAAAGGGAAAAGAATTTCATGGAAAAATCAAACCATTCCTATTCCTTTTTTCCCTCCCCAATGTAGAACCCAGGAACAGCTGCCTCTGTCTCCTGAGGATCCCCACAACTGTGGGCCAAGCAGCCTCGAATCCCAGTGAGCTGCTGCCTGTGCTGGAGCTCCTGTGGCTTTGGGCTTCCTGCAGCAGAGCTGAGCCTAGCTGGGGACAGGAGAGACTGTCCTCACGGCAGCATCATCTTGAGCTGTTGGAGAACAAGCCCTACTGCAACCGACCTGCTTCTGCAGCTCAGTTTAGTTTCTATCTCCCTTTCGGCTTTGGGGCAAAAGTTTGTTTTGCTGGAAAATTCCTCACTAGACTTTCTTGGTACGTTTGCATATTACACAGTCACTCCCAGGGTTGCTACTATTATGTATTTGAAGGGAGGAAAAAAACCCCATCTATGCAAACTGTCACGTGGCTGTGTCGAAGCCCTGAGTCTCACTCCTCGTCTGTCGAAACAGGCCATGGTGATGGCACTTGAGTATGCAGAAAGGGATTGTACTGAGATGCTGGAAAAAACAACCTGTTAAGATGACTGTCTCACTGCTCTGCCTAAAATGGCAACATTCAAACACACAATACGCTCAAAGATGATTAAGCTGGGGAAGTGTAATGATATGTGAAACCAATTTTTGTTAATACCAGACTGAAACGCAGAGTCATGTACGAGGGAGAGACATCTCCATACTCCTAGCAATGGACATCAGAGTCTTAATGATCATTACACTACTAAAACTGTACACTAATACCATAGCAGGTCACGGGGGTCAGAGCAAATGCTTCTTTCTTTGTATTACATGCTTTTATGTCTTCATTTAGTCCACCAATTCTCTCATTATTTCCTCCTCATCTGCTATTCACAGGCGTAATTTCTTTGGCTGACATTCCCCTCCTCTCCTGCTAAGAAACAATCGATATTACATCATCTGCCTTGCCACAATGCCTCATACGCCACAAGATAAGTTGGCGAGGGTTCCTCTGGGACTTGATTTCCAGCCCCACTCTGTCTGAATCAGTAAGGAAACAAGGATGCTATGCAAAGTCCTGAGGTGCAGCTGGAATACAGCCTGGGCAGCCTGGTGGCTGCCGCTTCAACCCCGCTGCCTGGGAGGTGATGCCCGCCTGTGAGAAATCCATATGCTGCCATTTGCTCTTGTAGCCTGCTTTAATAAGCCGTTAATGAGGTAAATAATGTAACAAATTAAATGAGCCCACCCATGAATTAAAAAGGTCGATGGAGTTACTGGGGCTTTATCCCAATGTAACAAAGCAGAATCCTTATCTATTTGTCCTCCAGATAAAAAGTAAAACAGGGTGATCATGGGTTAGTCCTCATAGCCTCAGCATAAGAGCAGCAAAACCTGCCCATCTCCGCTGGGTAAATATGTATTTTTGGAGAGGCATGACCATTCTAACGGCTTGGTGCTCTTGGCTGTGTCACTGTAAATTGTTGGGTGATTAATGCCAGTTAATTTCCTACAGTGCTGTTTGGTTTTGTGGTGTTGGCTCTTTCACTTCCTGTTGTCTATGAAGGGTTCCATGAAACAGGGATCTTGTATCATTTTGAAATATATTGTCAGCTGGTTCAGGAGGGAGAACTCTACCATGTTTTTCTTATGTTTTTTTTTCTTTTCTTTTTATTTCCTGATTCAATAGTGCCTGCCTTCTCTTGCTCTTAACTACCCAGCATTTCCTACTCCTGGGCTGTTTGCAAAGGAAAGCTATCTAACTCTGAAATTTAATAAAAGCCTCTTCAGTGATTTGGGAGCACGTAGGAGAGAGAGAGAGATATCTTTAAAAGCAAACATTACTGCTCGGGTGTACATGTAGCTTAATAGGATTTTCTTCTTTGTGCATCTGAACTCTTAATAAGGCAATCTGAGATTAAGGAAGAATGGGAAGATTGTATTTATTTACATATCCATCTAAATATGTTTTGGCTGTTTCAGTGAAAAGTGTGTCAAAAGACACCCCACATCCTACTAACATGAAATTGGGATTGTAATTATTTCAGCAATTTATTACAGAACACTGTTTCCCCATCCTCTTTGTAATTTTGCCTGTAATTTTGCTTTTTTCCTTTACCCAGTGTCTCATCCAAATTTCTTTCATCCCTCTCTCGTTTTTTTTAATCCTCTAAGACCAGGCTGCTTCTTTCTAGAGGTTGACTGAAAGAAGTGTGAAAATGAGTTGCAGAAGTTACTCATGGTTTCCTCTGTGATTGTCCTGCATTAGTGGGACAGACCAAAGCTATGCAGATGCAAAGATGCCCACAAGCTACTCTGAGTAAGCTTTTGTCTGGGATCCTTAAGTGCGGTATATGTTTTTTTCCTAAAACATTTTGCTCTAAACCAGCAGCCCCTGTAAAAGATAAGCAATTTAATTATAGCAACGAGATAAAAGCAGAAATGGCTCTTAGACAAAACCTCGGATGATTAGATCAGAAGTGATGTGAAAGGACACCCACCAATGAAGAAGGAACTCAGCACTGATAATGTGAGGCATTACTGCATGGGCCTTGGAATTCTATTTTTTTTCCGAAAATAAAAAGTCCAGGAGCTCTTATCAAAGGGGTTCATGGCTCTGTGCAGCAGGTGTTTCCTCCCCTTTTTAGGTCCTCCTTGCTTCCAGGCCTGATCACGTTCTGCTACAGTGTAGATAAAGTGTAAGAGGATAGTGGAAAATGCTGTATTTTAAAATATAATTACTGCAGCACGTCAAAAGTAGAGAGAATTGCAAGGAATACCAGAAGGGTCTTTACACAGCAAGATAACCAGACAACATTAGGGCAAACAAAACAGAGTGTAAAAACTGCAGGAGTCAATGCAAAATAGAATAACTAACTGCTGTTGTCTCTCCAAGGTAAGACTATATCAGTATCATCAAGGGAAGTGAAATGAAAGTGGCTAGTCAGAGTGGTGGTCCAAAAAGTAGTTGGGGAGATGCTAAACTGTAGATAGAAGGTGTTATTGGATAATGCTGATAAGATGATGTAAGTAAATGGAATGATCAGCCTCTAGATGCTGCATATATATGTGGTCATCATACTTTGGAAATGGTGTAGCTGCAATCAGAAGAGAGTTCAAGGAGTTTGGCAGAAAGAAGAGGCATGGGCAGATTTCCAAAGAAATGGAATGATGAAAACATCAAAAACACCTGGCACAGATTATAGATGACAATGAGAGAAAAGAGAGAAAAGAAACAGGAGAGCTCTTATTTAAGTGTCCTCAAGCCTAAATACAGGAAGAGGGAGCACTCAAAGAAATTAAGAACAAGCTTAAAAATACCCCTAACTGATCACGCATCTCACCTTGGGAATTTATTCGCCTCAGGGATATCCCAGAGGTTTCTTGCTGGGGGACCATGTGGTCCATGTGCTAAGCTCAGTGAGGAAGCTGCTTGTACAGGGGTTTTAAGTTGCCGCTTCACCTATGTGATAACAACAACCCCAGTCCTTCATCACTGCAGCCCAGGGTGCAGCATTTGTTCCGTTGTAGCCTGAGTCATAGTGGTTGACTTCTCCTGGAGGAGCCATACCTGGGACAGCCTTTGCCTGTAAGAGCTCAGCCCCACTGCAGGTTTGAACCTGGATGAGCAAGCACACTGTGGCACAAACCCTTTGGGTGAGGCATCGCAAAGCTTTTAGAGCCTGAAGGAAAGTCCGGTTATGAGTGCCCTGAGTTCTCTTTCAATGGGGGTGTTTCAGGGCACAGCCCCCAGTCTGTGCCCTGTCTCTCTCAACATATCTGAGGTGGCTCAGGTGCAGGTGAAACTGCTGACCTCACATTGTGTGGTAGCCAGTAAGTCTTCTCTCTGAATAAGCGCTGCAAGCTGATTACTTCTCCAGCAACTACCAGCATTATCACAGGGGTAGTAAATTTTGTAGATCAGTGTTTTGATGAGCTACGTAAGCCCAGGCACAATCTGCCAGCAGGGAAGATCATAGCCAGGCTGTGATCTCCTGAGATCAGAGTGTTTGCAGGAGCGCTTAAAGTGGAAACACCCAATTCTCTGGAGGTTGGGGAAGCAGTAGCACTGGGTATTTCTTTCTAGCACCCAAATGAGTTTGGTGCCTCTTTTCCTCAGTCTGTATTTCAAGTTGTGCACCCACATTAGCAAAAGGATTTTTACTTCTTAAAAAGTGAAAAAAAAAAAAAAAGTCTATGTCCTGGACCCCACTGTATAAAAAAGGAATGGAGCAAGGGGATGCTTCAGTGTCAGCACACGGCTTAGGAGGAGGAGGTTATGTTCCCTGCTCTGCTATAAACTTCTAGCAATCTCTAAGACACATACCAGTTCCTACTGAGACTGGCTTGTAGAGCACAAACTGCATTTTAAGGTGTGATCCTGAGTGTCTTTTGGTATGTCTATGCCACCAAGCTGGGGGTTCTACTTTGCACTGGACCCCTGGTCTCCCAGTCACCACATTGTCAGTTTGCACAGCAGCTTTGCAGTGGAGCAGACAAAGCAGTGCCATGAGGAGAAAAATCCAGGCAAGGAAGACAGGGTAATATGTGTCAGCATCCACTTTCCCTCTGCAAGCACAGTAGAGATGGAAGCCGCCCTTGTCCCACAAGGATGCCCCAGCAGACCTGGAGTATAGTCTGTTCTGTTGAAGTTTGAGAAATGATGGGACAGCTCTTGCAATGTGGCACATTCCTGATGGTACACACTGTGGTTGTACTCTGCTTCCTCAAAGCCCCCGAGACTCCAATGCGACCCAACCAGTGTGCACCACACTGCACCGGCTGGGCAACACAGTGTGAACTCTGCCACAGCAGCTACAGGCACTGAGGGTACCATACCCACTCCTGGGGTCCCACCTGCGATGTGGAGGTGATGCTGGAGTTGACAGAGCCGTATCACTGCACGGGATGCTATGAGGAGAAGCATAGTGAGATGTCAGATGCCAAAACACAGCTCCTGTGTGAGGACCAAGGCCAGAGAGAGGTGCCATGCTGATGAGCAGTGTGCAGAAGCCAGATGTCACCCCGGACACATGTCCCAGAGCATGCACCGTACTGGGACAATGTGATGCTGTGGGAGGAGAGTGGAGGACAAAATCTCTGCTGCCTGCTTCTTAGCAGATCTGCCACTGTGCAGCTTTCTAACCACAGTTTTGCTATCTGCCTCTCCCTTGAGAAGCATATAACTCACCTTCCTGCCTGCTTCCTCCATCACAGATATTCCACTCCCTGATGCAATAAATTCGCTCATCTCCATTTCACAGACTTCAGTCTCACTTAAGCCTTTGAGTAGTTGCCTTAACTTCAGTGAAACCATTTGCAAAAGTGAGAACCACTTAGGTGAAGAAAAGTTTACCTATAATTTGCAGCAATTGCTCACGTTTCACTCTGTACTGCGTAGCTTTTTAAGCCAAAAAGGTTTAGATGCTCTATATGCAGGACTGTTGCATTCTTCTAAAGCAACGAATGATTCATTCCAGTCGTGACTGACAAGCTTAGGGCTTGCCTACAGTTGGAAATTTACTAAAATAGTTATTCTGGAAGAAGTCTTGGGGTAGTGGCTCTTCTGGAATTAAAATGCCCACACGGTATTTGATAACAACGTCGTTATTCTGGAAGAGCTGTTCTGCTACATTTGCAAGTGTTGACTTCCTCATGTCAGACAGTGCCAAGCGGGTTATTCTTGCTGTGGGATTTAAAAGGAGGAGATAAGAAAGTGTTTGTTTTCATGTCTGAGCATAATAGTAGATCTGATCTGATCTGCAACTGCATTTTTTGAGAGACCCATAAAACCAAATTGATAGAAGCACAGCCCCAGATTATTAGCACCAATGTCCTTGGCCAAACTGGAGGTGTAACGGTGCAGTGGTACTTATTTTGTGACCCAATATCTAGTTTAAGTTTTTCATCAGAGATTACTTGGGACACAAGGACACATTGCTATATTTGAGTAATATTTCTTCCTAGTTTCATGTTACAGTTGCTAGCAGAGCGAAGGATTTGTTTTGGTCCTTGCTACTTCTCAGCATTCTCCTTTCACCACATGCTCCCCCAGACTGTTGCAGTGCAGGGTCAGAACAGCATCAGTCCAATGTGCTCCTTCCCTGGAAACATGAAATATGACAAATGCCTCAGATGCTTTATTTCCCCTTAGTGCTAGCTGGGGGTCTGAGTCCAGCAGGGCTTGTCTTCCCTGCAGGTGTAAGGGCCACTTGTGTTGATGTGAATCATCGCAAGGGCTGCTGCCCAGCTGCACCCTGTGCTGCATGATACTAATCTTCGTGGATGCCAGGTTTCTCACACTGGTACATTCTTCAGGCTAGATGAGGACCACACACGTGAAACATTGCTCCAGAAAAAAAAAATCTGTGCAACATCCCCTTACCTCAGGGTACTATCTCCAGCCTCCTGCCTCCCAGCCATGTGGAGACCTGCAAGGCTCACGGTGTTTACACATACTGAAACATGAGGCATTAAATTGAATAAGAAGTAATTTTTACCAAATCCTTTGGGTTCAAAGCATGTGCGTGTATAAGAGTAGTTTGTGATTTTGTTATTGCTTGAAGATGCAGCTGCTGTTGAAAGGGCTCTTGCTCCTGTTATGGAAAGTGGAAAAAGCCTCCAGCACAACAAAGAAGGTGAGGCTCAGCATTCCTGATATTTCTACATTAAAAGCAAACAGCAACTAATAAAACAAAATAAAGAATTCAGGTCCTCAGGATACATTAAAAACAGCGCCAGAAGGCACAATTCCTGTCTTTCACAGCACCTTCTAGCTACTCCTAAAAGCCAGCTGGTAGCAGTGCTGTGGCCAGACCTGGTCTTCAGTTGCCTTCCCATTCCATTTGGTGTACACACCAGAGTGGACACTGGCTGTCGACAAAATGAGAAAGAAATAAACCACTTTACTACCTGTGCAATAGCCTTTATTGTCTGGCTCTTAAAATATCCCCATGGCCTAATACATGCCATAAAGGCAGTTTAAGCTCTTAATGGATAAACAAATGTAAACAGCAGTACACAGGCAGGATTTAAGACCATCCACAAACAGTTCATTTGTAGGCATTGTAAACTGGCAGGAACACATTCAAATCTATGCATATTGCTGGAGAAAGTATAACTGGGAAGGGAGCCTACAAAATCTGACCTTTTCCTGCCCCAAGACAAATGTATGTGGTCACTGCCATAAAAGACAATAAAAAATGTTACTATAAATGTAACAGCAGCAAAAGGAGGGCTAAGGGAAATCTCCATCCTTTGCTGGATGCAGGGGGAAACATAGTGACCCAGCATGAGGAAAAAGCTGAGGTACCAAATGCCGCCTTTGCCTCAGTCTTTAATAGTAAGATCAGTTGTTCTCTGAGTGCTCAGCATCCTGAGCTGGAAGGCAGAGACAGGGAGGGGAGTGGATTGAAGCCCCCACAGTCCACAAGGAAATGGTCAGTGACGTATTGCACCACTTAGATGCACACAGGTCTATGGGGCCAGATGGGATTCACCCAAGGATACTGGAGGTATTTAAAGCATCTGTAGATGTGATGCCGTGGGATATGATTTAGTGGTGACTTGGCAGTGCTGAGTTAATGGTTGCACTTGATGATCTTAAAGGTCTCTTCCAAACAAAACAATTCTGTGACTCTGTATTCTGGGAAAGATTACTAAAGTAAAATGACTAAAAATTGCATCCAGGATCGTGAGAGCTGTTTTCCATCCTCCAGGGTGGCAAAAGGCACAGGAAATCTCTGTGAGCAGAGAAAGGGATGTTTCGACATTTTTTAACTCCAAAGTTACCATGTATGAGACATGAGGAGCAGCAAAACTCTCCAAGCGTGGCCAAGCTTGTAGCTCCAGGCTGTGCAAGGTGGGTTCTGTTGGGCAGAGAGTGAGTTTGGGGGTGGCGTTGGCTCCATCTTCCTCCAGCAGCAACAGCAGCAACAGCAGCGACAGCAGTGCTGCATGCAAGGTATGCTCAAAGCATGCCATGATATTCAAATGCAGTGGCACCAGGTGGGAACTGTACCTGCAACCCAGATGCTCAAGTGGAACTAAAATCCTGCATTTCCCAAACCCTTCTGGCAGCACTGCATTCCCAGGCGCTGGGCATGGTGTGTTGCTTCATAGCGGCTCAAAGTAGTCCTGGTGCTCAACAGCCTTTACTGCAAAGTGTAATTGTTTTCCGTCTCCTCTGTCCTGTGAAGGCTGGCAGCATGGCTGCAGTGTTTAAAATGCAGAGCTGTGCCTCACCTGCAAACAGGGGGACAAACACAGTCCTGGAGTACTCAGGGAAAATTGTGTTAATTTTAATGACACAGATTTGGTTGTGAGACTCTCTCACAGCCAAACTGCAGAGAACACTTTTACTTCTGCTCTGTTGTAGGGTCAGGAGTCACTACTGCATGTCATGGGGAAAACACACTTTCCTCAGTAGATGGAGGCTAGGAGGGTCTTGTTTTCCAGATATATTTCAGCTGATTGGATTTACCTGTAAGCCAGGTATAAGCATGATGCAAGAGAATTCAAGAGAGAAAAAGAGATGCATTTCACCAGTAGATTGCAAATATGGAGGTTTAACTTTTTATGCATGTGTTCATTCCAGGAGCCTGAATTATCAGAGCTAGTATTTTTCTAATCACCGCTATTCTCTGTGTACCCTCCTTCAGAGCGTTGCATTCCCTGGAAAACCACTGGCTCATGAATAGGCAATTACTTGTTTCCTCTTTCCAGCCTGGAGAAGGGAAAGGAGGAAGGTGTCCCAAGGATGCCTTTCAACTTCTGGAAATGGTAGCTTGCAAATGATTGGAGTTTTTTTGGTTTTATCCTGCAGGAGAGTCTAGGTAGAAAAGACTTTAAAAAAACAACCTAGCACAGGCTTGCCTGCAGAGGTTAGGAGTGACATGAGTGCAGGCTGATGGGGGGGTGTTTAGTAGCAGTCAGGGATTCGTCAGGTCTCGGGAGAAGAACATCTGACCTGAAGAAAGTGCCTGGTGGCACGTTGAGAAAGACCAACCCGTGGCTTACTAGAATAGTGGGATGGAGGATTAATGGGTAATGAGAATGCTCTGAAGGGCTGGAAAATACAAATAGATTTCTCTCAAGTTAATAATCTGAGTAAAGCACCTGCATCCTGCCCAAGGAAATCTGTGGGAGAGATGGGGTGGTGCAGTGGTGTCTGGAGAGGGGGTTAAAACCACCCATGCCAGGAAAAATTTATTGACGTGGCAACAAAAAGCCTGCAGACCCCTGAGGTGAGCTAGCAGTTACCAGGGTAGCCCATGGCATCGGCATCAAAAGGCTGGTTGGTCTGCACAGTGAGAGGGCGTAGGAGAAGTGTTAATGGGGGGTCAATGGCCAGCTCCTGGGGACTGTGTGGGGACCTCATGTCATGCTTGCTGGCTCACAGGGGCATGACATCAGGGGTTCACCCCGCTTTCAGGGAGCAGGTCACGGGAGAGAAACACCTCTGCTTCTCACCTCACAGAGGCTGGCTGTTTCCAACCTGCTGCGAAGCATCTTGCCCTAGGAGTTATTATTTCCCTCTGATGAGTGCTTTTGTTTGTGTTTTCTGTGCAGCCAGCTAGCCAATGTGTGGGAACAATATTTTCTTTTTATTTGCAGGAGCTGGTATACCTGGAGGTTTGACTCCAACTTGCTTTGGTATTCCAATAACAAGGTATTAAAGCTGCTGTGTTTGTTATGTTAACAAGCTGCGGTGTTTGTTTTAGTTTAAGGCTTACACTTTCTATAGTTCAGTGTGAAGCTCACTGTACTTTATGAAAAATTTAAAAAAAGCATTCGGCTCTCAGTGCTCTGTTTATGTATTTCTCTTTCAATCCTTTATTAAAGTGCTATTAAAAAATAGGAAGTTACATAAAAGAACCTGTATCTCTTTATTGTAAGTGTGCTGAATGGGATTACCCACTCAATGAACCTTTAAAATACATTTACTGACCCGTTTACCTTCCTGAAATTGATGTATGCTCTATATCCAAGCTTAATTTAATTTCCATATTAGCACTATTATCTGTAAATACAAAGGGCATGAAGTCT
The DNA here is from genome assembly GCA_009769605.1 of Bucorvus abyssinicus. Classification (NCBI taxonomy): domain Eukaryota; kingdom Metazoa; phylum Chordata; class Aves; order Bucerotiformes; family Bucorvidae; genus Bucorvus; species Bucorvus abyssinicus. The sequence continues at coordinate 14,688,130 of CM020024.1, read as the reverse complement.
TCCTTTAAGAGAGAGAAATAGATCAAATTGCATGAAATGGTAGCAGATGGTATTTTTCTCCAAGAAATTCATTTAAATGAATTGCATAAGAACCTGCAGAAAGAATTGGGGAACAGAGCCTATGCTTCTTCTAGAAAAACCAGTTTATGGCAGTTGTGTTCTGGTAACATCCTCTATTATAAAATAATTGAAAACGCTGGTTTCTGCAGTAAGGGCCCATTTTTAAACACAATTGATCTGCTGGTGATGTACCCAAACAGACTGACGAACAATGGAAAGCAAAGTACTTTTCCCAACCTGCAGAGGGTCCTGTCCTGATCTCAGAGGCCATTTGCTGTCAGATGACTTTCATGAACTTTTAAATCTATCCTTGACATTGCAAGCAAAAAATATTACTACCCCAAGCACTCAGCCATAGCTTTATCAGCAAGTTGAACACTGCATTTCCATAGCAGAATTTCTTTCTCCCTGAACAACTAATATATCTTCTGATGCCATTCGCACAGATGCATCCTGCAGTGGCTTTGCCAAGACATAGCCTCTGCTCAGGTGAATATTCATCAGGCTTTTTATGCCTGAAATGGTTTTTCATAGTGCTCTATGTAACCTGGAAGAGTGGCAGCTCTTTTTAGAGTCAGCTCCTCCTTCTCCCATCCCATGGCTGCCAAGCATCTCAAATATGACTGCTCCTCCAAGAGCAATTAGTGAACAAGAAATAAAGAAAAGGAAGAAAGATCAGGTCTGCAGGTTAAAAGAGGGGAGAAACGGCAACAATGCAGATATAGGCTGATCTTTTTTCCTTTCGACCATTGCTCCTATAATTTAACGTAACATTCAACCTGAAAAAGGCAGGAGAGGTGTGTGGTTGAGGAAAGGAAGATGGAGGAGCAGTTCTCTCTGTTTCCAAGAGACCTGACAACCCATCCATACAGCGCCAGAGAATAGATTCCATCATCCTGTTCACCGCTAGTGGACTGCTTCCAGTCTGTGCCCTGGCTCTCGCTGCCTGTTTATTCACTTTAAAAATCTCATCACCCTAAGCAGAAGCAGAGTACCCTCCAGGAATATCCTCTCTGTCACTGCTGAAAAGACTGATGAGAAATTCACCCCTTCTTGCCTAAGATCACTTTTGCATCCTCATCTCTATGGGCAGATCCAGCCCATGAGCTCAGCCATGTCAGCTTATCGGTTTCTTCTTAACATCGGTGCTTTTCAGGGAAATAAAACCTGCAGATTTCTTGTTGTTTACCACTGGAGAGACTGCTCTGGTAACCCACTGAGGTCCTCCAGAGGAGTCTCAGCATGGTAAGTAAGAGTTAGCCCACAGCAATTACTCTCCCTATGTGCAGGAAACAGTGGAGAAGAACTCAGTTCCACAAAGGTAGGACTTACCAAAGCCTCCTACACCCCATCATTTCCAAAAGGCAACAGAGACCTAAATAAGGTGTTACCTGCAATGAAAAGCATATGCAGTGGGAGAGATCCTCAGTGGGAATTCAACAGGGCTCTGTTGACTTCAGTGAAGCTTCTCAGATCTGGCCCTTCTTTTTTTTTTTTTTTTGTTGTTGTTTTTTTGCTGTTGTTGTTGTTGTTTATGTGAATGTACACTTCTTACTATTTATAACGGTAGATTTACTCTAGCACTATAAATTCCTCCATCACACATGTAATACTATGTTCAGTTTTGGTCCCTGCTATACAAAAGATGTCAGCAGGCTGGAGGGGATCCAGAGAAGGGTCACAAAGATGATCAAAGGACTGGAAAGCTTCACATATGAGGAAAGGCTGAGACAACTAGGTTTGTTCAGCCTTGAGAAAAGAAGTCTTAGGGGAAACCTTATCACCATGTTCCAGTATTTAAAGGGTGGCCACAAAGAAGATGGAGGCTCCCTTTTTGCAAGGAATCGCATCAAAAAGACGAGGGCTAATGGGTACAAATTACTCCTGGGGAGATTCCAACTGTACACAAGAGGAAAATTTTTCACAATGAGAGCAATCAGCTACTGGAATAAGATCCTCAGGGAAGTGGTGGGTTCCCCAACATTGGATTCTTTTAAGATTCAACTGGACGAGGTGCTGGGCCATCTTGTCTAGACTGTGCTTTTGCCAAGAAAGGTTGGACCAGATGATCCTTGAGGTCCCTTTCAACCTAGTATTCTGTGATTCTATGATTCGATGAAAAGCCTGTAAGGACAATTACATTTTTTCAGTAAACCAGGCCATAGTGGTTCTGTGGATGTGCCCAGCCATAGGCATGAATTTGACAGGACTGAGATGATCTCCCATTCAGAGGCTGTTGAAAAGTGCATATGGTGTGCAGGGGAGGAGGCATCATGTCCATGCAGTCTGGTGCAGAGCTAAGCACATCCGTTCTCATTCCTGGGTCCATCTGTGCTGCCCTGGTCCAATGCAGCCCCACCAGGACCTACTTGCCACTCTCCTGAGACCCCATACATAACCTGTAAGTACTGGAGGAACTTTAATGGCTTACCCAAGGAATAAAATGCTAATTTTGTGGCAGCTTTATCAGCCACTGCTACAGAGTTGCTGCATGTTCCCTTGGCTTAGCAATTGAGTCAAAATGTGACCAGAGAAACTCACAGAAGAAAAACATCTACTGAGGCCTATTAAATACAAAAACATGGAGTCCCTGAACCCCAAACTACTGGAGGCTGGTAGAGTGTCTGGTGAGACACACCTGCCTTCTCCTTACAGTGCTCCTTGTTCATCTCCTATCAGCCCCCATGAGAGACCAGAAAGCATCAATGGTCCTTTCCCACCCCAAGATCCCTTCTTGCTCACCCATCTTTTCACACGTGGGTGACTCCAGTTCAACCTGCTTCCCAGCACCAAGACTTATTGCCAAAGTCTTCTGGTATATCTGAGAGGGGGGAATATGCATGAGGCAGGGGATGGCTGCCTGAGGCTGTGCACTTTGGTGCAGCCTGAGACATCTCCATGTGCCATCAAAGGGAGGTGGGGTGGCAAAAACCTCAACAGCATGGCTTCAGCAGAGCCAAGTGGGAGTGAGGGACAAGGCTGAGGAGATCCTGGAGTTAGAGCTAAAGTGAAGAGGTGGTTCTCCATCCTCACTGTGGAAAGGGCTGGTCACCTCTGTATCTCTATGTGGTGTGTTAGGAGCACGTTCCTCCACTGGAGGGAAGAACATGGGAGAAGCAACCCAATGGGACCATCACAGGAAGGCACTGCCTCCATGGTCACCATCAATGGACTTTCCTATAGGGACTGGGGAGGGATTTCCCATTCCTACCTCTGAGATTTGTAAAATCATCAAGATCTCACCGAGGGGGAAAAGCAGCCAAAAACCTAAATCAAACATCCAGTAAATGCGGCTCCCACGCTTGTCTCTGCTGCTCAGGAATAGAGGAAAAGGACTGACTACAAGGAACATCACTTAGGTCCTATTAAGGGCACAGCTGGCAGGGAATATATCTTGTCAACATCAGAAGTCTGAAAGTGCAGTGAATCAGCTCAGGACACTTCAGGCCTTCAGAGCGTGTAAAGCACTGCCTGACTCAGGTTGTTGCACAGCAGCAGTAGCATACAAGGGAACAAGAGGTTAGGGATGCAGTTTCTGTTTTAAAAAAGTGATCTACTTTAATGACTCTGTCCAGAAATATATGGGGTATCATAAAACTTTGAATTGCCATTTATTTTTCCAATGTGTTTTGAACGTAGTCCATGAAAACAGCTTTAGCGTTGGCAGAGGTTTAAAAGCATTTTATTATATGTGAAAATAAAGACACATCTTTAGCATCCTGTCCCATATTCAGAGGAGATAGCCTCAACCTTGACTTTCTTTCCAACAACACCTCCCTTCCTAATGGCACATTCTCTTTGTTCACATTTTAAAACTGAAGTGCTTAGCAGCAGTCAGACCAGCGGAAGCTGCTGTTCAGCAATGGAACATTTCAGTCATAAAGAGAATGCAATAAACAGGCTCAAGGATTTGGATAGAGAGAAAGAGAACAAAAGGAAAAAAATCTTTTAGTATAATTGAAAATAGATTTACTGCTTTCTACTCCTTGAAATTGGATTATCACATTTCAGAAATAACATTTTCAGACCCCTTTCAGAAATAACATTTCTCAGACCTGTTTTTCAGTCTTCTGGCTAGGAAATATGCCTCAGCTTCAAGGTAAAGTCTTGGAGGCAATATGTATCTCATGCTACAGGAGATACAAGTTAATTTGTCTTGTTCTCTTGTTCCTGAAGCTCAGGTGAGTTGAATAGGAGAGAAAGCAGTATTCCAATCCAAAACTGGATGCCCAGTATATGATTTTCGAAAGCTTCTCTGTTCCTCGAAGACTAATCTCAAAAGACCTCTTCCAGCAAAGCCTGGCTTTAAAAATGTGAGTTGTCCCATTGACTTCAGCTCAACTCCCACAGGCTTCATCAGTGACTTCTGTGATTTGTTGGTTTAAGATCTTCATGCGCTACAGAATTTGATGCCACTACATACTCCTGAAAATTAGGAATTGCTCTCCTTTCAAGTGGAGACATGGGAAATCAGTATGTGAACAGACCTGTTCTGGAGGAACACAAAGTTCTCAAAGTCAATAGTGGTACAGAGACTCATAAAAAAAAACCAAAAAAACCCCAAACCAACCAACCAACCAACCAACAAACAAACAAACCTCAGGATTTTGGGGAGTTTGTCTAAGCCTGCAGGGCTGGTGGGGTACGAGACTGTGGTGGGCACATTCTGTGGCTCTGCTGCATGCTCCCTGGGTGGTGTGGCCAGGGCTGGCTTGGTGCTGGAGGGAGAGTGCAGCCTGGAGAGTATGGCAACCTAATCTGTCTCTGCTTGGAAATACAGGAAGGGGCTGCCCTGGGCTGGGCACCAGACTTGCTGCTGGCCCCACAGGCTTCTCCTGCTACCATGGGCAGAGCTGGGCAGATTGAGCAGAGGATACAAGATACAATAGCCTGAGCAGCAGTACCCACTGTCAGCCCACATCTCTTTGAGAAGGAGCAGGGAGCCCTGCTATACAGGTTCCCCTCCAGCCCCTGTTCCAGTCTGACCCTTCCTCCTTCCTTTGCCAAGAGGCCTGGGCTGCTAGTCCCTAAGAGGAGATGGCATTGTGGGAGGTGTGAGAAACCTCAAAGGTTGTGGGAGGTGGGAAAAGCAGTGCCTTTCTCCATTCCCAGCTCCCCGAGCACCTCAAATTCCTTTCAGCATCTCTTTGCCACCATGGTCCCCCATGAAACACCTTGCAAGGCTTTGCAAACATGAGAAGAAATGCTCCACAAATATCTTGTTTTAGCTCATTTGCAGCCCAACCTGCATTGAGTTTAGGGCTTGGAATAAAAATCTAACAGTGCTCAGTGTGGTTCACAGTCAAAGGCAATTTCTGCTCCTGACTGGAAAGTGAAAATTCACTACAGCCTCCATGTGAACCTATAAACCACCACAGGCTTAGAGAGTAGTTTTATGGACTGTTCAATCCATCTGGCTGCTGAGATAGATAAATGTATAATTTTACAACATTCGTAAGCCAGACAAGGTTCATCTGTTTTGCCTACGAACCTCTTACGTGGTTTCAGCAGTAACACAAAGTCCTGAACTGGTGAAAGCTGTTGCTGAAGGAATGGCCTTATGCCAGTTTGTACCATCTGAGACAAGCTCTGTCCAGTATATATAAAGCAATTACAGTGCAGGGTGCACTGTACATCTGACAAACTGAGCTGTGGCATAATCAATAAAGTTAATTACCTATCACAGCCTGCCCACATAGTACACAATTTTAATTCAATTATAACTCCCGAAAAATGATCCATAGCAGAGCAGATATATTTATCACTGAGGTCTAAATCAGCTGTGCGTGTCAAGGCTGACACTTAAAAATGAAGATGTTTATAGTTTCTGGAGCCCAAAGAAACCCACATAAAAAACCACATTCTTCTCAAAATAACTAAAAATGATCTGTCACTGGTGGAGGATTCTCTGCCTGGGAAATGAGTCCAGAGCCACAGTGAGTAGCACATTGTCTCCCCAGAGCCTTGAGCATAAAAATCAACCCTCCCTCATACATGTGGCCGTAGGGGAAATCACAGAGTCATCTCCAATGAAGCGGCCAGCACACTCCCCCTGCCTCCACCACACCAACCTCCAAGATGCAGCAAGTCAGGAAGATGCCTTCTAACCCAGCAGGGCCAGAAACAGTCCCCAGCCTGCCTAGAACAGTATTAAAAACCAGAAACCTTCCTCACAGTGCAAAAACTTTTCACATATGTCATCACCTGAGAGTTTCTGGTTTTCATTTTTAGGGATGTCATTCATCTGTGCATCTGCCCCTGCAGGTAAGAAAGTTTCAACAACTGTCCCAGTTTTTAATGTTTGTGTAACCTTTACCATGAGGTGTGATTTAGGGAGTCCCTTCTCTTTTCTCTCCCTGGCTCTCTGTCACCAATATCGGAACAGCATTTCCCATCTCCTGCATGACTTGGGGTATGGGTGTGGAGGTGGGTTAGGTGCTCTTGCTCTGTATATGCCTTTCCTGTGACAAATACGCCAGGGTGTTACACCCTGAGGAATTAAAAATGACTAGCTGGGAAGAAGCATAAAGCTAATAGCAGAAAAATTTATCAGGAACAACAGCCAGGGCATTTGCTGCACAACTTAAAACCAATGGGGTGTCCTGGTGACCAAGGCAAGTCCTTTGCTATTGTAGGCACCATGCCCTGTAATCATATGCAAAATGTATTCATGGCCTGTTCATACCCTTTTGTTCCTTTGCAAGTGCTGTCCTCCAGCATAACAGCTGTTTTCCTTCCCTGGTGTCTACCCCCAATATGTTTATAGGCAGCAATCAGATCCTTTGTTTTGCCAGCTTTAACAGGGCGAGCTCCTCCTCCTTCTTCTAAGTGAGGCTGCCTGTTCCCTGTAGCATGTCCCTGGGCCTGTTCCAGTTGATTTTGTCTTCTGTGGATGTGGGATACTAGGTTGGCATGGACATATTGAGATCTTATTGGTGCCTTCTACACCAGCATGGATCTTTCCTTTTCTCTTGCAAAAAACACCTGGCCTCTGAATTGCTTTGTCCGGTTTTTTTGGTTTTTTTTTTTTTCACCAGCACTAGGCAGTTACAATCACCATTATCTCAGGTTTGACAGAAATCAGCCCATGCCATGCTCCAGACCCTTTCTATCCCAACCTCTGACTAGATCCTTCCAGAGGCTGTTCTGACATATAGTCGTGCAAGGATGGGCCAATGCCCAAATTAAAAATGTCACCTTGCTTCTTTCTTCACCCTTAGACAAAACCTATTTAAAAATCCATTCGGGGTCTCTGGTCTAGAATTTGATCTTGTTTGCTGGTCTCAGTCGTGTCTGTCTAGTGCCACTGACTGTAATGCTGGATGTGCAGGAGCCTGCAGCTGTCCGGGAAGGACCCATGGCCACTGCACAGCAGTGAGAATCCAGCAGGACCTCTCCAAAACACATTGTCTTTTGCTCCTAGTGTCTTAAACCAAAGCAGTTCTTTATCCACATCCTACTCCCATAGGCTTACTAAGGCTCACGCAATCCTGTTTTTCCATCTGTCTCTGCAGAGAAGTGCTGTTCCTGCATGGAACAGCTGTATCTCATTTTTTCCTGCTCCCACTCCTGACTTGGCTGTGGGAATGGGGGAACCCCAGCAGCCCTTTCAGATGAAGGCCTTCGGGTAGGATTTCTGAGAAACTCAGTCCAGTGTGCCAGGAGCTGGGACAGCCAAAAGGCTCCTGAATAAATGAAGCTGAGAGAGGCTTGTCTCCTACAGTCTCCATCTCTCCAGGACAGAGATGCCAAATATCTGCCCTGCTGGCTCACCATGTCAGGACAGTTTATGTGCCTTTATAAATTGGCCTCATCTTCATCAAGGAAGAAGACTGTACTGCTGCTATGTATCAGCTGTGGCTGAGGCTATCAAGACGGTTTGTAGAATTAAAACAAGCCACTAGGGCAAGATACAATTTTCTCCTTCCCCATTCTGTTAATTTTGTCACACAAGCATGGAAGTTACAGATTGTCTTGCCTTTGCTAGGGTTTTACCTCAGCAGTACTAGACATAGTGGCTGGTGTACGCAAACAGAACACCTTCCGCTCCTTTGCATTTGCTTCTGCAGAATCTGAACTGTCATTAAAAAAAAAAAAAAGAAAAAAGAAAAAAGCCTTTTTTCCAGCCTTTTTGATCACAAATTAACCCCCTAAATGTAAGCAGAGCGTAACTGATGCTGTGCAGGTTTCCTGCTGCGATTGGCAGCCTGAAACAATGGCTCAAAGATGTGCGAAATCTGCTGCCCTTGTTAATGCACCAGCAGCTCTAGTGCAAATACTCTGCGATAACCCCCAGCCTGCCAGCATTATCGGGAGGGGTGGGAGTCAAAGAGGAGCCAGAGGCCTACGGTGGAGAGGGAGTTCTTGCAGGAAAGGGAAGGCGAAGGGAAGAAAGTGAGCAGAGGTTGGTGTCTGAGGGGTCGGCACTGCCACCTCTTCTCCTGCCTGGCTCCCTTGGAAGCTGTCTGTCTGGAGGGGCTCTCCTGTCTGGTTACACAAGGTCACTGGAGGGGATGTAGTGCTGATCCTCCATTCCTCTGACATGGTTGCATCTCCAAGGTTAGGACAAAGATTAGTATTTATGGAATACCCCACATACAGGGGTCCAAAGAGCTTCTGAAAATGCACCCGGTGGCTCAGACTCAGAGTTTTCCCTATTGTTTGTAACCCTGGGCCAATATGCTGGGTTCAGACTAAGATCTCGAGATAGCCATAGTCCTTTTTAGATACTCTAGGAGACAGAAGAATTAAAGACAGAGCAGGCAGGCAAATCCAGAGAAGGCTTCTACGTTGCCATTTCTTTCATTTATTCATCTTTTACCTGTGGTAGGTAGCAAGGAGGGAGATGAAATCTGGAGGAAGATCTCACTGAGTGAGAAGTGTGTGAAAGGCGAGGTCCTTCCCTGTACCACATACTGCCCCAAGAGATGTACAAGGGAAGGAAATGAAAGGGGCAAGAAGCACTTTGAGGAGACTGTAAGAATTACAGCAAAGTTGGAAAAAGGGATGTGATTACTTCTGTGTTTGGAAAGATTTTGTGTGTAGACAATGGCAGGAAGACTATTAAACAGAGTGAGAGAAACCAGCAGAAAGGGGATAAGAGAAGGGCACAGATCAGCTTGAAGGTCTAGGAAATGCATTTTGTCAGAAGGATTTTGTATGGCATGTTATATGGTGGAGAGGCGGAAGAATATAAGACATAGTGGTGTTGAGCCTGGGATGACTAGTCTGAGATGCGGTAGAGGCAGAGGTGGCTGGCGCTGTCTCTCAGCTGACTTTGGCCAGGAAGATTCAAAATCTGACAAAGTGCAGAAAAATAAATATGTTTGGTGTGTGATGGGGGAGGGAAGTGTCAGATCTATCCATAGGCTAATAGTCTGGTAGCAGGTGAAATGGCTGGGAGCCATTAACTAGGTTTGAAAGAAATAATGTGAAGTCTTTGGCAAATAAAACTAACCTGGCACTTCTGCTCTCAGATGAAAAGATATATTTATGGTGATTATGGTGGAAGAGCAATGATTGTTCAGTTTTTGTATTTTCTCTCCTGACATCTATTCTGATTTGTAAATGATAGGCCAGCACTCTACTGATTACAGGATTATATGACTAACTTCCAGCAGAAAAAAAAGAGAAATCTGTCTTTTTTTTCTTTTTTTTTTTTTTTTCTGCTTGAGATGGAAGCAAAGTCATCAGCGCTGAAGATTTGGCATCAGGGCTCTAGTTTATTTTCAGCCGAATATTGAGAATTCTGGGCAAACTCACCACAGTCCATCACATTCAGATCTTTTCATGTGAGACTGAGCAAGACTCATGGCACTGACGGAATAGAGGAGAATGCGGGAATTATTAATGCCAACAGTATTATGTAGAGCTTTGTACCTACCTTCCGGGAATAATCGAAAACATTGCTGACACACAGTACAGTTTTATTTATTTTTTGCTACTCAGTCTGTTTCCAAAGTGCGTGAATCCCATTTGCTAAGGCTGAGATGTGAGGCAGGATGATCTAGGGAGTGAAGGGGGAGGAATCTGCCTGTGTACAGATATTCTGCGTAAGATGCACCTCACTGTGATGTCCTGTGTGAGTCCTCATCTAGCATCTGCTGCTTTTTTCAATATGTCTGCATTCTGTCCCATAAGGATATATATCATTGGAAATCCGCCGGAGGTCCTGAGGACAGCTTTACCCCTGCCTCTGACCCTGCATGGCCATTGCCCAGTCACCTACCCTGCCTTTACTTTTCTACAAAATTACTCTTAAGAACATTACGAATATCACAGCTGAGCTGTGGGGCTAAGATTGATGATACTGGGAATATATGCTGTTATCATATGACAAAAACAACTCCTGTGTGTTCCATGGGTCTGTGTACCATGGTTAGGGTTGGATGCAGGACACAGCATTGGACTTTTAGCCAGAAATGTCCCTGCTTCTGGGTAACACATACAGTCCCAAGAGCATGGGGTGAAGGAACTGGGGACAAGTGCAGCTCCCCATGTGGGAATGTGAGGCAGGGGCTGGGGGGCAGAGTGGAAGGGGGAGCTGGCAGCCTTCCCAGTCTTTCGGATAAATTGGCGCCAAATATTCAACTCCTTCATGAGCCCAGTGTGGTGATCAGGGTTTGTGCAGCTCCTGGAGAACTAAATGTTCCAGGTAAGTACTATTATTAGGTGTTCTGCAAGCAGAGGAGCAGAACAAGCCAGCAGCCAGCTTTTTAACCTACAGATACTAAATTTGAAAAGTCAGTGAGGACAGTAATGAGAGGGACTGGGAAAAGGAGATGGTCTTTCTGCAGACACAGAAGCTGCCCCGACGATGCCCTATACATAGAGTGGGCAGAGACGCAGGGTAACAGCAAGGTTTGAGGTTCAACTTCAGTGGTCTAACTTTTGGATCTGCAGAGAGCAACCTTGCTGAAAGGGGAACACCTTGGGATGCCAGAGAGCTGGCATTTTTTCCACCTGGGGAAAGAATCACGCCTAGGAAATCAGAAAAGGTGCATGGGCAGCTGTGACCAGGAAGTCATTATTCACTGTTTCTCGTAACACAGAGCTGGTGTTTCTCCTGAAACAAGAAGGGAGTGGATCTAACACATACCGCGTGTGTGTGTTTTCTCAGCCAGGACATCGCTAACAGGGGAACATCTTGACACAGGAAACAGGGGGGCCAGGCTCGTTAATGGGCTCAAAACCAGATAGGGCACAGTCAGAAACATTAGACCCTTCAGTGGGTATTAGATGTGATGATCCAGGTATGATCTGCTGTGGAAGCTGATGAAGCACAGTTTCCTGGAGCCTGAAAACTTCTGTCCGTGGAGGGACTCAGCTGCATATGCACTGTTTTGTGTTTGTAACAGATCTTTTGCAGGATGAGCCCCAGTCTTTGTTCCAGGAGTATGACAGAGTGAGAACAGGTAAGCATGGCGAGGTGGGGTAAGTGATGCTGCTGGAGTGTTCCCGGTTTTGGTGACTGCTGCTCCTGTGTGCTTCTCTGCAGCTCCTCTGATGCTCTGTGCTCACATCAGAGGTTGGCAGAGCTGAACACAATCCAGGGCCACCTCCTGTCACTGCTGAGAAACTGGCCTCCAGAGGGACAATTTGAGGAACTGAGACTGCACAAAGTTACTTCCCTGCCTGGAAGAGAGCTTGGGAAAAATAAGACCAAGTGAAGGATTCGGACATCCTCTGCCTAATGCCTGCACTCCTCTGCAGTAGCAAGCTAATTCTAAGTTTGGTCCTGACCCTTGTCTCCTGAACTGACTGCAGAGAACGAAGCTCCTGCAGAAGCCACTGGTTAATCCGGAGGCACAATCTGGCCTTGGAGAAGCACAGCCTGGTGAGCATGAGACAAATGGGGATAGTCCAGAAGGACCTGGAGAAATTAAAGAAATTATCCCCCCCACCCCGGCAAGCTTTACAGCTGCTGCTGCCTGCTCAGCTGCTGTCCAGACAGCAGGCAGCAGTGCCTGCAGGAGTGGGGGAGAGGGAGGAGAAGGTCTCCCGGTCCCTAGCTCCCAGAACGGTTAGCAAGGCCCAGGAGGGCAGAATCCAGTGTGCAGTGCTGCCGCGGCTTGCATCCAAAAAGAGGACAGGGAGGCAGAGGTGCAAAGCTCCCCTGGGGCTTACGAGCTCACCTGCCAGCCTGAAACCACTGCTGGCTGCCTGGCTGGTGTCAGGGACAGGGAGCCTGGCCTCAACGCCTCCTTCAGCTGGGATCAGGGGGCTACCTCAAAGAGCTGCTGTAGGAGCACAGAACAAAGCAAAAAAACCCTGCTGGTCTGTAACTCCAAAGTGCAACGCTCCCCAGCCCCCAGGCTTGGAGCTGTACGCACACAGAACAAAACCAGAGCTCCTGCACTGGACAGCAGAGATCCCCATCTTCTTCCTGCTCTCAGGAAGCTTCCCTGGGGGCTGACTAAGCCTAATGGCAGAGAGCAATAATTACTACTGCTTAATCAGGACTGTTGTAGGATAAACTCTATTTAATGAGGATCATTTCACAAGTAGCCGGTAATTAAAGGACACTTAAACAGGAAAAAGAGGTGTGAGATTCTGAGCATGGATTTCTGGAGGGACAGTGCGAAACAAAGACAAAGGCATATATTTTGCTGTGTGTTTCCATCAGTACCTGGAAGGCAGAAAAATAAAAAATGAGTCCCTGAACAACCCACTCCACTGCACCTTCCCTGAGATGGTGACCTCTGTGTGTGTGTACACATGCATGTGTGCAGCCACATCAGAGAAGTACACCCAAGCTCTGCAGGAGACCTCACGCCTCACTTGTCACAGAGTGGCAAAAGGCGGCACAGTGACCGGAAAAACCTGCAGCCCACCATTTGCATGCTCCAGGGATCACTGCGTGAATTAGAGCGGGATGAAAAAACTATGAATTGAGGGATTATCTCACTATACAGGACAAATGGAGGAAAAAAGAGAAGCCATTTCCAGTTTCATTATCCTTAATATCCCATTCACTGTTGTGCTTTCCTATGCCTCTCTGCTTTATTTTTTTCCCCCCATTTTCTCCCAAGTATAGGGTATGCTAGTGGGCAAGCAATGCTCTGACTTTAGGAGAGGAAGGCAGTCTAGCTTTGAGGCAGGTCTCCAAGCATTGTGTGCACAGCATGGCATCTCTGAAGAAAAAATGCCCTTCCTCACCAACACCAACAGAGGAAGGAAAAAACTTCAGGGAAGGCAGTGGCTTAAAAGATACGTACACAAAAATGACACATTCAGATTTCACTTGCTGTTGTAGCTCACTCCTCCTCTCTCAGCACTGTCCTCCCAAGCCTTCCATATCTCCGGAGGCAACATTTTGAAACAACAAAAATAGATGTGTGGGAATGAGGAATGGCTCAAATAATTTCAATTCCTCTCAGCTAACAATCCTCAGCAATCGCAGAGGCTTCCACACCCCAGCAGCAAATACCTCTGGAGGGCAGCTCCATACCATCTATCTTAGGTGTTTGTAGCTGAGGGAGATGACCAAGACCTCTGGAAGTGGCTGTTTGTCAATGTGACAAGGGAACGAGGACAACCAGTTTAGAGTAGACACCCAGAGAGAGATTCGTTAACCATCTGGACTCTCTTTATAGTTGATGGAGAAGAAGCCACTTCCACATGTGATTCGCTGGATCTCTTTTACACATATTTTTTTAGGATGAGTTGTGCTTACGCATCAGAAGTGCCTGTTTCTCTTCATTGCCTATAAAGGAGTCAGCATGACTAGCTCAGCTGTTGACGTGTGCACTGTAGGAATCTAAATTTGGGCAGATGAATCCCTTTTCCAACTTTCAAACTGCTGAAGTTAGGTAACATGAATTCTTCTGTGGGCATGTGCTAAATGTTTGAGTAGATGGTATTTTTTAATTCACCCTCTCCTTGCAAGACGATCACATCAGTAGGGTTATCTGTGGGAAGAGGAAACAGTGTGTGTCATTAAAACTAAAAGACATCCAAATTCTGTATTTTTTTCTGGCACAGATTACCATGTGAGCTACAGCAGATTCCTTAATCCCTCTGCTTTTTAAGATTTACCACCATTCGATTTTCAAATGTTAGCTTACAATTTAATTCCTGAACATGCAGACAATAATTTTTAGCACTTCACTGTTCTGTTTTTATCTCATAACATTTTTATGTGAATATATAATTTTGTGTCCAGATTCATTTCATTTCGAGTGTTTTAGCTTTCTTCCCCTCCTCTGGGAACTGCTATGCAATTCTATCATAAATCTGAACTCTCAAGCCTGAAGAACGGCACTAGTCTTTAATACAAGAGCAGCACTCCTCTACATTTGATACTTGTGAGGAGAGTATTTCATATTTTCTCTCCCTTCTAATTTTCTTATTTTCCTTGAGTCCTCAGTTCTTTGCTGATGTGTAGGGTTGTATGTACTGTTCCAGAAGATGACTTGGGAACAAATGCCTGCCAGAGAAAAGGCTTTTATAATCTATTGTGTGTGTGCCATTGTGCTACTGGGTAGTTTGACACCTATTTCTGCTTGGCTCACACTCTTTTCTAGAAAAGCTTCTTTCAGTTTGGAGACTTAGGAGACAACCATGGAGACCACATATTTCTTTCAAAGGTACAAATGCTCACCCCTTATCCCATACGGCAAAAATGTGACAAGGGATTTCTTGTTAGTGGTAAGCACTGGAATAAAAAAAATCAATAGATTAGGCTTAAAATCCACCAGAAAAAGGTGCTGTGTGGGGAGGCTTGTCACCATATTCAGATCATTCTGCTTAAGAGTCTATAAATTTTAAACAGGGGCAAACATCGTTGCAAGCACCATCAGGATGTTCATCGCGTTTGAATGAAGGCGTATGGAAGCTCACAGCTTGCAGTGCAGCCCAACGTGTGGCAGAGGCCGCCACGGGGCTGCCACAATGCCGGGGTGAAATGGGGAGGGAGGGCACTGGGGTGTCTTGCTGAGGTCACGGCTGAACTGCTGGAGAGCATCTGAAAAGCTCACAACAGCCTTTGAGATGAACAGGAGTATTTTTCTAAAGAATGCACATGTAGAAGCCACAAACATGGAGAAAGTGTAGAACATGCACCCACAAAGACTAAATTTAAAAGATGTGCTTAGCAGGGAACACATGCATAGCATATGGATGCAGCTGACGGAAGAGCTGTTGGACTCCATTCAAGATACCACTCAGCAGATGAACCGTCATAAATTTAAGCTACACATGTCACATCCTTACCACTAAGATTCCCTTTAGTCATGTGTGAATGCAATTTAGTTGTTAGATCCTGGCTCACAAGTTAACTTGTTCGCTCTCTAAGAGCATAAACGTGGTGAGCAGGACACATAATGTAGAGACACCCTCAGCTGTTCATTACCTTTTGTGAATTATTAGCCTGTGGGCTTTTTGCAGCCCCTACCTTGGCATTTGTTAGTCCTGGCACTTGCTGCCTCATGGGTGTTGCATGCTGTCCTTCAACTCTTCAGCTGCTCTCTGACTGACAGGCCAACTTCTTTAACATTTGCTTTCATACATTTTCTCATATTAAGTTAAGCTCCTTAAGCTGATTAAAAGCCTTCCAAGATTATATCATTGCCAAGCCTTCTATGCTTAAGCGCACACACACGAAGACAATCATTCTGAAAAGGAAGACAAATAATAAAACCTATTCTGGATCTCTCCAATTAGGATGCTAGTAGCTAAGTGTCTGTCCTCCAGCCAATTTTCTATTTTACTGAGCCAGTCCACATCTTTGATGGATATATAAGAATGCCAGGTTATTATTCTTTGGCGATTGCTTTCTGTTATCAAAGTCTTTTAATCCAAAACACAATATACTAATAAAACTGGTAGAACAGGTAAACATTTACAGAGAGAAAATCAGACCATCTTCCACTTCCATGCAGCACTGGAGTTGTAAGAGATTCCTCACAGCTGCTTGCAAGGAATTGAAGTTTTAGATTTGCACTATCCTTTTGGAACCTAATTTTATAAACAGCTGCCGACAGTCCATTAATTTGAATCTGAGATGCCCTCTGAGTTAGCCTAGTGCTAAAGAAAGCATTAGTTTCCGTTCCAAAATGTGCTTTATCACACATTCCTGCTGCCCCTTTTGCATACTGAGCCTGTTTGACTCACGGCAATAGCAGCATGGTATTTAAGCACCAATTACATTTTGGTAATCCAGACAGTATTTTAACAGGCAGAGGAAGACTGAATGACCTTAAGCCTTTTAGGATAAGAAAAAACCCAGTCTTAAACATTCACTGGAAGGATTAGCCACTCAGGTGTCAGGCTGTAGGGTGTGCCCTGCTGTTACACCAGTATAAGACAGCAGCCGTGAGCACCCTTGTGGGAGGTGTGCCCATGGAGAGGAACTCCTCTGCTTAGTGACAGAGCTCCGTGGGGAGGTGAGTAGGTTGAGGAGTATCAGAGAATGTGAGAAAGAGATTGATCACTGGAACCACATTCTGCCTTCCCGGAGACAGGCCCAACAGTCAGGCAAGATCCATAACACAGAAGACTCCCTCTCCCCTCTCCATGTGACTAAACATAGTGATGGGAAGTGTTGCCGAGGTTCAGTCAGCCCAAGCCCTGCATAAAAACCACTTCCACAAAAAAAATACATGGGTCATTGTCATAGGTGACTCCCTTCTGAAGGGAGCAGGTGGCCTGATATGCAGACCTGACCCACATCTTAGGGAAGTCTGCTGCCTCCCTGGGAACTGGGTTGAGTATGTAGTGAGAGAGCTTCCTACCCTGGTACAGCCCTCAGATTATTATCCGTTACTGGCTTTTCAGGTAGATAGCGATGAACTCACAACAAGAAGTCTAAGAGCAATCAAGAGGCTCTCAGAGCCTTGGGACAACAAGTCAAGGGATCAGGAGAACAAGTGGTGTTCTCCTTTATCCCTCTAGTTGCAGGGATTGATGTCGGAAGAAACAGGAAGACCCAGCAGATCAATGCCTGGCTCCACGCCTGGTGCCACTGGCAGAACTTTGGGGTTTTTGATCATAATCACAGAATCATAGAATCATCTGGTTGGAAGAGAACTTTAAGATCATTGAGGCCAACCGTTCACCCTGCACTGCCAGGGTCCCTAAACCATGTCTATCAGCACCACATCCACATGGCTTTTAAACACTTTCAGGGATGGGGACTCCACCACCTCCCCAGGCAGCCCGTTCCAATGCTTAAAGACCCTCTGTGGAAATAAATTTTTCCTGATATCTAACCTAGATTTCCCCTGAGGCAACTTAAGGCCATTTCCTCTCATCCTGTCATTTGTAACATGGGAGAAGAGACGGATCCCCACCTCGCTACAACCTCCTTTCAGGTAGTTGTAGAGAGCGATAAGGTCTCCCCTCAGCCTCCTCTTCTCCAGACTAAACAATCCCAGTTCCCTCAGCCGCTCCTCCTAAAGTAAGTTCTGTAGACCCTTCGCTAGTTTTGTTGCCCTTCTCTGAACATGCTCAAGCACCTCAATGTCCTTCTTGAAGTGAGGGGCCCAAAACTGGACACAGTACTCAAGGTGTGACCTCACCAGCGTCAAGTACAGAGGGACAATCACTTCCCTGCTCCTGCTGGCCAAAAGTCAGGAATGCTGATATGTTTTCTACTTAGACTTTAGTAAAGTTTTTGTCACTATTTCCTACAGCATTCTCCTGGAGAAACTGGCTTGAAAAAACTGTCTGGATGGCTGGGCCCAGAGAGGGGTGGTGAATGAAGTTCAACCCAGTTGGCGGCCAGTCACCAGTGGTGTTCCCCAGGGCTCAGTATTGGGTCCTGTCCTCTTTTAACATCTTTATCAATGATCTGGATGAGGGAATGGAGTACACCCTCAGCAATTTTGCAGATGACACCAAATTAGGCGGATGTGTCAATCTGCTGGAAAGTAGGGTTGCTCTACAGAGGGCTCTGGACAGGTTGGATTGATGGGCCGAGGCCAATGGTATGAGGTTCAACAAGGCCAGATACTGGGTCCTGCACTTGGGTCACAATCCCCTGCACCACTACAGGCTTGGGGAAGAGTGGCTGGAAAGCTACCTGGCAGAAAAGGACCTGGGGGCGTTGGTCAATAGCCAGCTGAAGATGAGCCAGCAGCGTGCCCAGGTAGCCAAGAAGGCCAACGGCATCCTGGCTTGTATCAGCAATAGTGACGTGGGAGTCGGCCTGTTCTCCCAAGTGACAAGAGATAGGACAATAGGGAATGGCCTCATGTTGCACCAGGGGATGTTTAGGTTGCATATTAGGAAAAAATTTCTTTACAGAAAGGTTTGTCAAGCATTGGAACAGGCTGCCCAGGGAAGTGGTGAGATCACCATCCTTGGAGGTATTCAAAAGACATATAGCTGTGGTGCTTAGGGACATGTTTTAGTGATGACCTGGCAGTGCAGGGTGAATGGTTGGACTCAGTCTTAAAGGTCTCTTCCAAGCAAAATGATTCTGTGTTTCTGTGATTTTTAGGGAAGTTTTGCTTATTTCGTGGTAGCAAAGCTTTTTAACATTATGCCTAACACTCAGATTTTGCAAATGGACAAAACTGGAACTACATTTTCTGGAGTTTCAGGGTTATTTTTCTCTAATGAAATTAAAATTCAAACACGTCCTCTCTTTCTTTAAAGTCAGGTTTAAGCAGAATACTGATATTTGTCACTAGTGAATCTATATTACGGTAGCAGCCGGTGATACCACTCTGTGATGGCAGTTTCTTTCTGATTGGGGCCTGTATGGTAGAAACACAGATGCAGAGGCATCTGTGATATGGTTTAGAGAATAAGCTGCTGTTGGATGACGCTGTAGCTGGTGCAGGATTTGGAGGTTTCTTCGATGGCAGGTTTTGTTGCTGATATTACTATTACTGACTATTGTCAAAGAGATAATAAAGAGAAATGACACGTGAAAGTAAGCTGGAATGGAAAGAATAGGAAAGCAAAATTATCACTGAGCAAACTAAGAACAGCAGTGTTTTGTTTGGTTTTTTTTTTAAAGAGATTATGCAGAGGTGAATACTAGTACCTCTGTGAATATGGAGATTTTCCCGAAGTCTAAAATGCATCATGGGAAGATGCGTCTTTTAGGTAGAAAGGTAGACTGATGGGCAGAATAGGCTGGAACTATTCTGCAAGAAATGGCACAGTTTCATAAGTTATTCATCTAAATGGAAATGGTGAAACTAAGAAATGAAAGGCCTTAAATGCAGGGGTGTGAAATTTTTACTAAACCATGGAGTGCACTTGATGAGCAGTGAGTTGTTGTGGCCAGAGATAAGTCTGAAAGATGACCTGAACAGTTAATATTTTAAATTAACTTCAGGGAGCTAAAATTGCTGAAATGAAAGGCAACGAGAAACAAGTGTTGATGGCAAAAGAAATAGAGCTTCTGGGCAAGTACTGTAAGGATGAAAAGGCCAAAATCTAGAGGTGATGTGGGAGGACTGTGACAAAGGTAATGCACCTGTGATACTGGAAGAAGATGGGAAGAACGCAGAGTTTCCTGTAGAGGAAAAACAAGCATCAGTTTAGCCATCCTGAGTTTAAGATTACAGCTATGCAATAAATAACATTAGAAAGAAAATTAAAGGGTTTTTTTTCGTCTGAGGTTTGCAAAGCATACCTGAAATTTCTCTGTGCAAAGAAGCTAAAGGGGCGCTGGACTTGACACTGTAGGAGATGGGCCAGAAGGCCAGGTCCTTGTTGTACTCTTCCTTGTAAACCACCAGAAACACAAGAGGACCATGGCAAAGTGAAGGAAAGCTGAGAATCAGTAAAGAATTATGTCACAAAATCCTCAAAGTGAACAGGCTTCAGGAGCAAAATGGCAGTGATGCTTGAAAAGCAAGGGGGCAAAAGACGTAGTAACGTGCTGAGGCATTGTACTGGTCTGCATCTAGCTAGTCACAAAGCTTGTTCTTCCATCATATGCATAGAAACTCTGCACCTCAATAATTTTTACTTCATTTTAAATTATTGACCAAGATGCGCCCATGTAAGATTCATGTTTCTGTCTGCCTGGAACTTTAGATTTGCGAGCCCTTAAAAAGAAGAAAACATCTTGTATTAAATTTTGTAAGCAGCCAAAATGCTCTTCATTTTTTATCCCTGTAGTTTAAATTTAAATTTATGTTTCTAAATTTACATATTCAAAAACTTAATCTGAAACCTGTTTGGAATTTGGATGTCTCTTTTTATCACATTTCATTTAATGCAGCTGCTTCTTGAATTAAGGCATCACCCCTGCAGCTACTGGATGTCAAAGGACAAAAAAAAAAAAAAAAAAAAAAGAATTGCCAGAAAGAAAACTGAAGCCACATGTCTATTCTGCATTTGAGCTGCTGACATTTTCTAGATAACACCAAGAGATGTCAGAATACAGGCTGTTAAAGCAGTCTATGTTTGGAGCCTATTAAGTTGAATTCTGAGAGTGAAGGGAAATGTGAAGGCTTCTGGAGGGACTGACATATACCATTACTTGCTTTATTTCAATTTTATAGGCGAAAAAAAGGATATTTTTTTCTGACTTTTTTTGCCCAAGAGTTCCTCTTAAAACGTGGCAGGTTGCAAGAGCCTGCAATTTCACTCTTAATTCCTCTCTGTATTCAAAGGCTCCAAAATACAGCTCCTGCCCTTCCGATGAGGAAGGGCTGAGAACTCCTGTCAGAGCCTCTTACTCTCATTACTGTCAGAAGCCGCTGCTGACCTGTCTTCCTCTTTTGCACCAATAATTCTGCCTCTTTAATACTGCCACATTACGCTGCCCAAGGGGTCCAAATTGCCTCTTATTGATAAAGTTGTAGCTCCACTGAGTTATACCAGGGTAAAGGCACCTGGAAGGAGGAGGAGGACTCTGAGTGTCTTCTTCAAGTCGCTTATATGTCATGTAAAGCAACCAGACTGACCCTGGTCTTGCTTCCTAAGCACCCTCTTGCCTTCTCATACAGTGGAAAACTTTGGGAGGAAATTGGTTTCCTGTCAGCTGAATTCTCCCTGGAGCTCCTTGGCACTCACAAGAGTCTGGAAGGACATCCCTCCAGAGACCACATTCCCATGCCTCAGCTCCTTGCTCCAGCTCCTCTGTCCCATACACAGAAAGAGATGTTTCAGCATAGACCTTCCCCCATCCAATGCACAAGGCAATGAGCCTGAGACATGCTAAGAAAAAGCAGGAAGTGAAGAGGTCGCGACTAAAAACAGCTATTGCTTCCAGAGCCAAGCTGCTTTTCTACAAAGCCAGTACAACATGCTCTTCCACACTCACAGCCTTGGAAAGGATGCATAGGGTTGGGTGGTGTGCAGAGAGCTGAGTAGATTGCATACGGTTGGGGTGAGGCCATAGGGTTGGCCATTGCTGAGCCTGGACTGACAGGCTCAGATGGACTCCTGTTAGACCTAGCTGGGATGTCTCTGCCAACCTGCTCATCTCGATCTTCGGTTAACAGACAGCTGGTGCCATTTAATCAGAGGCACTGTTCTTATATACCCTCCACACCAATGAGACTCCTGAACTGTGTTGATCTGGATAATGCAGGTCTATCTGTTGCTTCCTTCAGTTGCTCCCAGAGCCTTTTGTGTTTGACAGTTTATAGATTATCTTAAATATTGTTTCTGACTTCAAAGATAAGTGGAGGTATTTAAAAGCATTTGAACATCCATCACATCTGAGCAAGAAATATTACAGAACAGCTTTCCCCCCTGCATAGCAGTTGGCCAGGGGTTTTGTACTGAAGCTCCTGCCTCAGCCTACACTACCCGTAGCGTTGACGTTCCCCATTTCCATGCACCTGCCTGCTCTTGTGATATGATCCTTCTTCAATAGTACTGCTGTTGTCTGCCTCAAAGGCAGTAAGGGCATGCGTCAGCCTGCCTGGGGCTGCTACAGGACCACACAGACCCTTTGCCAAGCTATTGCAAACTTAGAGGAAACAATCCGAGCAAGCGGAGCTGCGTCAAGCAATGCATATCTCATTCTGGAAGGCTGAATCCAAGCAGAAACAGCCCAAGAAGCTAAAATCCTTTGTATATGTCCTTGTAACTACCATGTGAATTAATTTGCAACTAGTTTCACCAAATTTAGCTTTCCAGTGATGCCTTTCAGAAGGTAATCTGTCATTTCCTCAGTTTGGATCTTTGTGTTATGATTTGTAGTGATGAAGGGTGCAAGTGGGACAGAGAGCTGCTAGCCTTTACCATCGCTTTACCTTAACTCAGCCCCTGGGAAGATCTGAGTGCATTATAAATGGCTCAAGCCTTGCTGCATTACTCTAGGACCCTGATTAGCTAAGCCAACAGCAACGTAAAATTCAGCAAAATGTGTGCCACTTCAGGAGGAAAACAAGAGGCTGGATGCTTTTCACTCTAAGCAGTAATGTTTCACTCTTCCCAAGATCCGGCGATTATCAGCTTCTATTGGTGAGATAGTCAGGGAAATAACACCTCATTCTCCTCTCCAGCTGGAATTACTTGCCAAACTCTGTTCACCTAAGAGATACAAATGTAATGCAAATGAATAATGAGGCCCACACAATTTTAAGGTTTAAACTCTTCTCTTAGTCTAAAGGAAAAAAGACTGCCTTGAAAATACCAATAGATACTCCAGAGGAGAGAAGAGAAAAATATGTAAATACCCCAACCAGTACTGAAGGTCCTCCAGAAGGAAAAAGTATTGCTCAGAAAAGTGATATGATATTTCAAAGGACAAAAGAATGAAACCCCCCCCCAAATTACCTTCAGCCATGCATTCAGGGACATAATTACATTATTTTGCTCCATTCTTTCTTTCTAATCAGATTAATAAATATATACACCAGGAAACATTAATATTTTGTATATGTGGGAGCTGATTTCATTCAGCATTTTGAAAATCCTTAAGCCTGCTCTTTATTTTGATTATTTATCTTTTAGCAAAGAGAACCCAGGCACCCAGAACTCAGAAAAAGATCAGAGAGTCCAGCTCTCCTCAAGGCTATTTTTTCTCTTTAATCTTCAGGGATCTGACTGAATTTTTCTCTGTTTATTATTATTTTATATTTCTTTTCCACATTCTATTTATTTATTTTGTTTTATATATTGTACCACCATGCTAAGGGCAACTGTCCTCTCTGAATCATTCGTCTTGTGTCTGTGACATTTGTGCAAACCTAACGTCTGCCTTCCTCATTTCAGCTCTTGGTCCCAAAACACATTCAGCCATTGTATTCCTTAATTTTTACCTCACTTAGCCAAGCAGCCGGAAACTAACTGCCTAATATTCTATTTGAAAATAAGTTTTGCATATACTTCACAGTCTCCAAGTTCTCTGGGGCAACAGCTGTCTTTTTAAATTATGGATAGTGAGTTCAGCATATCAGGGACTCAGGCCCGGAGATGGCTCCCTCAGGCACTGCCACACTGCGGCATGTATTTCTAACAGCAGAGGAGAAGAACCACCAGAAGAAGTGCCAAATTCTCTGTCCCTCGGTAACTTTCCATCCCTGCTGGAGCATGTACTACAGCTAAACACAAGTTCAATGCAGGGATAAGTGATGACATTTAAGGGCTCATGGAGGTCAAAAGAGATGATCCAATGGTCCCTCCCAGCCTTCGATCCATGAATCTATGAATATAGATAACAGCAATTAAAAAGCAGCTTTGTGAAAAGGTCTCCACAGCCACTGCTGCAGGGACCCTGAGAGAGTTTTGCTGGAAGACTTCTTCAGGCGTGAAGCCATAGAGCAACTCTGCTTTCAATGAACAGACACCACCTCAGGGGGAGAAAACATCTGCCTGAGGTAGCAGAAAGAGATGTCTCAAGAATAATGTCATCTTAACGAAGCTGGAGGTATGACGAATCTATTGCTGATTCCAAAGAGGTCCCACAAATAAATTAATTGAATTCTCCATGCGTAATTTTTAGGAATGAGCAACCAGGAACAGTGAACAGCATGGACAAATTTTCAATCATTCACTGACTGATTGTTGACCATTTAAATTCCCACCACTTTTGGAGTTGCTCATGTCTGCTGGCTCTGGTTTCACACTGTAACTCAAAATAAGCTGCAGCTAAAAGAAAAAAATCAGGACATTATTTGCAGTTGTGGTCCAGACAAGACAAGGACTAGGAATCCCAGACTGCACAGCTATGGAAAGCTTGCAAAATGAGACAGAGAATACGTAATATCCCCAGACATCCAGCAGCAGGTGTTTGAGGCAGAGCTGAACATCACCTTGTTTGAGCCTAGAAGAAGATTCCCTGCGGAGAAGTGGGAGTCAGTACGTGCCTGGCTGTTAACTTTATGCCCTTGCTATAACTTCACAGCCTTCTGCCAAAAGACAGTGGATCATTTATGAACATGGAAAAAAGGAGCTGCCTTTAATTTTGCAATAAGAAATAAACTTTGGGCCACCTCACTGTCTCACCAAATCCCTTTCCAAACATGTATTGTTTTGCAAGCAGATAATATTTCTAGTAATGAAGCAACAAAGCAAATACAGTTCAGTGCTCTGTAAACATGAATGCACACAGACCAATACATGAGCCTTGGAATAAAATTCCTTGAAAAAGCACTTCTTCAGATGCTTCCCAGTGATGGAGTACCTGCCAATGAGAAACCATGACTTTTCAGAAATTGCTTTACAATGCAGAAGTGATGGAAATCATAGTTACAACTTTCCAACACAAATAACATTCAGGATCTGCTTGGGTCAAAGATGCAACAGGGAAGGCTAGAAACGTGAGGCTGCTAGCTGATGGGTCTTGGCGTTGACTCAGCTCCCAGAATGACCCAGCACAGATTCTTCTTCACTTACCATGTCTGCTTTATTTTGGCACAGAAATATGACTAGTTCTCTGGCATGATTTCATGAAAAATTGTTTGATATTCACCTGCACATTTCTGCAAGTCCTGGCTTGTTTCTCCTGACGCAGCATGACGCCTTCCTGACTTCTTTCTGTCAGTGCTGGTGTTGCCATTGCTCTGAGCAGCTGAAAAGATGAACTTCTGGGTAACTTCAAGCTGCCCAGAGGAACTGTAAGCCTGCAGGACTCTCGTGATGCAGGTCTGCTCCAGACATCTCAGAAGTACTGGCAAGATTAAATTTTGCTGCGAAAGAGCAGCAGCAGAGCCAGAGGATGGTCCTGGAGAGTCTCGCTTTCCACCTCTGCTATGGCAGAGGTGTCAGGGGAGCAAAGGGTGGATGACAACAGTTGCAGGGAAGCCCTTAGGTCTTCACTACTGCCATCAAAACCCGCGGGATCACATGTCTCTTCCAACCAGATGATTCTGTGAGATGATTCTGTCCTGACTCTTCCTGCAACATCCACCAGTCTGGCTCCCCAGGGCACTGTCACGACAAAAGCAGCTGCAGGAGCCTGAACTCACTCTGGTTTCACCAGTAGTCTGTTGCCATAGGCAACTGCCTATTTTGCCTATACCTAGAGCTGGCCCTGAGCAATATACACAGCAGGATTGCTATGAGGAGATTAGCGCACTTTATTATACTATGCCTGCTCTTATCACCAACCCCAGCTCCCACGAATTCAAGATAAGGAAATTTCCCTCATGTGCTTACCATGGTCTTGAACAGCACTTTAGAGAGAAGCAGTGAATGCCACTGTATTCACATTTACATGGGAAAATTTAGGGAGTTGTTGCTATTCTTATTTTCAGGTCCTCTGAACCTTTCAATGTTCCAGTTCTGGTCTGGTTGTTTATCAGTTATCCCAGCTTGAGTAGCTTGAGGGTGTCCTTTCTGCACTAGGCTAATGTCAGTATGGGACCAAGGCATCATAATCCCGTCCATTGTAGCCCATAATCTTTCCCATTTGTTAAAAGGATCTTCCTCCTGATTCTTCTAAAACACCCAGCCCGTTAGGCAGGCTTTAGCCTGCACCACTTCACTTTTGGCAGCTGGGATAGAGAGGTACATCAGGTAAGAACACCTCTTATCTTCCAGGAAGTTGAAACACCTCTAAAAATGCCCTGTGTCATTGAAAGCCAAAATAGGACTTACTCCTGAGAGAATCAGACATGGAACCAAATCACTGCCAATTGACACGTTATCATTCATCAGTTGAGCAGCTCAACTGCAGGCACAGCTGCAGTGCACTACCCTGTCTTGACCTGGGATCACCATGGGGAAATGGAGTGGACCCTAAATTAGAAATGATGAGCCTAAACCCTTTCTCGTATGTATTTTCCATTTATGTTCCTCACTCCTTATTGAAATACCTTGTTGATTCTGGGAAATACCTCGTTGAATGTAGCTCAGATTGTCAAATCTGGGCATGTAATTCTGTTGAAAATCTTAGGTTTAGATCCCTCAGTACTTGCATAGCTCTAAAAGTCTGAGCCTCAAATTGGGTTCTGCAGAAAGGTATTTAGGTAATGTGAAATCCTGCTGCATTAAACAACAAATACAAGCCTAAGCTGACCTGACAGTGACCTTTTTAATAATAGAAAATTGTCAAAATAAACAAAGCACAATGCAAATGCAGATGATTTGGTTACAGTAGATTCGATCAAGTAAAACAGACAATCTAATTAACCAGTGATTAGATTAAGTAGAAGTCTCTGTTTGAGTGATGGATAATTAACCGGAATTGTATTTACTTCTTTTTTATTGTACTGCAGAACAAGGCACGTCTTTGCCTTTCTTTCCTTTCACTGCAGTCTTTTAATTAAAGAAAATTATTCTGAATGTTTTACACAGAATCTAGGCCTCTGAGTAAAAATGGTACATTGGAACATGGGCTGCCCTGTACCGAGATTTAGTTGTCGATCAATACTGTTTGAATCAGACTCATCCAATGCAACAGTGACAACCCTGCCTTTTCAGAGCTGCTTGGCATTTATAGCTCCAGCTGAGTGGAATGTGAGCTGCAGGTGCGCAGCCCTTTGGAGAGCCGTGCCCTTATTGTTCAAATATAATTCATGCTTGAGAACAAACAAACACATTCAAGGCAACTCCTAATTTCCGCACCTGAGTCAATCAAGATTTATTTTTATCAAGGCAAATGCACATAAGGGAATGGTGCACAGCTGATCAACATCCAAGGCAGAAATGGATCTTGCACTTTGAAATACTTATCAGAAATTGTTGCAGTGAGTTTTAACTGTAGGCTATGTAAGATACAGTCTTTTAAAGTGACTTATTTCCCTCCTTTTAAGAACTGTAATCTGGAGGATGGGTTTGGCTCCCTATCACTACCAGGAAAACGCTTTGCTACTTATGAAGCCCTTTTAATAACACAGCTTGTCAAATGTTACATGTCATTTTAATTTTTAAAGTATTTTGTTAATTGTGTATTTGCCAGAGGCTCTGTGATGTCTTATAAAATCTGTCATAGCAGGCAATCACTGGTTCACCGTACACATGGGTTGCATATTCACAAGTTCCTCGGTTCAGAATATGTAACAGTTAATTTGATGAAGTATCTGCTGGTAAAATTTCTCCCCTAGCTGTGGGACTACTGTCTGTCTGTCTGTCTGTCTAGACACTCTTACTGCTCTCATTACCATGGTATCTCAGTGCATCCAGACCCATGGATATCTGAGGAGGAGTTAATAAATATTAGCTCTTGCTAGGTCTCTTCAGAGGATGCTTCTGCCAAACTGCAGGGGACAGCAGATGAAAACAGCATGATTCCCGAATGCGATGAGCTGCCTGGAAGGGAAAGCCAGCAGGACAATGTTGAAGTTCTGGCATCTATTTAGCAGTGCCTTGCAGTCTGCCTCTGGCCAGGTGGCAGGGCATTTGTGTCTTGGCTTATACACAGGAATTTTTCTCACTTGTGTGCAGAGACAAGCAAAGCTAGAGTTACTGCAAGCTCTGTGCTAGTGAGGATGCCAAGGAACACCATGTGGAGGCGGGTGAATTCTGGATGAGAGAGTGGCTAAACAGAAAAGCTGGAGTGCCAGGGGTAGCCTTGGGGGCATTCCCTTAGGGAACAAACAGCAACTGAACTAGAAATTAAGACTTCACTACAGCAAGTAACTTCTCTGATCTAAGGTATCAGTTAGACTTTTAACGGAAACACCTGGTTGACCAGGTGAGGTGTATGTTTGCAGATGTTGTATATCAAGGCTACAGTTTTGGTCCTGAAATGCCAGCCCATGAATTCACCTATTTACTTGTAAAACCTGGAATCTCTTTTACGTTGCAGGCTTTATTTTCGCTGTTGCTGAGTGCAAGAGACAAACAAATAGAACTGCACCTTCTCAGCACTGTTGGTGTTCAAGGCTCAGGTCTTTTTCCCAGTGATGTTATTAAGAAAACTTCTGTTGTCCTTCATGTGAACAGGCTTGTAACTAATTTGACTTGTATTCAGTCCCTATTTATATCAGAACAATGACTCTGATCTAAAAGGGTTGTATCAGTGGGAGCAAAATACGACCTCTGGCTTGTACTGTTTCAGCAATGATTCTTCCAGTTTTCAACAAGGAGTTACTGTGCCTCTAACCTTTCTTACTAAAGTCTGTTCAGAGTAACAGGAAAAGGTATGCTTTCGTTTAATACTTTTTTCCATTTCAGGGTTGTTGTAATACCTGCCTGGAAATAAAAATCTGGGCAAGAAAATCAAGAGGAGAAGCTGGCCAACAGAAGAGCACTGTGTAACATAAAATAAATAGCAGCCCCCACTGCCTCCCTCAGAGGCCACATTGGCCTTTCGAGGTATTGGAGTCTCCACTTGCAGCTACAGTGTTCTCACCACCTGCATTAGCCATAATACAAGCGTTGGCAGAGCCCTCACTCACAGAGGTTGTAATATGTAAGTCCTTCCAGGACTTGCATAATGAACAGAATGAGAAAAAAACCCATATTATATAGAAATATGATATAAAGAAAATTAAAATATGTTTGAAATACTGGTTTTTAGAAGTACTTTTTACAGTTCATTCACCGTCTTGGATTACCGGACTTTAAGTGAAATGGGTAGAAGTACCTCTGGTTTATACTGTTTCAGCAGTGATTCTCCCAGTTCCCAGTCTCCCTCTTCTCACACAGAGTTACTGTACTTCTAACTTTCTCACTAAAGTCCATCCAGAGTAACAGGAAGACAGATGGCACTATATTAGAAAGTCCAAGAACGTATCCAAATTCTCTGACACTTCTGGCATAAAATATTTAATAAGTACTGTTTGTTGAAAAGACTGGGTGTAAGGAAGGCATGTGTACATCCTAAATAACATGGGCAAAATCATATCATCTCAGCATGCTGTTGTCCATGGACAGAAGTCTCAGTTGAATTCCCCTTCTTTCTCTTCACAAGGCCTTGAAGACAAAGAATTACATACAAGCCACAGGACTCAATAATGTTTTCCAGTGTCCAGCAGCCTAGATGCATCCTGACTCCACCTCATGGCAAAACCCAGGCATGTATCTTCTTCTCCCCTACTTCTTTCTCCTCTGTCTTCCTGTCTGGAAGGCCAGATGGGTAGACGTAGGCAAGAGGGCCTTGCTGCCAGCAAGGAGGAAGGAGTTGTAAAAGATAAAGGAAAGATCGTCCAGTTTTGATGGAAGCAAAGAAGGGGGGAATAAGCAGATATGATGTACAGATCTCCTGAGAAATGACAGAGAAGAGGAAAAGAGGAAGTAGAGCCTAATTTTTTCTGCTCAGTGGTGATATATGCTTGAAAACACCAGCCTAGGAATTGTGGAGGAACTCTAACGAATCTCCCCAAGTTGTGTCTATGGTGCTGATTACCACTGTTCCCGCAGAAGCCACTTGAGTTTGTGATTTGGAGATTTTTTCAGCAGGCAATGAAATATTAGTCACTATTTAAAAAATGTACCACATAATTGCAGAAGATAGCATGTTCCCATTCCAATTAGAAGTGAATGACTGTAATACCTGAAGGAGCCTTGTGCAGCATCTGTAGGTAAATACCACTCTTTCTAAAGGAATCTACGCATAGAAAAACACATAATAGGCTTGTGAATGTCAAGGTTTAGATGTAAACTACTGAGGTAAAAGAACCACTACCCTATGGAGAAATTTGAGTAGAGTCTGTTTTTCCTAAAAAGATGCAAAATATACTGCTAGCAAATCATGCTCTCCTTTATTGCTTGTATATCAATATGGCAAGCAGAACACTTTCTACCTCAGAAAAGTTTGTCCTCAGCTCTTCATGTTAAAGTCACAAAAGCAAAAAATGCTTCATCTTCAATCAAAGCCTGACTTCATTCATTAACCATGCTTGCAGCCATTCTCCAACACTGAGGTCAACTGGCCTGAATGGCTCATATTGACTCTTAAAACTCCTACACAGCATGTTTGTTGCAAATTGTTTACTGGGAATAGGACTGTTCCCATGTGCAGGTGTGTCCTGAGTGCTACGTTTTGTAGGGAAATGTAGGGGGCTGTATTTAACACGTAGACAGTTTTTTGACACATGTAGAGCAGATGGGCAGATGCTGATCATCTACATGTTGAAGGTGAGGCAGGTGCACCTGCCCTGATACTGGCTGAAACTTCTCAACTGCTGAAAGAGTTAAAACTAGAAGCTGCACTTTGGGCGTCAAGCAGCCCAGCTGCATGGTGACCATAGTCAGTACGCACCTTGGTGGAGGGATAGGAATGGCAAGGCCCTTCAGTTGACAGGCAAGGCCCTTAACCAATGAAATGCCTCAGTCAAGAGAAGTTTCTAGACCACTGAACATATATGACCACAGATCAGATTCCATTTGGGTATAAATGGAGCCCCATCAGAGAGCAAATGGAGCCAGTCCTCCTCCAAGCAGCAGGTCTGCAGTCAGGGACTCTGCCCTTGGATTGGGATGCCACCCAAGGTAACTCCTTTGAAGGTTGAGAGACCTCATCTCTTAGGTGAGTGATATCTACATTTGGGTCATCATCCCTAAACCTTAAGTCAGCTGTGTTAAATTTCGTTTGGCATCCTGAACCTGTAGTTTACTGAAGTTTGTTGGAGTGCTAAACAGTTTTTATTTGAATAAGTCTCATTTTTGAGTACCTTCCTCGATTATTTTGAGAGACTCTGTGACAGAAGGTGGTTGCTGAAAGCAGAGGTGCAGTGAATAAATCCATATTTTTGTAGATTCAGTCCTTACCAATTTATCCCTTTTCACTTCCATCCTGGAATTAGTGGCATCTAATGCTGTGGCAATATGTTAGGTACATACAGAGCGAACCAGTGAATGAACTTTACATCATCTGAAAAATCCCACTGATTTGCGAATGGAACTACATCTGGATGCTCAGCCAAAAATGCAACCAGTTCTGCAGCTTCAGTTTGGTCCTGCATTTGGAGAGGTGTTGATATGGCTACAGAGGCCAAGTTCAGGGCCTTGATTAAGCAAATGCAATGCTGCTCTTCTGACAGGATTGCTCTTGCCCATCAGAGGTCTGATTCTGACCCAAGATCTTTGTACACCATGTTTATGTTGCTTTCTTCGTATAATTGCACGGTGCTGAAAGATCTTTGGACAATCTTATTTTACAGAATAGAAATATATACAGGGTATGACTGCAGGCTTGCAACCAGCAGAAATACCTGAAAATGCCTCTGTTCTGCTATTGATCCAAAGGAGTGCTGGAAACATTACTATGGCAACAACTCTTACCCAGTGGAAGAAGCAGGCCATTATCTGTGCATAGGAACAAAACAAGAGGAGGCATTTTTCAAAATGGTTTCCCACCTCCCCTTGACCACTACAGATGTGCTGACCTTTGGCATGAGCTCCTGCTGCAGGAGCTTTCAATGAGATATGCCTTATAGAATTGTTTATTGGCCCATACACAGAGAATAAAGAAATTTCATTGACCAACAGAGCCCTGTCACAGAAAACAGCTCTGCATGGAACTTCTGTTTTCTAAGAATATCAAACATCTTCCTTACCTTGTTAACAGCCTGGGTTATCGGTGTGAATAAAAGAGACAAGGCTGCTCTGGCTCACTCTAAATGTTGTCTGTGTCATTTTGCTGCACATGACTTGAACCTTTTGCAAGTACTGTTATTAACTCTGAAAACTACTGAGCCTCTCATCTGGCCATGTTCTTGCTGAGAATGAATTCAGGCTAAAGCACAAATCTGCTGGCATTGTGGCAAAGGTGTTATTTGGTCTATTAATTAGCAACTAGACTAATAAAGTCAGCAAGAAACCATTTTGCATTATATGGCTAAATTGAAAGTCCACATCCCATATAGCCTGAAGGCAGAATCGAGAGCTAATCATATTCCAGGTGTTTGTAGCACTGAAGAAGCTCTGTCTGATGCTCCTAGATGCATCTCTTGTCCCCAGCTTCGCATATGGGTAATTTTAAGGACTACTGTGACTCTGCCCACTGCTCCTAACCCTAGGAAGGGAAGTGATACTGGCTACAAGTCCAGGCAGACTGTTCTTCCTGTAAATGGCTGAGGAAAACAATTGTGTGGGAGATGGTGCCAAGTGAGGAGAGAAGAGGAGCTGCCTGGAAGAAAACTTCCAAGTACATACTCCCACTGCAGAAACACTTTATGGCTGTCCTGAGGCTAGGGAGAAGAACGAGCTGCTGCAAGCTTTTTCCAAGCTGTTTGTTTGCCAGTCTCCTCTCTGGGCAGCCAGCTGTCAGAGCAACATAAGTAGGTGGAAGAACTCTGCCCACTTGGGAGCTCACTACTGCTCCACTGAGCCACTTCACAGCATGAGCCAAGTGGATATTGCCCATTGCCATGATTGTTATCCCCCTTTTTTATAAAAACAGGAAAATAAGACGGGTCAGAAAAAATGAGCGAGTGCCTGGGCAGAGGATAGACTGCAGGAAGAGACCAAGACGAACACCAAGTATGTGAAGTACAAGGAATGAATGGAAAAAACATTGCTACTAACTAATAATGTTCAGAAAATACACACAATGCCATCCAGCTAGGTCCCAGCCTAAAAAGCTGAGTTCCTGCCTATTCTGTAGAAATGGTGAAGATCTCTTTCTTCTCTCTAGAGCCCTGCTGTTCCTGGAAATTATTCATCTGTCCTTCATTGTAACTGTCTCCTGCATCCCATCACTAGCAGCCACAGTGTCACAGAATATATGTGCATCAGTGTGTATTATATAGGCAGATCTTACACGTGCACACACATAGATAGAAAAGCATGCTGAAAATGTCTTGATGAAAGAAAAACTAGAATACACACTTGGATTTAACCTATTTGGTCAATCT
Source organism: Bucorvus abyssinicus (assembly GCA_009769605.1). Taxonomy (NCBI): domain Eukaryota; kingdom Metazoa; phylum Chordata; class Aves; order Bucerotiformes; family Bucorvidae; genus Bucorvus; species Bucorvus abyssinicus. Next base: position 14,654,963 of record CM020024.1, on the reverse strand, counting down.
TTTTCCCTTGCCAAGACACAGCTGGTTTTAATCAATATTGTCTTTTTTCTCTAGTTGTAGAGGGCTTTGGGTCCTGAAGATATAGAAATAAGAGCTAATATTACAGATCTAATTATTATTTTGACAACAACTTTGTCAGCTTCATGAACTTTATTGAATAAATGATGGTTCATTACCCATCAAATAGCTTCTCCCCACTTCTCCAGCTTTCTCTGCCTCCAATATCTGAGAGCCTCCCAACTATTTTATAAAAGTAATAATCTCTATTCTAGTCTTTAAGGAAGTAGCTTGATCAGTTCCAAGAATTTTCTTCCATGTATGCAGTTGCACATGTCAGAGCAGGTGTCCTGGGAAGAAATTATTTAGGAAAGGCTAAGTCAAACAGGTAAGATACACAGGTAGGTCTGTTCCTTTTCAACTCCCATGAAAATAAATTTCACACAGCCCTGGTCCAGCTCTCCACTGACAAGCAACCCCTTGTTGGCTGCCATTTCTTTATTCTGGGGAAATGAAATTGCTGGTGGAAGTCATGCTCACTGAGGAGGAAGTTCTTGCCCAGATAGCTTGGGGCATCTGCAGAGGCTTTCTGAACATCAAAGCAGATACACGGATTCTGTGTAAAACATGGGAGCAGCACTTAGAAACACTGGGTTTGGGCAGTGGGGATGCTTATTGCAAGCAGTCTGGGGTGCAGGGAGACCAGCTTTTGTGTGGAAGTGGAGATATTTGCAGGGCTGTCCGGAGTCATGCTTTCTGAGCAAGGCTTAATCACCACCAGCACGTAGTGATCTCTCCTTGGTGTCATATGCAGGCAGTGGGAAGGTGTCAGAGTGGATTCAGAGCTTTATTAAGCCATGTGGCATCACAGGGGCCCTCCTGAAGGGGGAGGCTGGGGAGATGGGGAAAGCTCCAGATCTGCTCGTCACTCTCGTAGACGAAAGTGTGGGCTACAGAGAGTCAGATGCGTGCAACCCCCCTCCGTCTGTCTTCAAGCAATGAACTGCACAGGTTCACAGCCAATGTGTTGTCAAGTGCAAAGCAAATTGCTCATGGAAAGATTTCTGTCCTGGTAAACCTGCCTCCCCTCTGCTGCCCCTTCTGGTATCACTTTGGGGATGGAGCAGTGCTGCTCCTCATCCCCTCTGCACTGCGACCTTCAGGACCCTATAAGTACTGAAGCCACAGTACTTGGCAGGAATGAGATGTCCAGCTCAGGATTGAACGAGTTCCCCTAAGGTTCACAACCATGACTTGGAGTACTCTCTGTTGACGTTTTTAGCAGGACTTCTGTGGGCTTTTTAAGTGCATATCAAAATATTCTGCAGGTATGCTGTGATGCAGCTTGTAATTAAAATGCTGTATAATGGCAAAGATTTCTGTTCTACATAGGTTTTACAAGGCTTCCAAATGTAGAGAGGGATACAGACTGCCTTTGCTGTGCTGGTACTAATTGCAGCCCCCTGACAGGAATGCAAATGCAGTTCCTTAGCACATTCTTATCTCAGCATGTGTGGGATTTACATACATAACTCCTATTAATGCTAATGGAAGCTATATACATAATTCTTTTTGCATAGGGCTGACACTATATTTTTATCTGAACCTGATGCAACTGGAACCAACCAACTTATGTAAGTAGAAAAACCTGTAGTTTCTTAACTTTTTGGTTCATTTAAAATGTATGGAGGAAATGCAAGGAAAGGAAGCAATACAAAACTTTGTATTGTGATATTGGCATGGAACGTTTGTAACATTCATCTAAAAAGTGTTATGTTATCCAGAATATTATCCCTCAATCTGATCCTGTTTTACTTAAAGTTTTTTTTTGTTGCTTTTTAAAAATTTTCATTAAATCAGAAATCAAGATTGGTGATTCCTGATTAACTTGTTAATTTAGAACCAATCAGTTTTTAATGTTTAGATGTGTTTAAAAATTGGTTTATTTGGAATATTAGTACTTAGAAAATACAGTATCTTTTTTATTTAGAGCTACACTCAGTTCATCATTATGAATCTGACTAAAGAGCCATGTTGTGTGTTGTTACCCCTGAAGTCAGAAGCATCTTGAAAGCATATCATAGTTGATATTTTCACCTATAATGAGGAGAAGTTTGCTTTCACTGGTTAGCAAATTCCTCAACCTTCTATTTGTAATAGCTGAAGTTTTGTGTCTCTTCTTGCTTCTAAAGCTGCTTCTTTTTTTAAAAATTTGTGTCTGGATGGGAAATGGCAGTAGGCACGGCACTTAGTGACATGGTTTAGTGATGGACTTGGCAGTGCGAGGTTTACAGGTGGACTCAATGACCCTAAAGGACTTTTCCAACCTGAATGATTCTATGATCTTATGATTCTATGATGGCACACTGCTGCAGCTACACTCAGCTTGTCATCTCAAAATTGAATTACGATAATGCCTACTTTCAGGGTAGAGGTTTGGGACTTACTATAAGCTGATATCAATTGTCAGAAATCTAATGAGTTCTGAATTTACATCATCTGAAGATGTTGTAGCCCTCCCTTCCATTCATTTTTGCATATTTACATTTATTCTGTGCAACAGAACAAACGCAACTCACATTGTACCAAGTTGAAAACAGATATTTTTATACAGGGCTGTATTTAGACTGTAGACATGATTCCTAAGTCCTCCTCCTCCTCTCTGCTGTGCTGTGGTAGTTGTTAGACAAGACTGTTGAACGACTGCCCCATTAATTTTAAGGAAGCTAAGGTAAACGTGATAGGATGCCCATGGTGGGGACCATCTTCTAGAGAAGTAGTTATTTTTAAAGGATCACTAGAGACAGAGCTTGAGGATACACTAGCTGTTTTAAAGGTTGTCTCTGTTTTCATAGGATTTTAATCTTATCATTTTGTCCTTATGTTTTGACCAAGATTGGATTTTTTTGTCATTCAACTGGATAGTTGAGTTATTGTTTAAGGATTGTTGTGCGCAAGCTAGAAGACCGTTCTGATGAGCACAGCTTACGTGCTGAAGTAAATGTCAAAACCATAGAGACAGTTAGAGATTACAGAGGAATAAGGTTTTGATGGCTCATTTATAATGTTGGGGAAAAGAGTTCAGTATCAATGTATCACTGTGGAGAATGCATCATACCACTGTATTGTAAATCCTTTACAATAGAGGAATACAGGTTTTGTATTTGTATGTCACTGTCTGCGAGAGAAATGAATCTGTTCCTTTCGACCTCAGAAATTTAAAGTTTTGGACAGTGTCTGGAAAATGTAAATGTTACTCAGAGATTTAGTAGCAAGAAGTGATATAAAACCTTGCATTGCTGCACAGAAATAACATTTTCTAAACATAAATCTTGAATATAAAAAACTGAGAGACAGTGAAAGCAAACTTTACATTGGTAAGTATTTGTTATCAGAAAAAAGTAATCTGAGTAGGTGGGACTGGCAGTGTAGACTTGTAAAAACAGTCATAGTGGCTTTCTCTTTGCATTTAGAAGAATTGAGAAGACCCCTTGCCTATTTAATAAATAATTTCCAAAGGAAATCTTCACTAAATTAGTTTCTTTATGAAACAGCTACTGTATCTCTGTATCCTTATAAGCAAACTTTCAAATTGCATGCTATAAGGAATAAAATACATAATCCAGATTTGAATCCCAGATGGAGATGAGAACCTTTTGCTTTTGTACATTCTGTGAAATCCATTCCGTAACCTGAAAGTACCACGAAAAAATGGAAGGAACCCAATCACAGTGATTAAAAGCCAGTACCTAATTAAAATACTGTACCTGCTTGACTCATCGTTGTGTTGGCTGTCTAAACCTGACCTTGAAGCGTGATGGGGAAAAAGTCACATGGGAAGGCATACATTAGCCAGAAAGAACAAGGAAATGAGTTAACCGAATATTGTTTAATGAAAATTTTCCTTAACTCTTTTCAGGGAAGATCTACAATTTGCATAGAACCTAGACACTGCAGTTCCCAGAGCATTCAGTGGGCTAATTTAACTTCGTAGGCTGGTTTATAAGAAAAATACATTTTTTCCTTTTAAAGAATCATCTTAAGGTTTAAACATGAATGCTTGTCGCCATTTAGACCTAGCCAGTGACAAAAGCCACGCATTCATTCTATTTTCTCCAGGAGAAAATACAACTACTTCAGGGTCAAGGCAGGGGATAAGGGAGGGCTAAAAGCACCACTTACGGCTGTGGGGAAAAGACAGACTGGGCTAGGGGAAACAAAATCCATTTAATTCAAAGCAACAAAACCACAACCACATCAATTCGAGTGGGACAGAAAGAAAACAAGATCTTAAATACACATTCCCCCCCAACCCCTCCCTTTTTCCCGGGTCTGGCTTTACTACCTCCCTGCCACACTTAGCGCCAGAGGTGGGGAAACACAGGATGGGAGGTGCAGTCATTTTTAACCCTATGCATGAGGTTCTAGCTGCTTGTTCCATAGAAAACACATCTCACCGGTTCCTCTGACCATGTGGCGTCCCCCCACGGAAGACAGACTGGCATGAATGCGTCCAGTTCATGTGGGATGTCTGCTGCCACGGTTGACTCTCCCAGCACCAAGCCGACCTGGTGCTGTACCTCAGAGTCACCACATTTTTCAGGAGTACCATCCATTCCTCTGCCAGGCTCTCTTTTTCCCCAGCTCATCCTCTTCTCTGCCAGGCCCTCCACAGCCCGTTTGTGTCCCCGCCAGTGCTCAATGAGTTGGTCACTTGCCACAGACTGAAGGAAGAAAATCACCGTACCGACGTGTATTCTGCTAACTTCTGACCGCGTGGTGGTTCTTCTTCAGTCCTACCCCCTCCAAAATTCAAGATCACGCTGGAAAACAGGTGTTTCCCCCCTTAAATAGATTTATTTACAGAGGTGCTGATTGGTGCAGCCTGGGCGAGAGACAGGGGTGAAATTGGAGTCAGGGGAGCTCTTCTCGTGGAGGTTCTTACATGGATCATGCTAGTGACCCCATCCCCAGCTACTTAAACTACGCCGAACAAAGGTGGCAGCCTCCTTCCCCTGCTGCCAAAACTGTGCCAAATCCTAAACCACAACAATGCTATTCACACTGGATTTTATGATAAACTTTTCATCAATGTCTTATTTTTCTGGACTAGTTAATGACAGCAAAAATGTTGGCAAATTTTGCATTTCAACTAAAAGGTAGTAAAGATTTCAAGGAGTGAGTTTCCTGTTAATTGGGCATTTCTGCTTCTGTCATTGTGTTACAGATGTAACTTTAGACTTTGTGTTCAGGTCTGTGTCCACAGAATTAGAATTTAGAGTATGAACAGTTACATGCGGTAAGTAGCAAAGCAGATGAATAAAACATATTGTCATTTGATTTTGGAAAAAAGAAAAAAGAAAGTGCTAACTGTAGCAATTTAGCAGTTGTAATTTTCTTGCCCTCGTACACCTCGCATTGATTTCAATTGCCAATAACTATAATTAACAAAAACAATCAGGCTGATTGTCATTAGGAGTTTGGGTCAGATCTGTTGTTTTATTAATTTCACAGCCTGCAAGCTCGTATTTTAAACCAGTTTCCTACATTTATTGGCACATGAGCTGCCTTCCCCAAAGTAACAATTTTCACTATTTGTGAACATCTGTGAGATGTTCAGAAGATGAAAGATCTTCTGATGCTTCTCACAGATGTCTTCCCACATGCAGTATTGCCAAACAATTGTTTGCCTGCAGTAGCCTGTTCTGTATTCCACATCTATACAATCTGTAAACTGTGTATTGGAGAGGAGAGGTATCACTCTGGAGTAGGAAAGAAAAAAAAGATGAAAAATGAGATGAGGTCATCTCTGTGTTTGGGGTGATGATAGAAACTGCTGTGAGGTGGTAATTATATTGCTTAGGACGCATTCTTGAATCCAAAATCCTATTAATTTTTTTCTGAACAAATTCAGATTCTCATAAGACCACAGAAAAAAAGAAAGACAGGTTAGTTTTTGCCCCCATCAATCTGATGTTTTCTAGAGTATGCTTTTTTATTTTTTCCAGACACTTTTTCATATTTCCAATGATAGAACTTCCTTGATTCCCTCCTATTTCACATCTTAGAATATGAAGAGTTTAGGAGGTTTTGGGGTTTGGTTTTTTTTTTTTGCTTCTACACACTTTAATATTTCTCTTTCTTCACTTCATAATTTCAAATCTGCTTTTATGTTCTGTATACCAGTGCTGCATTTGTATCCCCATACTCTAAATAACCTCACTTGCTCTGGTGCACACATCTTTTGGATACTAAGAGACTGCTCCTTATGTCCCACCCCTCTAGCAGATGTCTCAAAGGTTCCATATTTTCAGGGAATTTAACTAAATTTTGTCCCAGTTTTATCTTTGGTCCCTCAGAGTTAATATTGTGGTGGGTTAACCTTGGCTGGATGCCAGGTGCCCACCAAGCCACTCTATCCCTCCCCTCCTCAGTGGGACAGAGGGAGAAAATAAGATTAAAATGTCTTGGGTTGAGATACAGGCAGTTTAGCTCAAAAAAAAAAAAAAAAAAACCAAACCCCAAAAAAACCAACAAAGGCTGTGCACAGAAGCAAAGGAAACAAACAGACAAAATTATTCTCTACTTCCCACCAGCAGGTGATGTCCAGCCCATTTTTGGGAAGCAGGGTCTCACCTTAATAAAAATACCCTCCCCTTCTCTTAGTTTATATTGCTGAACAAGATGTCATATGGTACGGAATACCCCTTTGGTCAATTTTGGTCCATTGCCCTGGCTATGTCACCTTCCAGTCTCTTGCCCACCTCCAGCCTACTGGTCTTTGGGGGTATGTGAGGAGCTAGCCTTGATGTTGTGCGAGGACTGCTCAGCAGTAGCCAAAACACTCGTGTGTTATCAACACCTTTCTAGCTACCAATACAAAGCACAGCGCTATGAGGACTGCTGCGGGGAAAGTTCATTCCATCCCAGCCAGACCCAATACAAAATGTTTAACCCCTTTAATTCTGAAAATTATATAATCTTACTGAAGAATCAGGAAAGGGAAGGTCTAACAAAAAAGAAAAAGGCATCATTGCATATCTGGCATCATCTCTCATATCTGGAGTTCAGATCATGTTCGTAGCCTTCATTCTATTCTGGACGGTTCAATGTATGGCATGTTTGTCTATTGAAAGGGTGAAAGGTAGCTGTTTGGTCCTTCCAGTAAAGCTATAAGCTCTTTGTCTCCTTCATAGTCCTTCTTATTCCCTAGATTCATCTATTTAGCCCTTTATATTTCTAGCTTTCTGAACTGATTCATTTTTCTTAATTTTTTCCCAGTAATGCTGTGGCTCAGATCGATTGCTCCTCTAGTCATAGTCCAGGTTTACAGAGGCATTAAAGCAGAATTAAGGTGTAAGTTCATCATGTCTTGTCATACTTCCCTCAATTTTGCCTTAGTCTCTTTGTGGTCTAATTGTTGTGGCCACTCTTACCTCTAGATTTCTCTCACAAGTCCTTTTTTTGAATTGTTAAGTATTCTGTTCTTTGTGGGGCATCTCCACTACCCCTCCCCTAGTCTATTAATTTACATTTCCCTAGAATGAATTTCATTTAGGTAATTTATTTTACTGCACTGTGACCAGTTTTCTGATAGGTTAACTTGTATGACTTGTTGAAGTTAAGACTTCATTTGTTAGAACATCTCAGTAGATTAATTTAATCAGCATTGGCAGCTGCTAAGAAGAGATGGGGGAAGGAAACATGGGAAAGAAAGAAAAAGCTGTGTGAAAGGAAAAGGCAGAGGAGAACCAAAACAACTTTTGTATCTAATTAGAAGAGCTTTTTTCATCAACACTTTGAGTATGATATACTTCCCAAATTTTAGTATTCCCAAGGTGAGATTTTTCCTGATGAAAGTGACTACAGTTAGCCTGTCACCCAGATTTTATCAAGCCAGCCTTTTGTCTTTTCATAGGTTTCCTGCCTTTTTTTTTGTTAGCTAAAAAACCTACACGGCACTGAAGAAAGAGGAATTCCTTTATTCAAAGTGTCAGTTCAATGCCTTTTACACCTCTGCCTCTGTATCCATGAGATGAGACTTTCTCTGGAGCAGAGAACGATCCTCATTTTGTGTCACTTTCAGTAAGAGGTGTTGTCTTCCTCTGTCACTTGAAGAAACATTTCACAAGTTACATGACATCTCTGAAACATTCTGAAATCCTTTGGTTTATAAAACACAAATTTAAGGAAGGCAGACGTATCATAAATGCAATATTCAAACCATTTTCCTGTTTATTACTCTATGCAAGGGGCGTTTAACTCCCCACTTTCTATGCCTATTAGTAAACAAAATGTTTCTGGAAAAACGGCAAAACCTTCAGTGTTTACTGGGACTAAACATATTATTCCTGCCTCCCCCACATGCTATGTCATTCCAGTGAACTGTGTACACACTGTTTGGCAAAAACAGTTATAGCACTTGTTTTGAATTTGTTTGTAATTGTTAAAATGAGGATGTTCCCATTGAAATCCTGATAGTGAGAAGGAACTTTTAAAAAAAATTTTCCTTAACTTTACACATTTTTGATTGGTTGCCTTCTGTTCTTTGTCTTCAGTTGGACCCTCCATGTTGCAGGTGGAGTCCTCATGGTCAACACTTGATTTCATCTGTTTCTCATGAGAAGCCCTGTTACTGCCCGTCAGCCTCCATGCTCTGAGAGACTTCATCTTGGTGTTACTCCTGTATCACTCACTGTTGGTCACTGTTAGGCAACTTCAGACTCCCCAGACCAAGTGCCAGGAGGTTTTTACTGCCTTCAGTTTCTGCTGACCTTGGTGGGAGTTGAAGACACTCAGACCCTGAAGATAGACTGAGTCGGCAGCCTGTACAGTATTCTCTCTGTCATCTGATTTAAACATTTAAAGGCCAGGAGCCTGAGTTCTTTGATATTCAAAGTGAATAAATTGTTTTGTAGAACATATATTAGTTTTTTTTCAAATTCCTTTTCCGTAGGAAAAGCTTTGAAATTATTTTCAATTCTTTTTCTGACACATGATGATTCTAAGAATCTGGGTCCCTAGGGTACAATGTCTGACAGAAGTAGATGTTGGAGTCTTAGATACCAACATGAGATAGCTTTTACAGGCACTCTGAGAAGATGTGTTTTGCCCTGTATTTAGTAGATACATCATATTAACATCCAGGATAAAGAAAGAGAAAGCAAAAACAGACTATGAAGGAAATGAAGAAATGCAGCGTGAAAGAGGGTTTTTTTTATTTCCCCAAAGAGATGGCATTCAAGAAGTTCTGTTAACAAGGGGATGCCCTGGAACTGAAGCAGAATGTATTATCTGTGTAGAGGAATGCTGGGGGCCAGTTGATGGTGGATGTAAGTGGAACAAGTGTGATACAGTAATCTAGAGCAAATGAATTGATTCATAGGAAATATCCCTATTCTCTGTTAGTGTGGTGGAAGTGGAATGAAG